>CM036756.1:47481862-47839362 GCA_020796225.1 Arion vulgaris | reverse complement strand
CCCCACACACATATTAACATCGTAAATGTGACCCTTCTATTTTTCTGATGTCTGTACATAATTGTTGTTACAGAATTGTTGCTACAGAATTGTTGTTACAGAATTGTTGCTACAGAATTGTTGCTACAGAATGAAATATAAGTCTACGGAGAATAAAGAAAAGAAAATACAATTTGCAGATGACACATTTTGGTTAAATAAGTAAACGCTGCAACACAGAAACAAATAGCAGCTGTTGACACCAGTTGCAGAAGTAAACATTAAACATTCAATGCAGATCAGATATATATATACTCACATCAGATACATATATACTCACATCAATAAAACGTAATCAGAGAATCAATGGAGATTATATTTCATGTTAGTTTAGTCGACATATCCTCATCGCTGCGCATTAAACCAATTATTCATAAGGGCTCCAATCTCTTCCCACTGTGTCCATCAGCGTGACTAAACTAACGACATCAGTTTTGTGTTTGGCTTGACTAGTCTTCTTTGGCTTCTAGTATAGCAATCTTGACTAGTTACACTCTGAGTTTATATTTTCATATTCTGGTTAGAGTTCCATATTCATTCGTATTCCTTGAATCGTTTACACACTCTTAGTGTATTCAGAATATCAGACTGAGTACCATTTTTAGTTCATTCTCTACATATAGATGAATATTTGCTTCGAAAAGAGGAAATTCTCAATGTACAATGCCATCTAACAGAGACAAACACAAAATAATACATAAAATCATCTATCAAATTGTTCAGAAGAAGGTTTTTCAAGCAAGTTTCTGTCTAGCAGTAGAGTGTAATAACAATATACACACACAACACTAAATTTGAATATGCTGATTTGTATTTGTTTACTGTTGTGGAGTGTATTTGTATAATGTTAGATATCACAAAATAGCTGACAAGTCGTTATCTGGACAAAATTAATATCATTAAAATCATTCCTACATATTTTCCCAAACCTGGACCTTGGTCAGTGCTATAGAATTTGCAGCCAGCCGCTGAGTTAGTCATGTGTAAGAAAGAGATAGGAGAAAACATGGCTATTCATCGATGTGCAATGAAGCCAGTCCAGTCAATCAATCAAGAGTGAGACCGTTAGATAGAAAGAAATTGTTAGAGAGAAGACGTTGAAGAGAGAATGAGTGGGAGGTAGCCGGAGAGAGGAAAAAGAAAATAATGACCACTTTACGTGACTGTGAGAAAACATTAGCTGACGTTATGTTTAATTTACATTATATTAAAACCATATCATTATGCAATATCATGTCTTAGAATCGGTTATCTATACCTTGGAAGTAAGGTGATCGCCTCCTCGCTTCAAAGGTACTCGTCTCGTTCTTTTCGTAGTGCGATCTAAATATTTTCCCCGAGATACCTGAACTAAATATAGGTGAGATCAAGTTCCTAGTACTATCTGTAGGTCTCGTGTGCAAGCTGACGACGTCAAAAAATCATGGATAAGATTAGACTACAAAGTCGCGGCCAGGGCAAAATTCATTAACAAATTTAGAATGAAAATTTTACAGAGAAAAAAGTCGATTTCTTCAAAACTATATTGGCGACACTAGCAGGTTCTACTTAGTTCCTCTACAGCTGCTAAAATCTTCATTTCATACCGACTGTACAGCTGCTGAAATGTTCCTTTCTACCGACTGTACAGCTGCTAAAATCTTCCTTTCATACCGACTGTACAGCTGCTGAAATGTTCCTTTCTACCGACTGTACAGCTGCTAAAATCTTCCTTTCTACCGACTGTACAACTGCTAAGATCTTCCTTTCTACCGACTGTACAGTTGCTAAGATCTTCCTTTCTACCGACTGTACAGCTGCTAAAATCTTCCTTTCTACCGACTGTACAGCTGCTAAGATCTTCCTTTCATACCGACTAGTGTAGGCGATCATGAATATGTACATTCTTACATACCGACTGGTGCAGGCAAGCATGAATATGTACATCATTATTATTATTATTATTTACTATTTAAACACAATATTTTACTTCCATATTTACCAGACATTTACTTGTTTTATTGCGTATTACGTTCATATTTTACCAAACATAGATATTACCAAACATGTCACCATGAACACAAAAAGAGCAATGTTTAACACAATCTTTCTCCCTACATTATGTTACCAGTGCCAAACCTGGACACAAACATTAAATGATAGAAGTAAACTAGTCACGACGGAGATGAAGTGTCTGCGCAGAATTATGGGGTAACAAGAAGAGACTGGTTGAGAAATGAAGACATCAGAGAAAAAAGTGAGTACAACATCAGTACTTAACTTTATCATGAAACAACACATCAAATGGTTCGGCCACATAATCAGACTACTAACAGAAAGTGTACCTCAAAGAGTAATGTTGCTACGATACACTGAATACAAAGTCTACCTCAAAGAGTAATGTTGCTACGATACACTGAATACAAAGTCTACCTCAAAGAGTAATGTTGCTACGATACAATGAATACAAAGTCTACCTCAAAGAGTAATGTTGCTACGATACAATGAATACAAAGTCTACCTCAAAGAGTAATGTTGCTACGATACACTGAATACAAAGTCTACCTCAAAGAGTAATGTTGCTACGATACAATGAATACAAAGTCTACCTCAAAGAGTAATGTTGCTACGATACACTGAATACAAAGTCTACCTCAAAGAGTAATGTTGCTACGATACAATGAATACAAAGTCTACCTCAAAGAGTAATGTTGCTACGATACACTGAATACAAAGTCTACCTCAAAGAGTAATGTTGCTACGATACAATGAATACAAAGTCTACCTCAAAGAGTAATGTTGCTACGATACAATGAATACAAAGTCTACCTCAAAGAGTAATGTTGCTACGATACAATGAATACAAAGTCTACCTCAAAGAGTAATGTTGCTATGATACAATGAATACAAAGTCTACCTCAAAGAGTAATGTTGCTACGATACAATGAATACAAAGTCTACCTCAAAGAGTAATGTTGCTACGATACACTGAATACAAAGTCTACCTCAAAGAGTAATGTTGCTACGATACAATGAATACAAAGTCTACCTCAAAGAGTAATGTTGCTACGATACACTGAATACAAAGTCTACCTCAAAGAGTAATGTTGCTACGATACAATGAATACAAAGTCTACCTCAAAGAGTAATGTTGCTACGATACAATGAATACAAAGTCTACCTCAAAGAGTAATGTTGCTATGATACAATGAATACAAAGTCTACCTCAAAGAGTAATGTTGCTATGATACAATGAATACAAAGCAAAAGGACGGCCACGCAAAAGGTGGACCTCGGAGATATCAGAGGCGACTAAAGACACTAATTAGGAATCGCACACTAGGGCTCGTTCTAGAGATTTCTTCTTATCCTGATTCTGTGATGCAAAACAAGATAGGAGAAAAGTAAAGAAAGAAAAAGACATTTATGTGTATTAATTTACACTCGTTATTTACTAAACATAGACATTTATGTGTATTAATTTACACTCGTTGTTTACTAAACATAGACATTTATGTATATTAATTTACACTCGTTGTTTACTAAACATAAACATTTATGTGTATTAATTTACACTCGTTATTTACAAAACATAGACATGTACGTGTATTAATTTACACTCGTTATTTACAAAACATAGACATTTATGTGTATTAATTTACACTCGTTATTTACTAAACATAGACATTTATGTGTATTAATTTACACTCGTTATTTACTAAACATAGACATTTATGTGTATTAATTTACACTCGCTGTTTACTAAACATAGACATTTATGTGTATTAATTTACACTCGTTATTTACTAAACATAGACATTTATGTGTATTAATTTACACTCGTTGTTTACTAAACATAGACATTTATGTGTATTAATTTACACTCGTTGTTTACTAAACATAGACATTTATGTGTATTAATTTACACTCGTTGTTTACTAAACATAGACATTTATGTGTATTAATCGTATTATTATTAGAATCTTGTATCATTTAATAAAAACATATCGTTTGACCACATAGTTAATGTTGATCTCATTTGTAAAATTACTTAACTACTTGTATTGATCATTCAGCTTTGCTAAATAATTTGACTGCAGTCTTCACAGTTCAATAATAAGAAATCAAACTAATCGTACAATTAATGATCGATTTCTGAATGTGAACTTTCTTAGAAACATATGTTCGCTAGGTACACACATGTTACACAGTTCAACAGTTCAAGCTGGTACAATCTAAGGGAAAATCAAAGGCTTTCGGAATAATACTCTGATGTGGTATGACGTCTAATCAAGCATCGTCATTCGTGATTTATATATATATATATACTCTCGTGTACACATGTACACAAAATGTTTAAAACGTCTCTATTCATTCACTTTATGATATATGAGATTATGTTCACATAAATTGTGATTCTTGTGATGTGTGAACATTTATGACACAGATTTGAGAGATTGTGTTCAAACATTACTAATCTCAACTATGTTGAATTTGAAGCTACACAGAAGATCTTGATGTTTATTTACTAATACCGATTCCTGACTGAGGTACAATGAAGGAAGAGAAGAACTCTGCTATCGTCTGTCGTGCATTCGGTAATATATCAAGTGTACAAAATGAAATTATTTTGACAACCGATGTTACAAATATTCATCTCGTGGCAAGGGCTCTCTGTGACTAAGTGCTTAAGCACCTAATTGTCGTTGACAACCGATGTTGTAAATATTCATCTCGTGGCAAGGGCTCTCTGTGACTAAGTGCTTAAGCACCTAATTGTCGTTGACAACCGATGTTGTAAATATTTATCTCGTGGCAAGGGCTCTCTGTGACTAAGTGCTTAAGCACCTAATTGTCGTTGACAACCGATGTTGTAAATATTCATCTCGTGGCAAGGGCTCTCTGTGACTTGCTGCACCTAATTGTCGTTGACAACCGATGTGTAAATTCATCCGTAAGGGCTCTGTACTAAGTGACTAAGTGACTAAGTGACTAAGTGACTAAGTGACTAAGTGACTAAGGACTAAGGACTAAGTGACTAAGTGACTAAGTGACTAACTAAGTGACTAAGTGACTAAGTGACTACGTGACTAAGTGACTAAGTGACTAAGTGACTAAGTGACTAAGTGACTAAGTGACTAAGTGACTATGACAGTGACTAAGTGACTAAGTGACTAAGTGACTAGTGATAGTGACTAAGTGACTAAGTGACTAAGGACTTGACTAAGTGCTATAATTGTCGTGAGCTCCGAAAGTCCTGGGTTCGAATCCGTTCCGCACAGTTCTGTTCATGTCTGCATTTGTTTCCAGATCCCTAATATTGTTGCCGGAGCTACAGAGTTGTTGCTTTGTGTAATACTCTCAGCAGGGGTGGGGGGGGGTATATTATTTCTGCGGAGAGGAACCGAGTCATAGGGGTAAACCTAGCTGCCATGAAGTCAATCCTTTCTCTTTAGATCTTAGATCTTATGACCTCTGTACTCAAGACATGGTTGAACATCATGTCCCTCCGTTACCAAACACATGCTCCAGAAACAACATTCTCTTTAATTGTAAACAGTATTCTCGTTCAGCAAATAAAGTTTCTCTTGTAGCTAGCAATGACTAATACTTCTCTCTCTTGTACTAATACTTCTCTCTCCTGTAGCTAGCAATGACTAATACTTCTCTCTCCTGTAGCTAGCAATGACTAATACTTCTTTCTCTTGTAGCTAGCAATGACTAATACTTCTCTCTCTTGTACTAATACTTCTCTCTCCTGTAGCTAGCAATGACTAATACTTCTTTCTCTTGTAGCTAGCAATGACTAATACTTCTTTTCTTGTACTAATACTTTCTCTCCTGTAGCTAGCAATGACTAATACTTCTTTCTCTTGTAGCTAGCAATGACTAATACTTCTCTCTCCTGTAGCTAGCAATGACTAATACTTCTCTCTCTTGTACTAATACTTCTCTCTCCTGTAGCTAGCAATGACTAATACTTCTCTCTCCTGTAGCTAGCAATGACTAATACTTCTTTCTCTTGTAGCTAGCAATGACTAATACTTCTCTCTCCTGTAGCTAGCAATGACTAATACTTCTCTCTCTTGTAGCTAGCAATGACTAATACTTCTTTCTCTTGTAGCTAGCAATGACTAATACTTCTCTCTCTTGTAGCTAGCAATGACTAATACTTCTTTCTCTTGTAGTTAGCAATGACTAATACTTCTTTCTCTTGTAGTTAGCAATGACTAATACTTCTTTCTCTTGTAGTTAGCAATGACTAATACTTCTCTCTCTTGTAGCTAGCAATGACTAATACTTCTTTCTCTTGTAGTTAGCAATGACTAATACTTCTCTCTCTTGTAGCTAGCAATGACTAATACTTCTCTCTCTTGTAGCTAGCAATGACTAATACTTCTTTCTCTTGTAGCTAGCAATGACTAATACTTCTCTCTCTTGTAGCTAGCAATGACTAATACTTCTTTCTCTTGTAGGTAGCCATGTATATTACTTTTCACTGAATCTTGGCACATTGATCCATCTTTTTCTGTTCTCAAGTCCTATTTTGCCCCACAACGTCAGGATAAGAAGAGATTTCTAGAAAGAACTTTTATGTTCTCTTCATAAATAGTGTTGTTCATCACCTCTGTTACTTATGAGATCCACCTTTTGCGTGAACGGCCTTGTGCTTTGTATCCGCTGTATTTATAGTAACATTGCTCTGTGAGGCACACTGTCTGTTGACAATCTGCTTATGTGGCAGAACCATTTAATTTGTTGTAGACACTTCATCTCTGTCGTGACTAGTTTTCTTCTATCGTTTTGTGTCAGCGTTCAGATTTAGCACTGATACCATAATGTTGGGAGAAATATTGTGTTGAACAATGCATTTAGTGCTCATGGTGTGACATTTAGTGCTCATGGTGTGACATTTAGTGCTCACGGTGTGACATTTAGTGCTCATGGTGTGACATTTAGTGCTCATGGTGTGACATTTAGTGCTCATGGTGTGACATGTTTGTATTTCAAAATTAGTGCCATCTATCCTGTGATTGGATTTGCTTTATTGCATCTTTGTTGGATTTCATAAATTATTCTTCCATTTGCTGAAATAAATTCTCCCTATGTATGTAAAGTCTTTGACTTGCTTGTATGGATTTTACCGGTGTATATATTGGTAGCGCTTTCCTCTCTAGCTAATGTCATTACTTCGGTTTTGTCGATGTTTAGTCTCATATTGTATTCATGTTAACTAGAGTATGTTAGTGTGTTGCTGGTTGTCATGACGAAATCCCCGCCTACCATGATGTTCTATCTCCTGTGACGTTGTATCTCTCCTCAAATGAAGTGAACAAATGAAAATAGTGGCATATCCTTTACAGGACATAGCCATCAACCACAGTAAACGAGTCGTTGATTTTATAGGCACCACTTATACGTTCAGTGATTTGCATTTGCTTTCTGAACGGTGAGGTATATTTTTACCATTCGTAAAATTCCCACGGAAACGAATTTGCTTCAAACTGCCCGCCGCGAGGTAAGAACCAGGTACGCTTGCGCTGTGAATCAAGCTCACTATCGGTTAAGCTACAGACACCCACATTGACGCTCAAATGAGTACACATATTTTGTTCTCAAAATCCAGTTCACATTGATTGACTTGTTAATATATCCTATATAACCAGCACTCACTGTACACAGTTGTATGCGTTACGCACTGTTAGTTAGTTAGACGTAGTATAGAATGTGACATTTATTACGCTCTGTTTCGTATCTAATGTTACACAGGTCTAATAAACACAGTATTGCGTTAGTTTTCGTTCAGAATTTTATATGAACTTGAAAGATAGTTGATGAATTAAAAAAAAATCTCTCATGAAAAACAAAACGAATCTATGGTTAAAGGTTATCAACATATCGTCAGTTCTCATAGCGCACAATGACACATAAGGCAGAGATGAAGGGAACAAATGTCATTTCAATTCGATCTTGGGACTTTATTGGGGCATTCGGATCTTCATGAATAGTTTGTGATTTTTTCTGTCTCTGTTTATGTCACAGTTTGCTCTATATACCAATTTTGTTTGTCTCTGTTTATGTCACTGTTTGCTCTATATAACAATTTTGTTTGTCTCTGTTTCTGTCACAGTTTGCTCTATATACCAATTTTGTTTGTCTCTGTTTATGTCACAGTTTGCTCTATATACCAATTTTGTTTGTCTCTGTTTCTGTCACAGTTTGCTCTATATACCAATTTTGTTTGTCTCTGTTTATGTCACAGTTTGCTCTATATACCAATTGTGTTTGTCTCTGTTTATGTCACTGTTTGCTCTATATACCAATTTTGTTTGTCTCTGTTTATGTCACTGTTTGCTCTATATACCAATTTTGTTTGAGGTTAGAACTGGAAAATGACTAACGAGAAAGAAAGTTGAATGGATATGAAAACAAATGTCTGCGAAAAATGATGAACTTAAAATGGGATAAATTCAGGAGAAGTGAAGAAATCACAGATATGTCTGGTTAACCCCTAGTAATAACTGTTATAAGATAGAGATATGTTGGACATGTGAGATAGATATTTCACGCCTAGTAATAACTGTTATAAGATAGAGATATGTTGGACATGTGAGATAGATATTTCACGTCTAGTAATAACTGTTATAAGAAAGAGATATGTTGGACACGTGAGATAGATATTTCACGTCTAGTAATAACTGTTATAAGATAGAGATATGTTGGACATGTGAGATAGATATTTCACGTCTAGTAATAACTGTTATAAGATAGAGATATGTTGGACATGTGAGGTACATATTTTATGTCTCTATCGTAAAGTTTTTTCAAGGTTTTTCTCTTGCATCTTTTTCATGAAACATTCACTCCAATGTCTGCTCTGTGATTCTTTACTCATTTCTTCTCAGAGTATGCCAATCATATCACCCTCTTTTCTTTTTGATAAAAGTTGTTACTTGTGGCTGACCAGCCATTTCTTTGATTTCATAACATCTTCCGAATTAATCTGCGTGGGTCAAAGGCGCAGTCATAGGGACAACGTCGCTTCAGGTGTAGTGAGCCGGTACTAATCAAGATCCAACCACACCCCCACGTGATGACCTTGGAAACAGACATAGAATCTTTTCTGGCTAAGCAGGTAGGGATCGAGGGAGAGCTACCCTGGTATAAGTAGTGGTGCAGATGCAGTTACGTTTGATGAGGCCTGCTCGCAACACAGACGAGCAGAATCCCAGAGTGATTATTTCTGCACGTCTCTCCCTGCCGATGGGAAAAGCTGAATCCCAGAGTGATTATTTCTGCACGTCTCTCCCTGCCGATAGGAAAAGCTGAATATGAGTGATTATTTCTGCACGTCTCTCCCTGCCGATGTGAAAAGCAGAATCCCAGAGTGATTATTTCTGCACGTCTCTCCCTGCCGATGGGAAAAGCTGAATAAATAAAATATCGTAAAATTGATAAGATACGAGTCGCCAAGAGACCCATGTCCCCTCCAAACAATAGTTGCACCAAATTTATCAGCTCTCTGCACGAATCGGTCGGAAAAGATGCAATGCTTCGTGGCGACACCAGGGAAGATTGCAATAAACTCCGTATCAGAGGCCAAGCGCAGATACATTAATTAAATAGGTAAGGTTGGCCGAGCGCAAATCCTAAAGTTGCGTTCTAGTGCCTAACGAAACTGCCCTTCCCGGGACAACAGGGCAATGTACTGTTGCACCACTAACAACTAACATCCCCGGAAGAACTGGGGTGGGTGATGTTGACGAGCGCAACATTCTCATTTGCGCTGCTAGCACCGACTGAAACGACCCTCTAAAATATATGTGCGGGGCCCCAGTCCAGTGTTTCTCGGTGACAGGCAAAATGCAGAGTAGACATTTCAAATTGCCAAGTGTCGACACTCGCCCCGAAACGGCTCGGAATACTCCTAGTCTGGAATAAAATATAGTGGATAGAAAAGTAAAGCCGATAATGTCAAGGTTGACTGGTACAAATCCAAGTATTGGCGAGGGGTGATACTTTTCGGACGCCTATCTTCCTACTCGAGTAAGATGACCTCCAAGTGACAAACCCATCCGTCCCACAGTTCTAGGGAAAGCTACCCTAGTAAATAAAAAGCGTGGCAAGGCATCTAAAGGTGCATAGCTGGCACAACGTGCAATCGCTCTTAGGCTCAGATCACATACAAACCACAAAAGTGGTTTAATAAGTGGTCGATATGGAGCGTTTGCAGAAGAAGAAGAATTAATCTCATTTTATGTTCATTATTTTTCGTAAAAATATATTGTTAAATGCATTCAACTTTCTGTATCTTTAATCATTTTGCAACTTTCGCTCAACTTTCTGTATCTTTAATCATTTTCCAACTTTCGCTGGAATAAGATAGGAATGATACAACATCCGAGTTGAAAATTCGTTATTTAGCTTTAAAACTATATAACTTGCATTTCTATATTTTATTTCGATTTTAAAAAGCTGATGTTGCTTTGACAATTCGTAGCATAATTTCTTTTAAAACATTTCCAGTGCAATCATAACTACTACGTAAATTGCCGATGGACGTCATCGAAGAGATTGAACGAGTTGCCCAGAATAGATCTGTATGGATAACTTGATAACATCTTCTATATAACGTATAACGGCACGAGAAGAATATATATATATATATATATAATAAATGTATAATGAATATATATTGTTTGAGAAAATACAGACTCGATTGAAAAATAGTAATAGAAAATAAAATTCCGAATTATAATTGAATGTTTTGTATTCTGTCCCTCTCACAAAGACAAAATATAAACAAAACACAGATGCATAAACAACAGAAAAGTGCTTACTAAAATGTTATTTTAAAAAAAACAACGTTTACCTTCTTCATTATAGTAATATTTGTATCTGTCTGTACCAGCCAAACTGACTTTCTTCATTGTAGTAATATTTGTATTTGTCTGTACCAGCCAAACTTACCTTCTTCATTGTAGTAATATTTGTATCTATCTGTACCAGCCAGACTTACTTTCTTCATTGTAGTAATATTTGTATCTGTCTGTACCAGCCACACTTACCTTCTTCATTGTAGTAATATTTGTATCTGTCTGTACCAGCCAAACGGAATATTATTGAACACTCGAGAGCATACAACACCAGGAGACGAAGATGGCGCATCCTCCAGGTATATCCACGCTTTTTAAATTCTTGTGAAAACAAACATGAAATCTCTACAGTTACTGTTCACCAGTGTTAATATAGCATTCCGTGCAGCCCAAATATTGTCTATATATCCACCGAGTTGGCAAGAAATAGGTGTAATGCGATAACGCTATGCTCCATTATGAACAACAAGTTTTAGTAGTGTACACAACTTGCCAGGTTATCACAATCTCATTACCTGCTGTTGAATAATTTAGAAGATAAATTATAATACACTGAAGTACATATTAAAATATATTTTGGTTTTAGTCAATTGCAAACAGGCAGGTATACAAACAGCAAAATAATACTGTTTTCAAAACGGCAAAGCTGTATTTCGGTATTTACTCATGTGAATCAGTTATCAGTTATATGAGAACTATCAGCATAGCACGTTGGATATGTCCATAGGTGCTTTGATCTCCGCCTCAACAAATCCAATAGCGTCCAGCGGCCCAACACGCCAGTTTGATGTTCATTATTCAATATTTTTGCATATTTGGTATGTCGTTTTTTGAGGGCTGTATCAATATCGACACTCATATCTCTCAATCTGGTCAGCGACTGGGATTCACAAATCTGAAACTCCTCTGTTCGGAAAGACCCTCTCAATGTGTTAAGAATGTAATTTAGATCAATTGTGGTTTCCTCTGATATCGTAGCAGTGCCAGCCAATCTATCAGTTCGTTCATTACCGATGACTTCTGTGTGTCAAGAGATGAAAAAGAATATGATTTATGTAATTCCTGTCTGAACCAGTAACTCCACCCAGATTCGACTCACCCTTCTTGTTTTGACTTTACGAATCATACTCATGGAGTCACTGAGTATAAAAACACGATAGTAGTTGTAAGACGCAAAACCCGACACAGCCTCTGTAACCGCCCGCACCACCATTGTCAAACTACTCATGGTTGCCGCGTACTCACCACTGGCATCTCTTATTACTTTCCCTCCTGACCTCCGCGCCGAAAAAGTCCACGCACATCGTTGTTCTAGAATGACTGAACCATATGTATAAATAGCTACATCTGTATCATTGATGTTGTCATTCAAGAGGGTCTCCACCTCCACGTTAATCAGTAATAGATTATTATGTTCGCAGTTTTTCTTAATTGATGTAATAACTGTGAAAGCAGTCTGAAATTGAGGTGGCACATCAATCAATCCCTGTCCTGTTTCAATTCCGGAAGGTTCACATATTTTTCCAAAGTATCTTCCGCCTGACTAAGCCATGCTCTACCTCTGTTCAGTCTACACCCTTTCTCCTTAATAAGTTCTTCATGGAGACTCTGTTCCTTGTTTGCATTGATTTTTAGATATGAACGAACCCTCCAAGTTTCAATTCTGTGAGCAATAGTGGGGATGTCAAGAAGGAATCTCATTGACACTCTTGGTGTATCTTTGGTGCATCCCAGAATGATGCGCATAGATTCATTCTGAATTCTTTCCAGTCTCACTGTTTGCGTATCACTGTTTGGAGGCCTTGGTATAGGAGCACAAGATGCGGTTACTCAATATTAGTAGCCGCCATGATTCTCAGTACTGACACTGCATTGCGAGCCTTGACAATAGCTTGGTCGTAATGGTCACTAAAGCATAGACAGCGATCAATATTGCACTTAAATAACTCAAGATGGTTTTCGAGTGTCTGTCTATTTTGACGTTTGATGTTTCAGAATTTAAAATATGATTATTTAGTAAGAACTACGAAATCTTTAGTGTGATTTATCATTGCAACAGAACCAGAGACGTCGCACCAGGCCATGATGCGGTCCAATTCTTCCTGTAGCTTATTAGCAATTTCATCGCTGTTTCTTCCATGTCTGTACACCATGATGTCTTCTGCAAATGACAGAGTCTTTCCCCGCTAGATAGTTGTGTTTTTTTCGTAATCATTTTGTTGAATACGTTGAGTAGTACTGCAGATAGAGGGGACTCTAGTGGACGGCCTGGTGAAACTGCTGTAGACATAGAGTACCAATTACCACACATGAGTACCACTTGTTAGGGGTTTGCCTGCCAGTATATTCACAATGAAAGACTGTCAGAGGAGTTCCAGGTCACTACTGGTGTTAGACATGGATACCTGCAGTACCCCTCCTCTTCCTGGTACTACTTGATTAGTTTACACGCATAGCATATGCCGGGTCCGGAAAAGGCATTCAGTGGACACTTATGTCAAATTTAGAAGACCTGGAGTTTGCGGATGATCTTGCCTTCCTCTCGCACAGGCTACAAGACATGCAGGAAAAAGTGGATGCTCTGACGGAAACGTTACAACTGGTCGGTCTTAAAATCAGTCAAGAGAAGACAAAAATACTGCGAAGTCAGTCAAGAGAAGACAAAAATACTGCAAAGTCAGTCAAGAGAAGACAAAAATACTGCGAAGTCAGTCAAGAGAAGACAAAAATACTGCGAAGTCAGTCAAGAGAAGACAAAAATACTGCAAAGTCAGTCAAGAGAAGACAAAAATACTGCAAAGTCAGTCAAGAGAAGACAAAAATACTGTGAAGTCAGTCAAGAGAAAACAAAAATACTGCGAAGTCAGTCAAGAGAAAACAAAAATACTGCGAAGCAACAATATACAACAAGACCCAATAGTGATTGAGGGAAGGATAAAGACGATGTTGGTGAATGTGTCTACCTTGGAAGCAAACAGCAAATCAGGAGATACAGATGACGACATTAATGCTAGGATTAGGAAAGCCCAACAAGCCTTTGCTATCCTGCACACAGTGTGGAAATCCACTGATTCTCCACGATAACAAAGCTCAGGATATTCTCAACTCAATGTGAAATGTATGTTACTGTGTGGCTCGGAAACGTGACGAATCAACAAGTTAAATACAAATAAGATTCAGACCTTTGTTAACGGATGTCTTCAGTGGATTCTCAGACTGAAATGGTATGACAGAGTTGCAAACACAGATCTGTGGATAAGAACCGGGCATGAAACCATGATGATTGAGGTTAAGAGGAGAAAATTTAGATGGATCGGTCATACCCTACGGAAGACAAAGTTGAGTGTCACTAGACAAGCACTTGAGTAGAACCCGCAAGGAAAACTAAAAAAGAGGACGCCCTAAACAGACCTGGAGACGAAGTCTTCTTGAGGAACTGAAGAGTTCTCGACTATCCTGGGAGACCATAAAGAAAATAGCCACAGGCCGAGAAAAGTGGTGAGCAACTGTCGAGACATACAGAATATAGACATAGTCAAGATAAAGTGTATATCCCCAGCCACACATCTCCTTAGCAAGTGAACATACGTTCAGCTTGCATTGTGTCCGATTACGGTTGAGAAAGTGATGTAAACTACAGAATATCACATATTAATTCCAACTGTTTAAAATTCTTCTTCTCGACACCGGCGGATATAACTTCACTTATGATGTGTATGTTTTGTTGATTACGACATCTGATATAAATATACATTCTTATTTCTTCTTCTTGGAAATGGACCAACCACAGACCCATGTAGTCATAATGACCTTTGAACTCAAGTGGATATTCCCGGAAATCAGATAACTCCCGTCATGTAACCCTTGCATTCCAGTATTATTAGAAAAAGAACACTTCATTTTAAAAGCAATGCAAAATGCTAAAGGTTATATTATATCACAAATTAAATTTAAAGCTAAGGAATATCAGTACTACTAACACTTTTCATCAATAAATAACAACAGAATCAGAGAATTGTGTAAAGTTGTATTAAAGCTTACAGCGTTCTATAAAATATATATAAAAGTCAGCCTACATCAATAGGAATTTCCGATTTTCCGACTGAACTGGTAGTCCTTATATTACTCGGGGCCACTGATCTTATAAGGAGTCAGTGGCAGACATGTCTTGTGGCATCGATCAAAATAGCACTTAATTCAAAATAAAAACGTTGTTGTGACAACAAAATCTCAGTTCAACCATTTTTGTCTTGTCTGTTGTAGCTATGACGATAACATTGTCATTAGAGAAGAATACTAAAGAAGTAAGATGGACAATGTTGTCCACACAGGAAAACTGAGAATATGTAGAAAGATGGACAATGTTGTCCACACAAGAAAACTGAGAATATGTAGAAAGATGGACAATGTTGTCCACACAAGAAAACTGAGAATATGTAGCAAGATGGACAATGCTCTTCACACAGGAAAACTGAGAATATGTAGCAAGATGGACAATGCTCTTCACACAGTAAAACTGAGAATATGTAGCAAGATGGACAATGCTCTTCACACAGGAAAACTGAGAATATGTAGTGAGATGAATAATGTTCTCCGCACAAGAAAACTGAGAATATGTAGCGAGATGAACAATGTTCTTCACACAAGAAAACTGAGAATATGTAGCAAGATGAACAATGTTCTTCACACAAGAAAACTGAGAATATGTAGCAAGATGGACAATGCTCTTCACACAGGAAAACTGATAATATGTAGCAAGATGAACAATGTTCTTCACACAAGAAAACTGAGAATATGTAGCAAGATGGACAATGCTCTTCACACAGGAAAACTGAGAATATGTAGCAAGATGGACAATGCTCTTCACACAGGAAAACTGAGAAAATGTAGCAAGATGGACAATGCTCTTCACACAGGAAAACTGAGAATATGTAGCGAGATGAACAATGTTCTCCGCACAAGAAAACTGAGAATATGTAGCAAGATGGACAATGTTCTTCACACAAGAAAACTGAGAATATGTAGCGAGATGAATAATGTTCTTCACACAAGAAAACTGAGTATATGTAGATGACATCACATTGCTGGTCAGTTTCTATCAACATATTCAGAAGAAAATAGCGTGATGGCTCCCCCATCTAAATAAACTGAACAAGTTGGATTCAACGTAAATATCAATTAAGACAGAAGTTATAACACCTAATTTAAATAATTCTGCTTTAGTAAAAAATAAAGACACAAGAGCTGACGGCAGCAAATACATTGACATATTTGGGAAACCTAGTAACACCAGGGCTGGAAAATACCATCATGGACTGAGGCATAATGGCAAAGAGAAGAAGAGGAAGACGACAGGGATTCAGGATGTAACTGATGGTTTCAACATAACGGCTGCAGAGGCAGGACATCTGGTCTATGAGAGAGAGAAATTCCGGAGGACTGTTGGGGTGGCAAAGTTCTGCTCAGGACAAGCTATTTGATGATGATGAGTATCTCCAGATGGGGAAGGGGGATGGGGGTGCCGAGAGAAAAACAACAACATGATGAAGAAAGCCAGAATTGCTTTTGCTAACAAAATAACATTTGAAAATTGTCCCAACTATAGCGTAAAAACATAAAATGAAGGATATACAAAGACTATCTTTTCTTGACAAGTTCGAATAGATTTGTATGTAAGAAAACGACAACAAAAATGGAAACATCTAGATTATCATCAGTTCATACAATCTGAGTAAGAGACTCCAAATATTTTGTCCAAACAAAATTAATTAAATCAATAAGAATATGATGCAAAACTTCTGCTGTGACAAAATTAATTTTGTGTTAAGATTAGCTTAAATAAATTCGCTATATCTTAAAGTTTACATAAGGGACTCTCGCCGATGCAACGGAGTTCGTGCACTGTCTCTGACAACTTCCTGTGTAAGGAACGATCGGAGCACACATGGTTATTCACCAAGTGCAATGTTGATGATTGTGTGAATTAATTGTTGTTGTTCTCTGTCGTTCTTCGTGCCCAATTTGATTATTCTTATTGTGATTTATAATTGATCTTTGACAAGAACGTTTTTACGTTGTGCCAATTATGCGCCTATGGTGACTAGGCCAGCACATTCGGTATAGCCAGAATTTTATTTACTTGGGTAGCTTGCCCTAGGATCTGCTCTTTTACGATCTTTTTTCGCCGTATATTTGGGCTTTATGATCTACCCCAAAGAACTGTGCACCCTTTCTGACTATGTGAAGTCGTTCCGGATTAGGAAAATTTCTCACTCTTTTTGGGGCACATGCGCTTGTCCTGGGACGGCATCTTACTCGTGCAACACACCGTTAAAAGTGTCGGCCTTTGCCATTGTTCGGAGTTGAACAGCCTGTCAAATCTTTACAATGTCGGCCTTACTTTTCGGACAATGTTGAGTTTATTCCGGACTAGGAACATTCTCTGCCTTTTCGAGGCGCGTGTCGGCACTTGGCAATTTACAATTTCTACTATGCATTTTCCCTGGCCCTGGGAAACAATGGACTGGGGGCTGCGCACAAATAATGTAGAGGATCGTTTCTTTTGGAGCTCTCAGCACAACTTAGATTTTACGCCCGCCAAACATCACCCGCCCCGGTTTTTCCGGGGATGTTGTAAGAACAACCGTACCGTGTCTGGTTGTTTCAGGGAAGACAGTTTCGTTAGGCGTTAAAACGCAACTTTAGGATTTGCACTCGACCAACTTTACCCAATAGATATATCTGCGTTTTACCGCATGTACGGAGTTAACTGCAGTCTTCCCTTGTGTCGTCACTTCACATTGCATCTTTTCCGACGATCCTTGCCGAGAGAAGGCAAAGGCGTTGCCACCATTACTTCGAGGGGACGTAAATATTTTCCTCCTGACGACTCGTACCTTGTCCGTTTTATACGCTTCGTTTTTTAATTTATTTCGCTTTTCCCGTAGGTCGGGATAGATGTGCAGAAACAGTCACTCAAGGTTTCTTCTTGTCTATCTTGCGAGTAGATCTCGTATAACATAACTGCTGGCATCATTACTTATACCAAAGTAGCTCTCCCTCGATCCATACCTGCTTAGCTAGACATGATACTCTGTCTGTTTCCAAGGTCAACACGTGGAGGTAGGTTAGGATCTTGATTAGAGCCAGCTAACTAATCATTGTCCCTAGAATTTCGCCTTTGACTCCTGTGAATTAATTAATCAATCGTCACACTTTGTTACACATGTCCTATAGAGATCCACATTTGATCTGTCATCACTGTTTGTTTGCATTTGCTCTTTGTTTTACTTGTTGAACAGTTCCTGGTACTTGATAATCATCGTATCACATTGATCACATTCAAGAGTATGATACACGGTTGTTGTACTCTTTGCAGATTATCAGAGTATAATTTATAACAACGAACACAAACTTCAACAATACGTAAATGCACTGCAAGCGACATACGAAAAATATTACATGAAAATTAACACCTCCAAAACAAAAGTCATGACAATAAGTAGGTCAACAGGTCAACTAAATATACACGTGAATAATGTCAAAATACAACAGACTCCAGAATTCAAATATCTCGGGAGTATATTCACAGCAGATGGAAAGATGGACAGAGAAATCGAGACTAGATGCCAGAAGGCAAATGCAGTGACATACCAACTGTCACCACTATTAAAACATCCAAGCATTAACATGGCAGTCAAACGACAACTGATAAACTGCATATTTATTCCAACTCTCTGCTATCAGTGCCAAACATGGCCCCTGACTAAGACAAAAGAAAGAAAGATTACAACATGTGAAATGAGATGTCTACAAAAAGCTGTCAATGTTACAAGGCGAGATAGAGTGAGAAACGAGAATATCAGAAGCATCGTTGGTACTATACCATGCATCGAGAAGCAAAGAATCAAATGGCTCGGCCATCTAATGAGAATGGAACCACATTTACTACCATCACGTGCCTATAATAATCGACACTCAGGGCGCAGAGCAAGAGGCAGGCCAAGAACACGATGG
Organism: Arion vulgaris; assembly: GCA_020796225.1. NCBI lineage: Eukaryota > Metazoa > Mollusca > Gastropoda > Stylommatophora > Arionidae > Arion > Arion vulgaris. Next base: position 47,820,451 of record CM036756.1, on the reverse strand, counting down.
ATAGATAACACCTCAGAATCCCTGCGAAAACATGGACTGACAACGTCAAGCGCAACACACCTGGCACAAAATAGAAAACTAACTCTCTCCACGACGCTTCACGGCAAATGTGGTTAAGATAAGATAAGATAAGATACACGGTTGTTAAGCATAACACACGCTGAGCAAAACTGTGACCCCTGGCAACATAAGGCCGACGAGTTCAGACGGGAAACCCGACATTCCTGTTTAATGGGGACTGGTTTTGTATATTTTGTTAGAGCACTGTCAGTTGTTTTGGGGATAATTTTACTCAAGGCTTTGAGTCTCTTATTATTTAATAATGAAAATATTAATAATACTGATATTTCTTAGTGTTAATTTATAACATAATATAACCTTGATTTAACATACTGTGTTGTTTTTAACATGAATACGTCTTTATATAACAAAATTGGAATGCGAAGTCACGCGACGGTTGTAGTGTTATTTCCGAGAATCTTGACCTGAAATATGTTGCCGGCCATATGCTATCGGAGGCCAAGATTAAACCAAACACTAACTTACACTTGCACAACAGGGTTGACACTGCGTAGGCGACAGTGCCAGAAATGTCTATCTACCTAACGTGCAACTTCTTATCTTGGTCGGACATATGCGTATGTGTATAACATGCAAACAGGTCGATGGAACTGTGAATCGCAGTTACAACACAAGGATTTTTGTAATTTTATCATGAAGTAGGGGATGGCTACTGACATTAAGCTTAAGGATTATATAATGTACAAATGACTCACTATATTGAATGTTATCTATAATATAGAACAAACATAGGGGGTGCTGCAGTTCCGCAGTGCTTATACACGAGCCACCAGTTACATAATCCGTTATTTACTTACAAATCCATGACATGAAGAGCGATTGAAAAATGTATATCTTAAACAGTACACATCAGGTTGACAAAACGAGAACATTGTCACTGAAAATGGAATATTATACAAACACAAATAGAATAATTATCTGTAGTCAGTGTTTATTCCCACTTGTAACACATTCAAAGTTTTGCGTAAATCTATCTAGTCTATTTGCTGGTGTTTCTGATAACTCACATATTATGTTCCCAACGTCACTGGCCTCCCGTGTTGTTCGCGCCCGTAGAGTTAGTTGCTGGTCGTTGCCTGGTTGCTTGTTTATAAAATCAGCCGAAGCTGTCACTAATGAACGCATTGAATGAGTGCGGGTTTCTATGTTCATTTCGGATCAGTTGCCTGATGTGGAAATGAACATTTATAATTGCACATCCACTTGAAAACTAACTATTGATGTACTATGTCATATGTTGTTGAAATCTAGAATAATTTCCATCTTTGATGTTGTGTCATTGATATCTGTTTTCATATTAAAGACAATTGTTGCTACAAAGTTTTTCCGTTTTAGACGTTCTCTTTGAAAGATATTTATTCTTTGCTTTTAAGTTACTACAACACACAAAGATCAAGATGGAAGTGAAAAGATAGATGATAAAAGTATTTTTCCACCAACACTTTGTTACAAGTGCCAAACTTGGTCTCTTACAGCAACACACCACAGAAAACTCACCAAATGTAAAGTGAAATGCTTGAGGAAGGCAGTGGGAGTCACCAGGAAAGATAGACTACGAAATGAGGACATCAGAAGTAGAGTGGGCATAACTTTATGCACCGAATACATCGAAAGACTACAAATGCAGTGGTTTGGACATTTAGTAATAGTGAAATACAACCAACCACCAATAACAGCATACAAGAAACAGAGATCAGGTAGTAAATCCAAGGGAAGACCAAGAAAAAGATGGATTAACAATATCAAGACCACACTAAATAACCAAGGATATAGCACAACAAGGGTGACTCATCTGGCCCTGGAATGCAAGCTCCCAAACCTACTCTTAAGGGCAAGAGTGGACAACCAATTCCATCAGCAACCTGGGGAAAGACATTAGACAATAGTACATCGGGTCAGTACAGGAACTATCAGTCTTCTGAATTTTTGATACAAACTCTTTCTTTCTTTCTTTTGTCCTTCCCTGCTTTTTTGACGCTAGGCGTTGCAGGTTTAACTGTTGATCGGTTTCCGAGATAATGCACGCTCGATCGCTTGATATGGTGTGGTATTGTGGAGTTTTAAGATGTCTGTAACTCCATCAACCCATCTTTTCTTGGTCTGCCCCTTCCTCTTGATGATTCCATTTTTAGGTTGTACGCTCTTGCAACTGGTGTATTCGGGTTCATTCTGACCAAGTGGTCAAACCATTTGAGTCTCTGTTTTTCAATAAATCTAATAGCTACAAACTCTAATAACACTCAGTCTAGAAAAATGACATCTTTGAAATAATAGAGAGCATCTCTAGTATTGGAAGAATAAACAGTCAGATCGAACTATAAAGAAAATATTTCAAGTTGAGATCAATCAAGCAATCAATCATGTCCGTCTCTAGATCAAAAGTTGTCTGTAATGGTTCTCCAACAAGTTCTAATATTTGCCTTGATAAATTTTGCCAGACATTTTGTTTTTCACCTACTGATGTTTCCCTCCCAATTGTGTCTCTGTCTTCCCCTTGTGTCTCTGTCTTCCCCTTGCTCTATGTTACATTCCATGATTGTCTTCAATAGTCTCTGTCTTCCCTTTGCTCTATTTTACATTCCATGATTGTCTTCAATAGTCTCATGTCTCTTAATGTAACCAACATATAAAAGTTGTATAATTTTTGTAGATCTATACTCATTCTTTATTGTCTACTCAAAGGTATTTGATTGTGTAGAACATCAGGAATTGTGGAAGATTATGGGAGAAATGGGATTCCCATTACATTTGATACAGATCATAAGAGAACTTTATAGTGATCAAATGACGGCTGTAAGAATATGTGATGATACATCAGACTGGTTTGACATAGGACAGGGAGTTAGACAAGGCTGCATTTTGTTGCCTTGTCTGTTTAACATATATGCAGAAAACATCATGAGGAATGTTACAGAAGATAGCGGAAAAGAACAATACGATCCTTTTATAATCGGAGGAAGAGAAATACATGAACTACGATACGCTGACGATACAGTGTTACTGTCAACATCACAAAAAGGGATTGAGAAATTATTAGGAGAAGTGAAAAATAAAAGCGAAAAACAAAATCTATATCTCAATGTGGCAAAAATAAAAATAATGACAACAGATAAAACGTACATGACAAATGATATTTTTATCACCGGAGAGAAAGTAGAAAATGTGAACAGTTTTTAATATCTTGGTTCACTGCTAACAACAGATAGAAATGGGATGAAAGAAATTAAAAGAAGAACAAACATGGCTTTACAAAAATTAAACAACTCAAAACAGTATGGAACGGAACTGATAAGAAAACAAAGATCAGAATATTAAGAGCATGCATTTTCCCATTGACAACGTATGGGTGTGAAGCATGGACATTTAATAAAGCAGTGGAAAAATATGTATGTGCTTTTGAATATAAGTGTTACAGAAGAGTCCTTCTTATATCTTGGACAGAGAAAAGAACAAATAGATCTACCCAGAAAGAACTTAAAATCAAAGAAAACTGGCTGATGCTACAAATAAGAAAGAGAAAATTGAGATATTTTGGACATATAAAAAGACATGAAGGGCTGGAGAAGACCATCATGGAAGGATGCATACCGGCAAAGAGAAGAAAAGACCACGGAGAAGATGGATTCAGGATGTAACTGATGGTTTGAACATGACGGATGCAGAGGCAGGACATCTGGCCTATAAGAGAGAAATTCGGAGGACTGTTGGGGTGGCAAAGTTCTGCTTAGGACAAGCTATGTGATGATGATGATAATTTGTAGTTTTCTTCTCTCTCTCCATGACACTCGTCCTATTCTTCTATGTATTTGTTTGTCACAAACTTCAATTCGTATTTCATCTGTTTGTTTGTTGTTTGTTTGTTTCCATTTGTCCTTACCAACCAAACTAATCAATCTTTGTTATCTGTGATGTTTGCTAACTCCTGGGTTCAAGACTAACTTTGGTCAACAAAATTGTCTCTGTGCACACGGTACACGGTTGTACTACAGTCACTGTGCACACGGTACACGGTTGTACTACAGTCACAGTGCACACGTTACACGGTTGTACTACAGTCGCTGTGCACACGGTACACGGTTGTATTACAGTCGCTGTGCACACGATACACGTTTGTACTACAGTCACAGTGCACACGGTACACGGTTGTACTACAAGTTTTCTGATCCTTTACTTTGGAAATCTACATTACAAGTACCTCAGAAGTCAGAGTAAAGCTCGCCTGAATGACGAGTGACACGGATTATAAGAAAGCAAAGCTTCACGAAAAAACCAGTCATAGGTGTTATATTAGGCACCTTGACTACGCCTGAATTCATAGCGGGCCAACGAAACAAAATGTTCTCATTTGCTACTTTGTGATATGGTACACATCGACGAAACAAAATGTCCTCATTTGCTACTTTGTGATATGGTACACATCGACGAAACAAAATGTCCTCATTTGCTACTTTGTGATATGGTACACATCGACGAAACAAAATGTCCTCATTTGCTACTTTGTGATATGGTACACATCGACGAAACAAAATGTCCTCATTTGCTACTTTGTGATATGGTACACATCGACGAAACAAAATGTCCTCATTTGCTACTTTGTGATATGGTACACATCGACGAAACAAAATGTCCTCATTTGCTACTTTGTGATATGGTACACATCGACGAAACAAAATGTCCTCATTTGCTACTTTGTGATATGGTACACATCGACGAAATAAAATGTCCTCATTTGCTACTTTGTGATATGGTACACATCGACGAAACAAAATGTCCTCATTTGCTACTTTGTGATATGGTACACATCGACGAAACAAAATGTCCTCATTTGCTACTTTGTGATATGGTACACATCGACGAAACAAAATGTCCTCATTTGCTACTTTGTGATATGGTACACATCGACGAAACAAAATGTCCTCATTTGCTACTTTGTGATATGGTACACATCGACGAAACAAAATGTTCTCATTTGCTACTTTGTGATATGGTACACATCGACGAAACAAAATGTCCTCATTTGCTACTTTGTGATATGGTACACATCAACGAAACAAAATGTCCTCATTTGCTACTTTGTGATATGGTACACATCGACGAAACAAAATGTCCTCATTTGCTACTTTGTGATATGGTACACATCGACGAAACAAAATGTCCTCATTTGCTACTTTGTGATATGGTACACATCGACGAAACAAAATGTTCTCATTTGCTACTTTGTGATATGGTACACATCAACGAAACAAAATGTCCTCATTTGCTACTTTGTGATATGGTACACATCGACGAAACAAAATGTTCTCATTTGCTACTTTGTAATATGGTACACATCGACGAAACAAAATGTTCTCATTTGCTACTTTGTTATATGGTACACATCGACGAAACAAAATGTCCTCATTTGCTACTTTGTGATATGGTACACATCAACGAAACAAAATGTCCTCATTTGCTACTTTGTGATATGGTACACATCGACGAAACAAAATGTTCTCATTTGCTACTTTGTGATATGGTACACATCGACGAAACAAAATGTCCTCATTTGCTACTTTGTGATATGGTACACATCAACGAAACAAAATGTCCTCATTTGCTACTTTGTGATATGGTACACATCGACGAAACAAAATGTTCTCATTTGCTACTTTGTGATATGGTACACATCGACGAAACAAAATGTCCTCATTTGCTACTTTGTGATATGGTACACATCAACGAAACAAAATGTCCTCATTTGCTACTTTGTGATATGGTACACATCGACGAAACAAAATGTTCTCATTTGCTACTTTGTGATATGGTACACATCGACGAAACAAAATGTTCTCATTTGCTACTTTGTGATATGGTACACATCGACGAAACAAAATGTTCTCATTTGCTACTTTGTGATATGGTACACATCCACGAAACAAAATGTCCTCATTTACTACTTTGTGATATGGTACACATCGACGAAACAAAATGTTCTCATTTGCTATTTTGTGATATGGTACACATCGACGAAACAAAATGTCCTCATTTGCTACTTTGTGATATGGTACACATCAACGAAACAAAATGTCCTCATTTGCTACTTTGTGATATGGTACACATCGACGAAACAAAATGTTCTCATTTGCTACTTTGTGATATGGTACACATCGACGAAACAAAATGTTCTCATTTGCTACTTTGTGATATGGTACACATCGACGAAACAAAATGTTCTCATTTGCTAAATTGTGATATGGTACACATCGACGAAATAAAATGTCCTCATTTGCTACTTTGTGATATGGTACACATCAACGAAACAAAATGTCCTCATTTGCTACTTTGTGATATGGCACACATCGACGAAACAAAATGTTCTCATTTGCTACTTTGTTATATGGTACACATCGACGAAACAAAATGTCCTCATTTGCTACTTTGTGATATGGTACACATCAACGAAACAAAATGTCATCATTTGCTACTTTGTGATATGGTACACATCGACGAAACAAAATGTTCTCATTTGCTACTTTGTGATATGGTACACATCGACGAAACAAAATGTCCTCATTTGCTACTTTGTGATATGGTACACATCAACGAAACAAAATGTCCTCATTTGCTACTTTGTGATATGGTACACATCGACGAAACAAAATGTTCTCATTTGCTACTTTGTGATATGGTACACATCGACGAAACAAAATGTCCTCATTTGCTACTTTGTGATATGGTACACATCAACGAAACAAAATGTCCTCATTTGCTACTTTGTGATATGGTACACATCGACGAAACAAAATGTTCTCATTTGCTACTTTGTGATATGGTACACATCGACGAAACAAAATGTTCTCATTTGCTACTTTGTGATATGGTACACATCGACGAAACAAAATGTTCTCATTTGCTACTTTGTGATATGGTACACATCCACGAAACAAAATGTCCTCATTTACTACTTTGTGATATGGTACACATCGACGAAACAAAATGTTCTCATTTGCTATTTTGTGATATGGTACACATCGACGAAACAAAATGTCCTCATTTGCTACTTTGTGATATGGTACACATCAACGAAACAAAATGTCCTCATTTGCTACTTTGTGATATGGTACACATCGACGAAACAAAATGTTCTCATTTGCTACTTTGTGATATGGTACACATCGACGAAACAAAATTTTCTCATTTGCTACTTTGTGATATGGTACACATCGACGAAACAAAATGTTCTCATTTGCTAAATTGTGATATGGTACACATCGACGAAATAAAATGTCCTCATTTGCTACTTTGTGATATGGTACACATCAACGAAACAAAATGTCCTCATTTGCTACTTTGTGATATGGCACACATCGAGGAAACAAAATGTTCTCATTTGCTACTTTGTTATATGGTACACATCGACGAAACAAAATGTCCTCATTTGCTACTTTGTGATATGGTACACATCAACGAAACAAAATGTCCTCATTTGCTACTTTGTGATATGGTACACATCGACGAAATAAAATGTCCTCATTTGCTACTTTGTGATATGGTACACATCAACGAAACAAAATGTCCTCATTTGCTACTTTGTGATATGGTGCACATCGACGAAACAAAATGTTCTCATTTGCTACTTTGTGATATGGTACACATCGACGAAACAAAATGTCCTCATTTGCTACTTTGTGATATGGTACACATCAACGAAACAAAATGTCCTCATTTGCTACTTTGTGATATGGTACACATCGACGAAACAAAATGTTCTCATTTGCTACTTTATGATATGGTACACATCGACGAAACAAAATGTTCTCATTTGCTACTTTGTGATATGGTACACATCGACGAAACAAAATGTCCTCATTTTCTACTTTGTGATATGGTACACATCGACGAAACAAAATGTTCTCATTTGCTACTTTGTGATATGGTACACATCGACGAAACAAAATGTCCTCATTTGCTACTTTGTGATATGGTACACATCGACGAAACAAAATGTCCTCATTTGCTACTTTGTGATATGGTACACATCGACGAAACAAAATGTCATCATTTGCTACTTTGTGATATGGTACACATCGACGAAACAAAATGTCCTCATTTGCTACTTTGTGATATGGTACACATCGATGAAACAAAATGTCCTCATTTGCTACTTTGTGATATGGTACACATCGACGAAACAAAATGTCCTCATTTGCTACTTTGTGATATGGTACACATCGACGAAACAAAATGTCCTCATTTGCTACTTTGTGATATGGTACACATCGACGAAACAAAATGTCCTCATTTGCTACTTTGTGATATGGTACACATCGACGAAACAAAATGTCCTCATTTGCTACTTTGTGATATGGTACACATCGACGAAACAAAATGTCCTCATTTGCTACTTTGTGATATGGTACACATCGACGAAACAAAATGTCCTCATTTGCTACTTTGTGATATGGTACACATCGACGAAACTGGCAGGGAGATTGACGACCATCTCTACCACCATTTGGTCTATATGTGCCATCAGTTTTTTACTTATGAGTTCCGCATGTTAACATTGACAAGTCTAGTCGTTTGCGGCATATTGGTCACATCCATTCGATCGTCTGTCTTTGATGATCGAAGTCGATTTACTGTTGACAATTGTTTTGCATCTCTACGGTACCATACGACTGTTTCGACTTAACATACTCTAACTTTTCAATTCTTATTGATACATTAACTATTACTACTTTATCATGCTAATATATGGTAAAACAAATGTCCATTTTTTCTGCTGTCAGATACTCAGGGAATTGAGGTGCTATTTTGACGATGACAGTTATTCCGACTTGCGTCTCCAGTTTGTTGAAGCCATAGATGCCTGCCAAGTTGATTTAACAATACTGTTTACACCTTGCAATTTTTGACAGTGATAACTTTTCTAAATTGCAGACAAAAAAATCATCATCACCTTGTGCCATAATTCTTCTTCTTCTTCTGAGTTCTCACTAGATTGAGATTTCGGGTTCTCCAATAAAAATAGCAGCCGCCTGCCTAAGATTATCAACCACGCCATACAGTTTGTCTTCTGCGTTCTCACTAGATTGAGATTTCGGGTTCTCTAATAAAAACAGCAGCCTCCTGCCTAAGATTATCAACCACGCCATACAGTTTGTCTTCTGCGTTCTCACTAGATTGAGATTTCGGGTTTTCTAATAAAAACAGCAGCCGCCTGCCTAAGATTATCAGTCACGCCATACAGTTTGTCTTGGACGCTACTGTAAGTGGGTCACCTCTTTCTTCTCAAGTCTGCATACTGGGAGCAGTTCTGTAGGATATAATTAATATGATTTCTGCTTCCCCGTTTGTGCCGACCTCTTCCCGCAGTAAGATTTTGGCCACCCTCGTGATGGTAGGTCTGACATTCTTACTGCAAGGCTAAATCTCCAAGGCAGATTGGCGACCGTAGAATCCGTTATCCCATTCCTCATTGTGAGGGTTGTTGCACCATGTTATGCGCCTTACGGCCTGGTGCATCCGTTTTCTGTAAGCATTAGTTTCGGGTTAGCATTCCCTAGCGGACACGTGCATCCGATTTCAGCCAAACCTCCTTAGCCGCCTCCTACGACATGCATGACAGGTAACAGTGGTTCTATTCTTTACATCTCAAATTTGGGCCCTGGTAACCACTCGGGTGATGTGCCATACAAGCTGGAGTATGCCATCAATGATCTTGAAAAATGTCTATAGTGAGTATTGACTATCAATCTGAATGTTGACACCCTTCAGTCTCATTTAGCTAGGCTGTTTTGAATTTTCTTTCTCAGTCGTTCTCTGTATCGTTTCCCATTTATTCATTGCATCTTCTGTTAGAGTATAAACTTATATCAGGAGAGCGGTTACCTTGATGAATGGCATGATTCATGCAATGTACAGCTGTGTATCGTACATATTAGTTTCCATGGAAAATACAATAGGTCAATGAGTCTTTCTTGTTTCAACATACAAGTCACAGTGTTCAAGCATATTTTCGACATTCTCGAAACTGTTTTACAGATGCACAGTTCTAAGTCACCAGTTACTACTTTGTGATATGGTACACATCGACGAAACAAAATGTCCTCATTTGCTACTTTGTGATATGGTACACATCAACGAAACAAAATGTCCTCATTTGCTACTTTGTGATATGGTACACATCGACGAAACAAAATGTTCTCATTTGCTACTTTGTGATATGGTACACATCGACGAAACAAAATGTTCTCATTTGCTACTTTGTGATATGGTACACATCGACGAAACAAAATGTTCTCATTTGCTACTTTGTGATATGGTACACATCCACGAAACAAAATGTCCTCATTTACTACTTTGTGATATGGTACACATCGACGAAACAAAATGTTCTCATTTGCTATTTTGTGATATGGTACACATCGACGAAACAAAATGTCCTCATTTGCTACTTTGTGATATGGTACACATCAACGAAACAAAATGTCCTCATTTGCTACTTTGTGATATGGTACACATCGACGAAACAAAATGTTCTCATTTGCTACTTTGTGATATGGTACACATCGACGAAACAAAATGTTCTCATTTGCTACTTTGTGATATGGTACACATCGACGAAACAAAATGTTCTCATTTGCTAAATTGTGATATGGTACACATCGACGAAATAAAATGTCCTCATTTGCTACTTTGTGATATGGTACACATCAACGAAACAAAATGTCCTCATTTGCTACTTTGTGATATGGTACACATCGACGAAACAAAATGTTCTCATTTGCTACTTTGTTATATGGTACACATCGACGAAACAAAATGTCCTCATTTGCTACTTTGTGATATGGTACACATCAACGAAACAAAATGTCCTCATTTGCTACTTTGTGATATGGTACACATCGACGAAACAAAATGTTCTCATTTGCTACTTTATGATATGGTACACATCGACGAAACAAAATGTTCTCATTTGCTACTTTGTGATATGGTACACATCGACGAAACAAAATGTCCTCATTTGCTACTTTGTGATATGGTACACATCGACGAAACAAAATGTCCTCATTTTCTACTTTGTGATATGGTACACATCGACGAAATAAAATGTCCTCATTTGCTACTTTGTGATATGGTACACATCAACGAAACAAAATGTCCTCATTTGCTACTTTGTGATATGGTGCACATCGACGAAACAAAATGTTCTCATTTGCTACTTTGTGATATGGTACACATCGACGAAACAAAATGTCCTCATTTGCTACTTTGTGATATGGTACACATCAACGAAACAAAATGTCCTCATTTGCTACTTTGTGATATGGTACACATCGACGAAACAAAATGTCCTCATTTGCTACTTTGTGATATGGTACACATCGACGAAACAAAATGTCCTCATTTGCTACTTTGTGATATGGTACACATCGACGAAACAAAATGTCCTCATTTGCTACTTTGTGATATGGTACACATCGACGAAACAAAATGTCCTCATTTGCTACTTTGTGATATGGTACACATCGACGAAACAAAATGTCCTCATTTGCTACTTTGTGATATGGTACACATCGACGAAACTGGCAGGGAGATTGACGACCATCTCTACCACCATTTGGTCTATATGTGCCATCAGTTTTTTACTTATGAGTTCCGCATGTTAACATTGACAAGTCTAGTCGTTTGCGGCATATTGGTCACATCCATTCGATCGTCTGTCTTTGATGATCGAAGTCGATTTACTGTTGACAATTGTTTTGCATCTCTACGGTACCATACGACTGTTTCGACTTAACATACTCTAACTTTTCAATTCTTATTGATACATTAACTATTACTACTTTATCATGCTAATATATGGTAAAACAAATGTCCATTTTTTCTGCTGTCAGATACTCAGGGAATTGAGGTGCTATTTTGACGATGACAGTTATTCCGACTTGCGTCTCCAGTTTGTTGAAGCCATAGATGCCTGCCAAGTTGATTTAACAATACTGTTTACACCTTGCAATTTTTGACAGTGATAACTTTTCTAAATTGCAGACAAAAAAATCATCATCACCTTGTGCCATAATTCTTCTTCTTCTTCTGAGTTCTCACTAGATTGAGATTTCGGGTTCTCCAATAAAAATAGCAGCCGCCTGCCTAAGATTATCAACCACGCCATACAGTTTGTCTTCTGCGTTCTCACTAGATTGAGATTTCGGGTTCTCTAATAAAAACAGCAGCCGCCTGCCTAAGATTATCAACCACGCCATACAGTTTGTCTTCTGCGTTCTCACTAGATTGAGATTTCGGGTTTTCTAATAAAAACAGCAGCCGCCTGCCTAAGATTATCAGTCACGCCATACAGTTTGTCTTGGACGCTACTGTAAGTGGGTCACCTCTTTCTTCTCAAGTCTGCATACTGGGAGCAGTTCTGTAGGATATAATTAATATGATTTCTGCTTCCCCGTTTGTGCCGACCTCTTCCCGCAGTAAGATTTTGGCCACCCTCGTGATGGTAGGTCTGACATTCTTACTGCAAGGCTAAATCTCCGAGGCAGATTGGCGACCGTAGAATCCGTTATCCCATTCCTCATTGTGAGGGGTTGTTGCACCATGTTATGCGCCTTACGGCCTGGTGCATCCGTTTTCTGTAAGCATTAGTTTCGGGTTAGCATTCCCTAGCGGACACGTGCATCCGATTTCAGCCAAACCTCCTTAGCCGCCTCCTACGACATGCATGACAGGTAACAGTGGTTCTATTCTTTACATCTCAAATTTGGGCCCTGGTAACCACTCGGGTGATGTGCCATACAAGCTGGAGTATGCCATCAATGATCTTGAAAAATGTCTATAGTGAGTATTGACTATCAATCTGAATGTTGACACCCTTCAGTCTCATTTAGCTAGGCTGTTTTGAATTTTCTTTCTCAGTCGTTCTCTGTATCGTTTCCCATTTATTCATTGCATCTTCTGTTAGAGTATAAACTTATATCAGGAGAGCGGTTACCTTGATGAATGGCATGATTCATGCAATGTACACCTGTGTATCGTACATATTAGTTTCCATGGAAAATACAATAGGTCAATGAGTCTTTCTTGTTTCAACATACAAGTCACAGTGTTCAAGCATATTTTCGACATTCTCGAAACTGTTTTACAGATGCACAGTTCTAAGTCACCAAAATGGAAATATCGGAACATAAGTTGTCTAAGTCTAGACTGACCAGTTCTCAGGCTGAAGAGGATGTTTTAATTGCTAGCTCTAAATAACAGATGCATTGGGTTATGGGAAGAATGTAATTATATTTATATTTGGATTCTCCGAAAGGAGTTAATTCTTATTTTTCATGTTTGTTGGCCTACACGCTCTGATATAACCAATAAAATGTTCTCCTTAGGTTGAAAGAGCGTGCCTCGGCTTCAAGCGGCTTTAATCCCCTATATAACAAACAAATGGGAAGAATGCCTTGTTTGTGAATCTCTCCGTATTCTCTGAATTTGTGATTTTGCTGTTATATTTTTTTCTTGTTATGACAAGTCTACATTTAATTCTATCATACTGGTGATATTATACAAATTATTATTAAAGTCTCCCATTTATTTTGCCGGTTGTCATTAATGTGTCCTAAATTTTCCTTACTCATTGCAACACCGAAAAAATATTTCTTTTTCTTTATTTAAAAAAAAAATGTTGGTAATAAGTATTCTCCCTGTCTTGACTTCTTTAATTGCCCGCCTGCCCAGCGTGTTCGTAGCGCGTTGAGGACTACGGGTGACAAGTCCTCTGTGAGTGCGGGTTCAATTCCGCGGAATGGCAGAAAAGCCACATATTCCCCAGAGTTACGGTGTTCGTGGCACCGAACCGAAGGGTTACGATGTCCATGACACCGAGGCGAAGAGCTTTCAGCTCAAGTGCTTCTGGATCGGAAAAAAGAACATCATCATTAGTTCTTTTAACAGTCAAAGAGATTCTTAGCATCCTCTGTAAAGTCACATCTCTCTGGTTTCAAGTGATTGCTCTGCCCGTTTGTTTAATCTCCATCACTTACCTTGATATGTTCCGCTGCTTCCTCTGGGGTTCTTGCAAAAAAACTCCTTGTTCTCTTCTCGATATGTCAGTACTGTGTCCATGTATCGATGTAGAATATTGTCTCCATGACTCACATCGATATGTCAGTACTGTGTCCATGTATCGATGTAGAATATTGTCTCCATGACTCACATTGATATGTCAGTACTGTGTCCATGTATCGATGTAGAATATTGTCTCCATGACTCACATTGATATGTCAGTACTGTGTCCATGTATCGATGAAGAATAGTGTTTAACCTCCATGACTCACATTAATATGTCAGTACTGTGTCCATGTATCGATGTAGAATATTGTTTAATCTCTATGACTCACATTGATATGTCAGTACTGTGTCCATGTATCGATGTAGAATATTGTTTAATCTCTATGACTCACATTGATATGTCAGTACTGTGTCCATGTATCGATGTAGAATATTGTTTAATCTCCATGTCTCACATTGATATGTCAGTACTGTGTCCATGTATCGATGTAGAATATTGTTTAATCTCCATGACTCACATTAATATGTCAGTACTGTGTCCATGTATCGATGTAGAATATTGTCTCCATGACTCACATTGATATGTCAGTACTGTGTCCATGTATCGATGTAGAATATTGTTTAATCTCCATGTCTCACATTGATATGTCAGTACTGTGTCCATGTATCGATGTAGAATATTGTTTAATCTCCATGACTCACATTAATATGTCAGTACTGTGTCCATGTATCGATGTAGAATATTGTCTCCATGACTCACATTGATATGTCAGTACTGTGTCCATGTATGGATGAAGAATATTGTCTCCATGACTCACATTGATATGTCAGTACTGTGTCCATGTATCGATGTAGAATATTGTTTAATCTCCATGACTCACATTGATATGTCAGTACTGTGTCCATGTATCGATGTAGAACTCTCTTTCTGACTGAAATATAAAACCACTAGTTGCATATAATGTCTTTCATTTTTCTGGAATACTATTTTTAGTGGTTTATTCTGTTTGTTAATTCTGAATTTCATCTATCATCTGATGTTATCAGAGTTGCAAGGTATCTAGATTTATATACCTGTCTAACCAGATTCTCATTTATCATCTGATGTTATCAGAGTTGCAAGGTATCTAGATTTATATATCTGTCTAACCAGATTCTCATTTATCATCTGATGTTATCAGAGTTGCAAGGTATCTAGATTTATATACCTGTCTAACCAGATTCTCATTTACTTTGATCGTGCATTTTGAAGTAGTCTACCTATTTTTTTTAGATGATCATAACTTTCGTTTTCTTACAATTCAGACATTTGCTTTTCTTGTTTCTCTTTTTACTTATTAATACTACTATATTAACTAGTTTCTGAAGCTCTATTTAATTTGTCGTTATCTGTCAGAGTCGTTATCATATCTCACATTATTTATTTATGTCCAACACCAAATTGCTATTCCAGTCAACTCATTTATTGATTTCAAAATGTTTTCAATGTACATAGAGAACTGGTAGTGTGATAATACACATCCTTGCCTTGTAGTTTGTTGGATCATTTGGTCATTTTACATCTGTTTGTGTATTTGGTAATTTTACATCTGTTTGTGTGTTTGGTAATTTTACATCTGTTTGTGTATTTTGTCATTTTACATCTGTTTGTGTATTTTTGTCATTTTACATCTGTTTGTGTATTTTTGTAATTTTACATCTGTTTGTGTATTCTTTTTATTTTACATCTGTTTGTGTATTTTGTCATTTTACATCTGTTTGTGTGTTTTTGTCATTTTACATCTGTTTGTGTATTCTTTTTATTTTACATCTGTTTGTGTGTTTTTGTCATTTTACATCTGTTTGTGTATTTTTGTCATTTTACATCTGTTTGTGTATTTTTGTCATTTTACATCTGTTTGTGTATTTTTGTCATTTTACATCTGTTTGTGTGTTTTTTTAATTTTACATCTGTTTGTTGCCATAGTATATCTCGAATGACACTTAGATCATTCATCAGGTGCCGTCTCTGCATTGAAGGTTGACTGCAACGAATCTCCAGCATCCTCTGTCTTTCACCTTGGTGTTGCACACTGCCAAACTCCTGTCCATTTCTTTAAATATACCTCCCACTTATCTCTTGGTTTTCCTTTTGCTCTTCGCCCTTCAACTTCAACAATACAAAAGACGAGATCAGCATTTGCCATTCTCAAGACCATATGGAACTCAAGAATGATCAGGAATAAAACTAAGATAATAATATTTAACTCAAATGTGAAGGCTGTTCTTTTATATGGAGCGGAGACATGGAGAACAACTAAGGAACGCCAAAAGTTGCAGACATTCATCAATAGATGCCTGCACAGGATACTACATCTGCGATGGTATGACAGGACTACAAACAGAGAACTCTGGGATAGAACTGGACAACGACAGGTGGAACAAGAGATAAGGAGCAGAAGGTGGAGATGGATAGGACACACACTGAGGAAACCCCTTAACAGCATCACAAGACAGGCTCTCCGGTGGAACCCCCAGGGCAATAGAGGTAGGGAAAGACCCAAGAACATCTGGAGACGGGAGTTGGAGACGGAATGCAAGAAAATGGGGAGAGAGTGGAGAGATCTGGAAAAGCTGGTCTTGGATAGGCGTACATGGAAGGTCTTGGTTGTTGACATATGCCTCTATAGGGACGAAGGGTGAAAAAGAAGAATGTCTCTTTAGGGTAACAGTACGGCGATTTTCTCATTCAACAGCTCTTGGTTTTCTCAAACAGTAAATGTAAATATCAGTATATCGTACGGAATACTTTCTTTGTCATCTATGTCATTTAGAAATTTTTGTTTATCAATTGTAGATATCAATATGTCGTACTTTCTTTGGCATCTATGTCATTTAGAAATTTTTGTTTTATCAATTGTAGATTTCTAACAAGTTGGATTTCTTTCAATATTATATTATCTGGGTCTGGAACCTTTTCCTTCTTCATGTGCTCGATAGCATCCTCAACTTCGACTACAATGTGTTGACATTTCCTTGAATTTCTCATGTATATCTAGTTGTACTATATCGTCATCATTATGTTTCCTGATATATTCCAGTTTGACAAAAGCAAATTCTCGTGTACACACACACACACACACACACACACACACACACACACACAGAGTCCGAGATTGGACTACAGGATATCCTGAATATAAGGTACAAATACCTCTAAAGTTGGTAGGATATCCTGAATATAAGGTACAAATACCTCTAAAGTTGGTAGGATATCCTGAATATAAGGTACAAATACCTCTAAAGTTGGTAGGATATCCTGAATATAAGGTACAAATACCTCTAAAGTTGGTAGGATATCCTGAATATAAGGTACAAATACCTCTAAAGTTGGTAGGATATCCTGAATATAAGGTACAAATACCTCTAAAGTTGGTAGGATATCCTGAATATAAGGTACAAATACCTCTAAAGTTGGTAGGATATCCTGAATATAAGGTACAAATACCTCTAAAGTTGGTAGGATATCCTGAATATAAGGTACAAATACCTCTAAAGTTGGTAGGATACCCTGAATATAAGGTACAAATACCTCTAAAGTTGGTAGGATATCCTGAATATAAGGTACAAATACCTCTAAAGTTGGTAGGATATCCTGAATATAAGGTACAAATACCTCTAAAGTTGATAGGATATCCTGAATATAAGGTACAAATACCTCTAAAGTTGGTAGGATATCCTGAATATAAGGTACAAATACCTCTAAAGTTGGTAGGATATCCTGAATATAAGGTACAAATACCTCTAAAGTTGGTAGAAGGTTCCACTGAATGGACACTGGGGATAGTGAAAACAAGACTTCACGCAAAATTCAGTGAAAACAGCAATATTAAGCACCATGACTACGTTTGAATTCACGTAAGGTGCAAACATTTAACAAAAATGACTGCTCTGTGGTCAGTTGAATAATGTCCCTGACTAATGAAAGCAAATCAGAACTAACTACATACCGAAAACGGATTTGCTGCCATGAAAGGTACACATATCACAGCTTTGATGTAAACTAGCAGCACAACATATTTAAACTCATTGGCTCAAAAAATAACTATTAGTTCATAATTTCGTATTATACAACAAGCTCAGAAGAAGAAGAAGAAGAAGAAGAAGAAGAAACCAGAAAGGGAGACAATCCGAAGACAGGTAATAGTCCTACAATAATTTGTTTCTACTGTTGTCCTACATCGTTATCGTTATCATTATCAGACTAGACTTTCCAACAGCTATTGTTACAGTTGTCTGATCATGTCTCTTTCATTGTACTTTCTTCTCTCAAATTCGTATCACGCTAGCTTATTGATGCGCGATGTCTTTGACTTTGTCCATGACTGCCCAAAGAAAGAATTTCATCAAGCGTCTCCTTGCTTCCAATATCATCAAACAATTAAGCTCAACAGATTGCCTTGACATATTTATTTTACTATACACACCAACAGTGGCGGCTCGTGGTCATTTTTCATGGTGGGGCACGACAAAAATTTTGGAAAAATCAAGGTTTTTGTAGTATTTACTATTATTTGTCTATTCCGGGAAGTTATTACCCCTTTCAGGAAAAGAATAAATGCTTATGTTCTGCAACAGCTTGATACTAAAGAGAGATGACTATTAAATAATATAAAATCAAGGACAAATAAATAGTTCGGACACATCAAACGCCTAGGAGCGCCTAGAGAAGATTTTTAAAAAAAACTTGTCTGGAGCGCAATTTGAACATGCGTCACCCGCATGACAACAAACCACTAACTTGTGAATGAGATCTCGCGTCGTATACATATTATTATACATATAACATTTATAAGTAGGCACTTGATCTCACCTGCATTAAGATTAGAGATTTCTAGAAAAGAGCATCGATAGCTACACACGGGACGTGAGCCGAATTCTTTTTGGAAAATATGGAAAGCACTGTACGTCAGTCATCTAGACTCCTATAATAATTGGAATACGAATCAGACATACTACTACTACTTTTACTATTACTACTACTACTACTACTACTACCACCACCACCACCACTACCACACCACCCCCACCACCACCGCCGCCCCTGCCACCACCCCCGCCGTTACAGCTACTGCTACTAGTACTACTACTGCTGCTGCTGCTGCAACTGCTACTGCTACTGCTACTACTACTACTACCACTACTACTACTACTACTACTACTACTACTACCACTACTACTGCTACTACTACTACTACTACTACTACTACTACTACTTTCTATTTTTCTTTCTCTTCTCCAATCCTGTTTTGCCTCACATCGTCAGGATAAGAATTACTATTACGAATAATACTACTTTTATTATTACTACTACTACTGCTACTGCTACTATTACTACTACTACTGCTACTACTGCTACAACTGCTACTACTGCTCTACTGCTGACTACTGCTACTACTACTACTACTCTGCTACTACTGCTCACTGCTACTACTGCTGCTACTGCTGCTGCTGCACTACTACTACTGCTGCTGCTGCTACTGCTGCTCTGCTGCTGCTAACCTGCTGCTGCTGCTGCTGCTGCTGCTACTCTGCTGCTACTGCGCTACTGTACTACTACTGCTACTCTACTGCTACTGCTGCAGCTACTGCTTCTACTACTGCTGCTACGCTCTGCTGCTACCGCTACCGCCACCGCTACCCCACCGCTACCGCCACTGCCACCGCCGCTGCCACCGCCACCACCACCACCACCACCAAAACCACCACCACCACCACCACCATCACTACCACTACTACTACTACCACTACTACTAGTTCCACTACTTCTACCACTACTACCACTACTTCTACTAGTACCACTACTATTACTACTACTACTACTAAACCTTCTAGTTTCAAGTAAACATATACACACTCATATATTAGCAAACATTACATTCATACACGCACAGAAGCAACTTCACAATTAAACATACAATAACAGATGTGCATTGTTTTGATTCGATTCACCATAACTCTGACGTTTTAGTTGAGACACTCAACAAATATATTATCCAATTTGTCACCTTTTTCGGTAAAGGAAATAAATATCATTTAACTACAGCCTGCACAAAGCTAGCAAGTCTAACTATCACACATGTGTGCGTGTGTGTGTGTAGTGTGGCAGACTCATACTCTGTTTATATTTATGGCTTGATTACACAATGTGTTTGAGTTTATATTCATCATAGTTAAACATATCTATCTATCTTTCTATCTATTTGTCTGTCTGCCTGCCTGTCTGTCTGTCTGTCTGTCTGCCTGCCTGCCTGTGTTCCCGTTTGTCTATCTTTCTGCCTGCATGTCTGTCTGTCTGCCTGCATACCTGTGCAACAGTCTGTCTGCCTGCATTTCTGTCTGTCTGTTTAACATTCTATCGGTCTGTGGGTCTGCCTGTTTGTCTCTTTGTATGTCTACCTGCCTATCTGTCTGTCTATCTCTCTATCAGTCCATCCATCAGCCTCCCATCCGTATATCTGTATCTCTCTATCAGTTCATCCATCAGCCTCCCATCCGTATATCTGTATCTCTCTATCAGTCCATCCTTCAGCCTCCCATCCGTATATCTGTATCTCTCTATCAGCATCCATCAGCATCCCATCCGTATATCTGTATCTCTCTATCAGTTCATCCATCAGCCTCCCATCCGTATATATGTATCTCTCTATCAGCATCCATCAGCCTCCCATCCGTATATCTGTATCTCTCTATCAGCATCCATCAGCCTCCCATCCGTATATCTGTATCTCTCTATCAGCATCCATCAGCCTCCCATCCGTATATCTGTATCTCTCTATCAGCATCCATCAGCCTCCCATCCGTATATCTGTATCTATCTATCAGCATCCATCAGCCTCCCATCCGTATATCTGTATCTCTCTATCAGCATCCATCAGCCTCCCATCCGTATATCTGTATCTCTCTATCAGCATCCATCAGCCTCCCATCCGTATATCTGTATCTCTCTATCAGCATCCATCAGCCTCCCATCCGTATATCTGTAACTCTCTATCAGCATCCATCAGCCTCCCATCCGTATATCTGTATCTCTCTATCAGCATCCATCAGCCTCCCATCCGTATATCTGTATCTCTCTATCAGCATCCATCAGCCTCCCATCCGTATATCTGTATCTCTCTATCAGCATCCATCAGCCTCCCATCCGTATATCTGTATCTCTCTATCAGCATCCATCAGCCTCCCATCCGTATATCTGTATCTCTCTATATCTAAACCAATATGTTTTTTATGTATGTCAAGTTTGTATACTTCCGTTCTACTTTCCGTTAAACACGTTTCAAGTTTTCGTAAATGTCGATTCTATTTTTGAACTAAAAGTGCATTCCAGAAACCATGTTGCATCTCCCATTCCTGACCAATAATTTTAATATCAAACGACGTTGGATTTGCTGTATATCTATATCGTTGTATCTGACTGTTAGTCGATGCTTCGTAAGATCCAGAATGATTGGTTGCGGTATCATTCTTCGAACGCTCCATATCGACCACTATGAGTGTATGTGATCTGAGTCTAAAAACGATTATACATTGTTATGAGCCTACAAGTAAGCAAGTGCATCCGATTTTTGCAACGCTTTTTATTTACTAGGGTAGCTTCCCTAGGCCCCTACCTCAGTCGCCTCTTACGACATGCCTTGTAGGTCGCAATGGTACTATTATTTGCTTCTCATGCGGACCACGTCATCACACGTGCGTTGCGGTATCAGTTGATGTCGTCTACAGAGGTCCTTCAGAATATCATGTGGATCTACTATCCTGGAAAATCAGGTGTTCGCATCAATGAGAACGGACAGGATTGCTTCGACAGCATCGATTGTCGGGAAGTTTAAGACGAATAAGGAAGATGTTCTTTGTTATCTTAGCGACCTCCTGTTAGATGTGGACACTAAAATTGATGTTAAATATATCCATTGATTTAATAAGTTTGGAATTATACGTTGTACTAGTAGAACTGTATGCTTGTGTGGCAGAGAGAGGTGTATGTTTCTTCTTTTCGAACATTCTTCACGGCCAATATTTCCATTCTTTTTGTGATATATCATTGGTCCTTTGACAAGAACGGAGTGATCTATGTCGGGTCGATTGTGCGCCAATGGGGATTAAGCTCGCCCATCCGTTTTTAGCTAGCTTTTGATTTACTAGGGTGAGCTTTCTCTAGGGCACGATCCTTTCTGCCGATTATATCGGCCCGGATCTTCGCCTTTTCGATCAGCTTTGCCGTATATTTGGGCTTTGTGTTCTACGCCGAGACAGTGAGTTACGCTGTTATGCCCTTACTGACTGTGAGCGTTCCGGATTAGGAAAATTTCACGGGGCTTATAAGCTTGTCCTCGGACGGTGTCTTACTCGTATAAAACACCGTGTAATAGCCGTCCATCGCAAGCGATGATGACAACAATCTCAGACGTGTACTGTTGCACCTCTCTGGTGTGTGCTGAGGTGACTGTAGAGTCCAATCCTAGAACAGAATCCCCGACCACAGGTGGGGCATACATGATCAAGGTTAGACATGTGCGTGTTGTGTGCTCTGTCTTTTCGCGCTGCTCGTTTTCTCTGTGACTCAACAATACGATGATTCTCAGCTATTCGGTTCCTCTTTTGTTGTTACAGCGCCACATTTGGCGATCTTGGGCAAGGGATTCCCATCACGTATTGTCTATATCAAAGCATTTCAGAGACACTTTAAGAGTGTCTTTAAGGCGTTTTTTCTGTCCACCAGCTAAACGTCTGCCCCTTCAAGCTTGCCATACATCAACTGTTTTGGGATGCGTTTATCAGGCATTCGAGCAACGTGACCGACCCATCTCAGTTGGGCCTTCTGCAACAGGGTGTTGACGTTTGGGATCTTTGCTCTTGTGAGGACTTCGCTGTCTGGAATTTTGTCCTGCCAGTTTATTTTTGGTATTCTGCGTAGACAGCTTGTGTGGAAATGGTTTAATTTTCTTGCGTGTTTGCGTGAAAACACCGTGTAAAGTATCGGTCTTCGTCAATGTTCGGATCCGGATAACCTGTCAGATCTTTACATTGTCGACCTTACTTTACCTTTTACTTTTGAATTTGTTCTGGAGTAGGAACATTCTCAGCCTTTTCTAGACGCGTGTCGGTACGTGGCCATTTGCAGTTAGCCTCGGAAGACACTGGTCTGGGACCAAGAACAAATAATGTAGTGGGTCGTTTCAGTCGGTGCTAGCAACGCAACTGAGATTTTGTGCTCACCACCATCACCCACCCCAGTTCTTCCGGGGAGGTTAGTTGTAACTGCAACCGTACCTTGCACGGTTTTCCCAGGTAGGGTAGTTTCGTTATGCACTAAAACGAAACTTTATGTTTTGCGCTCGGCAAACCTTGCCCAGTAAATGTATCTGCACCAGGTCACAGATGCGGAGTCAGCTGCAATCTTCCCTCGTACCGACACGGGGGTAGACTTTTATTCGTTACGCATCTGACTTATTTATTTTTGCCCCACAGCTGGCAATGTTTGCTCCCTCCTCAGGGCTTCGAGTTTCGCCCTATGTGGGCACACGTTTCGTCACTGGATGCACCTCTCATCCTTTCGTGTTTACTAATCTCCCCAACGGCAGAGAAACTGGTAATTTGTGGCGGGACCTTTGACTTACACTTCGAGCCTGTGTGTGGAGTCTCCTGCCCCGGAGATGGCGATTTGTGTTCGGCCCTTACTCCGGGGGAGTAGGGATTATATCAGAGACATTTCGCTGCTGTTTCTTTTTGTTCGTGAACTTCAGCAATATTTTGTTTGACGTCGGTCAGGAGATTCGTGCATTTTGTTCGTATGGACCTGCATTTCTTTTTCGTACTTGCACCACTACCACTACCAGTAGTTCTCGCCGATCCCTGCCCCCATTAGCCAGAACGGAACAAAAGTTTGTTCCAGGGTCACCACGTGGAGGTAGGGGACAGGGTCTTGATTAGTGCCGGCTCACTAATCCTGGCACACCACCTCATGCGCCCTTGACCACGGAGTGTGTTTAACCAGCAACGACTTGAATCATCAATATGCATACCCTTCAACATCTGTTAGGGAAGACTGAGCATCTGTTGATCTTCTCAGAGTGATATGACGTAACCAATTCTGTGTATCACCACATGATGTACACTATTCTACATACATCAGTTAGATGATGAGTCGCAAACATGATGTACACTCTTCTACATACATCAGTTAGATGATGAGTCGCAAACATAGTGTACACTATTCTACATACATCAGTTAGATGATGAGTCGCAAACATGATGTACACTCTTCTACATACATCAGTTAGATGATGAGTCGCAAACATGATGTACACTCTTCTACATACATCAGTTAGATGATGAGTCGCAAACATAGTGTACACTCTTCTACATACATCAGTTAGATGATGAGTCGCAAACATGATGTACACTCTTCTACATACATCAGTTAGATGATGAGTCGCAAACATGATGTACACTCTTCTACATACATCAGTTAGATGATGAGTCGCAAACATAGTGTACACTCTTCTACATACATCAGTTAGATGATGAGTCGCAAACATGATGTACACTCTTCTACATACATCAGTTAGATGATGAGTCGCAAACATAGTGTACACTCTTCTACATACATCAGTTAGATGATGAGTCGCAAACATGATGTACACTCTTCTACATACATCAGTTAGATGATGAGTCGCAAACATGATGTACACTCTTCTACATACATCAGTTAGATGATGAGTCGCAAACATGATGTACACTCTTCTACATACATCAGTTAGATGATGAGTCGCAAACATAGTGTACACTCTTCTACATACATCAGTTAGATGATGAGTCGCAAACATAGTGTACACTCTTCTACATACATCAGTTAGATGATGAGTAGCAAACATAGTGTACACTATTCTACATACATCAGTTAGATGATGAGTAGCAAACATAGTGTACACTATTCTACATACATCAGTTATATGATGAGTCGCAAACATGATGCACACTCTTCTACATACATCAGTTAGATGATGAGTCGCAAACATAGTGTACACTCTTCTACATACATCAGTTAGATGATGAGTCTCAATATATAAACAAGAACGCTAAACAGCCCTGACACCACTGCTACCGCACATTAAACTGAACACACTCACTGTGTAACTGCGTGTATCACGTACGTTGTTCTAAACTCTCATTATCTCAGTGCAAATGAACTGTTACTTGATGCTCCATAAAGATGGAAGAGAAATAACAACACTTGAAAGAAGGGAAATTTTGACAACAGGTGAATGGAAGGACAAAAAATACAACGTAAAGCTTGAATGGGACCGCAGGCGCAATAATGTAAGGATATACAGTGGCGTCAGGTGGGATTAGCTACCCCATCCAGTAAAAATACTTAGCTATAACACTGCAACATTCCCTATAGATGCATAGGGAAGTGCATGAGAGCTTACAAGGAATTGGTTGGTGACCTATGCCTCCTTTGGAGCGAAGGGAAGAATAATAATAATAATTTTGAATAACTGTTTAGAATCTGCTGTTCTAAATTCAGGACGACATTATATCTGCTCAGCAGCTTCTTTCAGTTAGTATGTGGAGACAGATAAACATCTTCTTTCAGTTAGTATGTGGAGACAGATAAACAACTTCTTTCAGTTAGTATGTGGAGACAGATAAACAACTTCTTTCAGTTAGTATGTGGAGACAGATAAACAACTTCTTTCAGTTAGTATGTGGAGACAGATAAACAACTTCTTTCAATTAGTATGTGGAGACAGATAAACAACTTCTTTCAGTTAGCATGTGGAGACAGATAAACAACTTCTTTCAGTTAGTATGTGGAGACAGATAAACAACTTCTTTCAGTTAGTATGTGGAGACAGATAGACAAACATATCATGTAGCCAGACCTTAGGGTATGAAGTTCTTGTCACTTCAAATTTCTTGGCTCGAGTATGTAGGAGGTAGGAGTACCAATTTCTTTCCTCACTTGTGGGACGTTGTGTGTGGGAATGATCCTCACATCACATTTGTGTCAGATTCGACAAGCGGACGCTCTATGCATTACACTAATTCGTCCCAGAGATCAGATACACATACTCTTCTTCGACAATTTCGAATGTTCCCTGCGCCAGAGTGGTTACCGGGGCCAGAGTGGTTACCGGCGCCAGAGTGGTTACCGGCGCCAGAGTGGTTACCGGCGCCAGAGTGGTTACCGGGGCCAGAGTGGTTACCGGGGCCAAATTGGGGTGTAAAGAATAGAACCACTGTTACCTGTCACGCATGTCGAAAGAGGCGAGTTAGGAGGTTGAGTTGGGCTAGCTAACCCACACCGTAAAAACACTAGATGGCTACAGAACGGAGAGCGAACCGAGTAAACGCTGACTGAAACCGGACACATCGCCGAAGGATAAGCACCAGAGCTCCAAATTGTGCTGAAGATGTGACGTAAAACACACTATTGCTAAGACCGCATGAATCAGATTTCCACATGAATAGAATTTATGGGAGATCTGGTACATCGATCAGGGCGGTGATCACGAGAGAGAGAGATAGAGTATGTTCCCTTAACTAAATAAGTAAATTACTCTCAATAGAAACAAAGTAATGCCCTGTTGTACAATCACATCTGAAGTCAACCTAGATATAGAAAACGTGGCAAAGTAGTACCCTGTTGTACAATCACATCTGAAGTCAACCTAGATATAGAAAACGTGGCAAAGTAGTACCCTGTTGTACAATCACATCTGAAGTCAACCTAGATATAGAAAACGTGGCAAAGTAGTACCCTGTTGTACAATCACATCTGAAGTCAACCTAGATATAGAAAACGTGGCAAAGTAGTACCCTGTTGTACAATCACATCTGAAGTCAACCTAGATATAGAAAACGTGGCAAAGTAGTACCCTGTTGTACAATCACATCTGAAGTCAACCTAGATATAGAAAACGTGGCAAAGTAGTACCCTGTTGTACAATCACATCTGAAGTCAACCTAGATATAGAAAACGGGGCAAAGTAATACCCTGTTGTACAATCACATCTGAAGTCAACCTAGATATAGAAACATGGCAAAGAAATACCCTGTTGTACAATCACATCTGAAGTCAACCTAGATATAGAAAACGTGGCAAAGTAGTACCCTGTTGTACAATCACATCTGAAGTAAACCTAGATATAGAAAACGTGGCAAAGTAATACCCTGTTGTACAATCACATCTGAAGTCAACCTAGATATAGAAACATGGCAAAGTAATACCCTGTTGTACAATCACATCTGAAGTCAACATAGATATAGAAACGTGGCAAAGTAGTACCCTGTTGTACAATCACATCTGAAGTCAACCTAGATATAGAAACGTGGCAAAGTAATACCCTGTTGTACAATCACATCTGAAGTCAACCTAGATATAGAAACGTGGCAAAGTAGTACCCTGTTGTACAATCACATCTGAAGTCAACCTAGATATAGAAACGTGGCAAAGTAATACCCTGTTGTACAATAACATCTGAAGTCAACCTAGATATAGAAACGTGGCAAAGTAATGCCCTGTTGTACAATCACATCTGAAGTCAACCTAGATATAGAAACGTGGCAAAGTAGTACCCTGTTGTACAATCACATCTGAAGTCAACCTAGATATAGAAAACGTGGCAAAGTAATACCCTGTTGTACAATCACATCTGAAGTCAACCTAGATATAGAAACGTGGCAAAGTAGTACCCTGTTGTACAATCACATCTGAAGTCAACCTAGATATAGAAAACGTGGCAAAGTAATACCCTGTTGTACAATCACATCTGAAGTCAACCTAGATATAGAAACGTGGCAAAGTAGTACCCTGTTGTACAATCACATCTGAAGTCAACCTAGA
This sequence comes from Arion vulgaris, assembly GCA_020796225.1. Classification (NCBI taxonomy): domain Eukaryota; kingdom Metazoa; phylum Mollusca; class Gastropoda; order Stylommatophora; family Arionidae; genus Arion; species Arion vulgaris. The sequence goes on along the minus strand of CM036756.1, from coordinate 47,792,421 downwards.
TATAGAAAACGTGGCAAAGTAGTACCCTGTTGTACAATCACATCTGAAGTAAACCTAGATATAGAAAACGTGGCAAAGTAATACCCTGTTGTACAATCACATCTGAAGTCAACCTAGATATAGAAACATGGCAAAGTAATACCCTGTTGTACAATCACATCTGAAGTCAACATAGATATAGAAACGTGGCAAAGTAGTACCCTGTTGTACAATCACATCTGAAGTCAACCTAGATATAGAAACGTGGCAAAGTAATACCCTGTTGTACAATCACATCTGAAGTCAACCTAGATATAGAAACGTGGCAAAGTAGTACCCTGTTGTACAATCACATCTGAAGTCAACCTAGATATAGAAACGTGGCAAAGTAATACCCTGTTGTACAATAACATCTGAAGTCAACCTAGATATAGAAACGTGGCAAAGTAATGCCCTGTTGTACAATCACATCTGAAGTCAACCTAGATATAGAAACGTGGCAAAGTAGTACCCTGTTGTACAATCACATCTGAAGTCAACCTAGATATAGAAAACGTGGCAAAGTAATACCCTGTTGTACAATCACATCTGAAGTCAACCTAGATATAGAAACGTGGCAAAGTAGTACCCTGTTGTACAATCACATCTGAAGTCAACCTAGATATAGAAAACGTGGCAAAGTAATACCCTGTTGTACAATCACATCTGAAGTCAACCTAGATATAGAAACGTGGCAAAGTAGTACCCTGTTGTACAATCACATCTGAAGTCAACCTAGATATAGAAAACGTGGCAAAGTAATACCCTGTTGTACAATCACATCTGAAGTCAACCTAGATATAGAAAACGTGGCAAAGTAGTACCCTGTTGTACAATCACATCTGAAGTCAACCTAGATATAGAAAACGTGGCAAAGTAGTACCCTGTTGTACAATCACATCTGAAGTCAACCTAGATATAGAAACGTGGCAAAGTAGTACCCTGTTGTACAATCACATCTGAAGTCAACCTAGATATAGAAAACGTGGCAAAGTAATACCCTGTTGTACAATCACATCTGAAGTCAACCTAGATATAGAAACGTGGCAAAGTTGTACCCTGTTGTACAATCACATCTAAAGTCAACCTAGATATAGAAACGTGGCAAAGTAGTACCCTGTTGTACAATCACATCTGAAGTCAACCTAGATATAGAAAACGTGGCAAAGTAATACCCTGTTGTACAATCACATCTGAAGTCAACCTAGATATAGAAACGTGGCAAAGTAGTACCCTGTTGTACAATCACATCTGAAGTCAACCTAGATATAGAAAACGTGGCAAAGTAATACCCTGTTGTACAATCACATCTGAAGTCAACCTAGATATAGAAAACGTGGCAAAGTAATACCCTGTTGTACAATCACATCTGAAGTAAACCTAGATATAGAAACGTGGCAAAGTAATACCCTGTTGTACAATCACATCTGAAGTCAACCTAGATATAGAAACGTGGCAAAGTAGTACCCTGTTGTACAATCACATCTGAAGTCAACCTAGATATAGAAACGGGGCAAAGTAGTGCCCTGTTGTACAATCACATCTGAAGTCAACCTAGATATAGAAAAGTGGCAAAGTAGTACCCTGTTGTACAATCACATCTGAAGTCAACCTAGATATAGAAACGTGGCAAAGTAGTGCCCTGTTGTACAATCACATCTGAAGTAAACCTAGATATAGAAACGTGGCAAAGTAATACCCTGTTGTAAAATCACATCTGAAGTCAACCTAGATATAGAAACGTGGCAAAGTAATGCCCTGTTGTACAATCACATCTGAAGTCAACGTAGATATAGAAACGTGGCAAAGTAGTACCCTGTTGTACAATCACATCTGAAGTCAACCTAGATATAGAAAACGTGGCAAAGTAATACCCTGTTGTACAATCACATCTGAAGTCAACCTAGATATAGAAAACGTGGCAAAGTAATACCCTGTTGTACAATCACATCTGAAGTCAACCTAGATATTGAAAACGTGGCAAAGTAGTACCCTGTTGTACAATCACATCTGAAGTCAACCTAGATATAGAAAACGTGGCAAAGTAATACCCTGTTGTACAATCACATCTGAAGTCAACCTAGATATAGAAAACGTGGCAAAGTAATACCCTGTTGTACAATCACATCTGAAGTCAACCTAGATATAGAAACGTGGCAAAGTTGTACCCTGTTGTACAATCACATCTAAAGTCAACCTAGATATAGAAACGTGGCAAAGTAGTACCCTGTTGTACAATCACATCTAAAGTCAACCTAGATATAGAAACGTGGCAAAGTAGTGCCCTGTTGTACAATCACATCTGAAGTCAACCTAGATATAGAAACATGGCAAAGAAATACCCTGTTGTACAATCACATCTGAAGTCAACCTAGATATAGAAAACGTGGCAAAGTAGTACCCTGTTGTACAATCACATCTGAAGTCAACCTAGATATAGAAAACGTGGCAAAGTAATACCCTGTTGTACAATCACATCTGAAGTCAACCTAGATATAGAAACGTGGCAAAGTAGTACCCTGTTGTACAATCACATCTGAAGTCAACCTAGATATAGAAACGTGGCAAAGTAATACCCTGTTGTACAATCACATCTGAAGTCAACCTAGATATAGAAACGTCGCAAAGTAATGCCCTGTTGTACAATCACATCTGAAGTCAACCTAGATATAGAAACGTGGCAAAGTAGTACCCTGTTGTACAATCACATCTGAAGTCAACCTAGATATAGAAAACGTGGCAAAGTAATACCCTGTTGTACAATCACATCTGAAGTAAACCTAGATATAGAAACGTGGCAAAGTAATACCCTGTTGTACAATCACATCTGAAGTCAACCTAGATATAGAAACGTGGCAAAGTAGTACCCTGTTGTACAATCACATCTGAAGTCAACCTAGATATAGAAACGTGGCAAAGTAGTGCCCTGTTGTACAATCACATCTGAAGTCAACCTAGATATAGAAAAGTGGCAAAGTAGTACCCTGTTGTACAATCACATCTGAAGTCAACCTAGATATAGAAACGTGGCAAAGTAGTGCCCTGTTGTACAATCACATCTGAAGTCAACCTAGATATAGAAACGTGGCAAAGTAATACCCTGTTGTAAAATCACATCTGAAGTCAACCTAGATATAGAAACGTGGCAAAGTAATGCCCTGTTGTACAATCACATCTGAAGTCAACGTAGATATAGAAACGTGGCAAAGTAGTACCCTGTTGTACAATTACATCTGAAGTCAACCTAGATATAGAAAACGTGGCAAAGTAATACCCTGTTGTACAATCACATCTGAAGTCAACCTAGATATAGAAAACGTGGCAAAGTAATACCCTGTTGTACAATCACATCTGAAGTCAACCTAGATATTGAAAACGTGGCAAAGTAGTACCCTGTTGTACAATCACATCTGAAGTCAACCTAGATATAGAAAACGTGGCAAAGTAATACCCTGTTGTACAATCACATCTGAAGTCAACCTAGATATAGAAAACGTGGCAAAGTAATACCCTGTTGTACAATCACATCTGAAGTCAACCTAGATATAGAAACGTGGCAAAGTTGTACCCTGTTGTACAATCACATCTAAAGTCAACCTAGATATAGAAACGTGGCAAAGTAGTACCCTGTTGTACAATCACATCTAAAGTCAACCTAGATATAGAAACGTGGCAAAGTAGTGCCCTGTTGTACAATCACATCTGAAGTCAACCTAGATATAGAAACATGGCAAAGAAATACCCTGTTGTACAATCACATCTGAAGTCAACCTAGATATAGAAAACGTGGCAAAGTAGTACCCTGTTGTACAATCACATCTGAAGTCAACCTAGATATAGAAAACGTGGCAAAGTAATACCCTGTTGTACAATCACATCTGAAGTCAACCTAGATATAGAAACGTGGCAAAGTAGTACCCTGTTGTACAATCACATCTGAAGTCAACCTAGATATAGAAAACGTGGCAAAGTAATACCCTGTTGTACAATCACATCTGAAGTCAACCTAGATATAGAAACGTGGCAAAGTAGTACCCTTTTGTACAATCACATCTGAAGTCAACCTAAATATAGAAAACGTGGCAAAGTAATACCCTGTTGTACAATCACATCTGAAGTCAACCTAGATATAGAAACGTGGCAAAGTAGTACCCTGTTGTACAATCACATCTGAAGTCAACCTAGATATAGAAAACGTGGCAAAGTAATACCCTGTTGTACAATCATATCTGAAGTCAACCTAGATATAGAAAACGTGGCAAAGTAGTACCCTGTTGTACAATCACATCTGAAGTCAACCTAGATATAGAAAACGTGGCAAAGTAGTACCCTGTTGTACAATCACATCTGAAGTCAACCTAGATATAGAAACGTGGCAAAGTAGTACCCTGTTGTACAATCACATCTGAAGTCAACCTAGATATAGAAAACGTGGCAAAGTAGTACCCTGTTGTACAATCACATCTGAAGTCAACCTAGATATAGAAACGTGGCAAAGTAGTACCCTGTTGTACAATCACATCTGAAGTCAACCTAGATATAGAAAACGTGGTAAAGTAATACCCTGTTGTACAATCACATCTGAAGTCAACCTAGATATAGAAAACGTGGCAAAGTAATACCCTGTTGTACAATCACATCTGAAATCAACCTAGATATAGAAACGTGGCAAAGTAATACCCTGTTGTACAATCACATCTGAAGTCAACCTAGATATAGAAACGTGGCAAAGTAATGCCCTGTTGTACAATCACATCTGAAGTCAACCTAGATATAGAAACGTGGCAAAGTAATGCCCTGTTGTGCAATCACATCTGAAGTCAACCTAGATATAGAAACGTGGCAAAGTAGTACCCTGTTGTACAATCACATCTGAAGTCAACCTAGATATAGAAACGTGGCAAAGTAATGCCCTGTTGTACAATCACATCTGAAGTCAACCTAGATATAGAAAACGTGGCAAAGTAATACCCTGTTGTACAATCACATCTGAAGTCAACCTAGATATAGAAAACGTGGCAAAGTAATACCCTGTTGTACAATCACATCTGAAGTCAACCTAGATATAGAAAATGTGGCAAAGTAATACCCTGTTGTACAATCACATCTGAAGTCAATCTAGATATAGAAACGTGGCAAAGTAATACCCTGTTGTACAATCACATCTGAAGTCAACCTAGATATAGAAAACGTGGTAAAGTAATACCCTGTTGTACAATCACATCTGAAGTCAACCTAGATATAGAAACGTGGCAAAGTAGTACCCTGTTGTACAATCACATCTGAAGTCAACCTAGATATAGAAACGTGGCAAAGTAGTACCCTGTTGTACAATCACATCTGAAGTCAACCTAGATATAGAAACGTGGCAAAGTAATACCCTGTTGTACAATCACATCTGAAGTCAACCTAGATATAGAAACGTGGCAAAGTAGTACCCTGTTGTACAATCACATCTGAAGTCAACCTAGATATAGAAACGTGGCAAAGTAATGCCCTGTTGTACAATCACATCTGAAGTCAACCTAGATATAGAAACGTGGCAAAGTAATACCCTGTTGTACAATCACATCTGAAGTCAACCTAGATATAGAAACGTGGCAAAGTAGTACCCTGTTGTACAATCACATCTGAAGTCAACCTAGATATAGAAAACGTGGCAAAGTAATACCCTGTTGTACAATCACATCTGAAGTCAACCTAGATATAGAAACGTGGCAAAGTAGTACCCTGTTGTACAATCACATCTGAAGTCAACCTAGATATAGAAAACGTGGCAAAGTAGTACCCTGTTGTACAATCACATCTGAAGTCAACCTAGATATAGAAACGTGGCAAAGTAATACCCTGTTGTACAATCACATCTGAAGTCAACCTAGATATAGAAACGTGGCAAAGTAGTACCCTGTTGTACAATCACATCTGAAGTCAACCTAGATATAGAAAACGTGGCAAAGTAGTACCCTGTTGTACAATCACATCTGAAGTCAACCTAGATATAGAAAACGTGGCAAAGTAATACCCTGTTGTACAATCACATCTGAAGTCAACCTAGATATAAACCTGATTTATGGATGGGGATTGGGGTAGGGGGAGTGTTAAAGAGATAAGTACCACCGTCTAGCTATATATATGTTCTGTAACCGGTACTTTTAACACACATTTATAGATAAGTACCACCGTCTAGCTATATATATGTTCTGTAACCGGTACTTTTAACACACATTTATAGATAAGTACCACCGCCTAGCTATATATATGTTCTGTAACCGGTACTTTTAACACATATTTATAGATAAGTACGACCGCCTAGCTATATATATGTTCTGTAACCGGTACTTTTAACACACATTTATAGATAAGTACCACCGTCTAGCTATATATATGTTCTGTAACCGGTACTTTTAACACACATTTATAGATAAGTACCACCGTCTAGCTATATATATGTTCTGTAACCGGTACTTTTAACACACATTTATAGATAAGTACCACCGTCTAGCTATATATATGTTCTGTAACCGGTACTTTTAACACACATTTATAGATAAGTACCACCGTCTAGCTATATATATGTTCTGTAACCGGTACTTTTAACACACATTTATAGATAAGTACCACCGCCTAGCTATATATATGTTCTGTAACCGGTACTTTTAACACACATTTATAGATAAGTACCACCGTCTAGCTATATATATGTTCCGTAACCGGTACTTTTAACACACATTTATAGATATGAACCACCGCCTAGCTATATATATGTTCTGTAACCGGTACTTTTAACACACATTTATAGATAAGTACCACCGTCTAGCTATATATATGTTCTGTAACCGGTACTTTTAACACACATTTATAGATAAGTACCACCGTCTAGCTATATATATGTTCTGTAACCGGTACTTTTAACACACATTTATAGATAAGTACCACCGTCTAGCTATATATATGTTCTGTAACCGGTACTTTTAACACACATTTATAGATAAGTACCACCGCCTAGCTATATATATGTTCTGTAACCGGTACTTTTAACACACATTTATAGATAAGTACCACCGCCTAGCTATATATATGTTCTGTAACCGGTACTTTTAACACACATTTATAGATAAGTACCACCGTCTAGCTATATATATGTTCTGTAACCGGTACTTTTAACACACATTTATAGATAAGTACCACCGTCTAGCTATATATATGTTCTGTAACCGGTACTTTTAACACACATTTATAGATAAGTACCACCGTCTAGCTATATATATGTTCTGTAACCGGTACTTTTAACACACATTTATAGATAAGACCACCGTCTAGCTATATATATGTTCTGTAACCGGTACTTTTAACACACATTTATAGATAAGTACCACCGTCTAGCTATATATATGTTCTGTAACCGGTACTTTTAACACACATTTATAGATAAGTACCACCGTCTAGCTATATATATGTTCTGTAACCGGTACTTTTAACACACATTTATAGATAAGTACCACCGTCTAGCTATATATATGTTCTGTAACCGGTACTTTTAATACACATTTATAGATAAGTACCACCGCCTAGCTATATATATGTTCTGTAACCGGTACTTTTAACACACATTTATTGATAAGTACCACCGCCTAGCTATATATATGTTCTGTAACCGGTACTTTTAACACACATTTATAGATAAGTACCCCCGTCTAGCTATATATATGTTCTGTAACCGGTACTTTTAACACACATTTATAGATAAGTACCACCGTCTAGCTATATATATGTTCTGTAACCGGTACTTTTAACACACATTTATAGATAAGTACCACCGTCTAGCTATATATATGTTCTGTAACCGGTACTTTTAACACACATTTATAGATAAGTACCACCGTCTAGCTATATATATGTTCTGTAACCGGTACTTTTAACACACATTTATAGATAAGTACCACCGCCTAGCTATATATATGTTCTGTAACCGGTACTTTTAACACACATTTATAGATAAGTACCACCGTCTAGCTATATATATGTTCTGTAACCGGTACTTTTAACACACATTTATAGATAAGTCACCAGCATATTATCTAATATATATATTTGTGTAACTCAGCATTATATGTTCTTAACGACATTTAAATTATAGATAAGTACCACCGTCTAGCTATATATATGTTCTGTAACCGGTACTTTTAACACACATTTATAGATAAGTACCACCGTCTAGCTATATATATGTTCTGTAACCGGTACTTTTAACACACATTTATAGATAAGTACCACCGTCTAGCTATATATATGTTCTGTAACCGGTACTTTTAACACACATTTATAGATAAGTACCACCGCCTAGCTATATATATGTTCTGTAACCGGTACTTTTAACACACATTTATAGATAAGTACCACCGCCTAGCTATATATATGTTCTGTAACCGGTACTTTTAACACACATTTATAGATAAGTACCACCGCCTAGCTATATATATGTTCTGTAACCGGTACTTTTAACACACATTTATAGATAAGTACCACCGCCTAGCTATATATATGTTCTGTAACCGGTACTTTTAACACACATTTATAGATAAGTACCACCGGCTAGCTATATATATGTTCTGTAACGGTACTTTTAACACACATTTATAGATAAGTACCACCGTCTAGCTATATATATGTTCTGTAACTGTACTTTTAACACACATTTATAGATAAGTACCACCGTCTAGCTATATATATGTTCTGTAACCGGTACTTTTAACACACATTTATAGATAAGTACCACCGTCTAGCTATATATATGTTCTGTAACCGGTACTTTTAACACACATTTATAGATATGAACCACCGTCTAGCTATATATATGTTCTGTAACCGGTACTTTTAACACACATTTATAGATATGAACCACCGTCTAGCTATATATATGTTCTGTAACCGGTACTTTTACCACACATTTATAGATATGAACCACCGTCTAGTGATATATGTTCTCAAGTTCACTTACATCTACATATTATAGATATGAACATGAACGATTTGTTCAAGTTCCAAGTTCAACACATGATCTAGTTCAGTAGTTAGTAGTTTTTTTCAAATAAGTTTGAACAAAGCCTTCGCATACACACGATAAGTCTGTATAGTCAGTTTCATTCTAACTATTGAGAGACAAGCATCACCGGTCTCTGTGACGTATTAAACATTTACTCAACCAGAAGTAAATGGTCTCATCCCGGGCATCTCTGTGAGTAAGTTAGGTACAGTCCCTCGTCCAAGTAGTAGTCGAGTCCTAGTCATGAGACGCGATCTAGTATGTTTACTTTGAGATCCATCTCAGGTAAGATGAGAACAGGTTCTAGTCCATCGAGACGGACATAAAACATAGAGTCGTAAGAAATAATTGAGCACAAAAAACCATTGGCAGTTCAAAGAACTGAGAACAGCGAGAGCTGGAAGTCGTGACCCAGGAAAATTCATTAGAAAAGATTAAAAGAAAATTACTGCAAAAATCAGATGATGGTAATCAGTCAAAATGACATGAGAGAAATGTAGAGTAATCGAGAGTATAGTGATGAGCTGAGATCTTAACTTGTAAGACAGAAGAAGATTGGAAGCAACAGCATGGTATAAAAAGATGCAAAAGATGATGTCCAATCAATAATCAATAATCAATGAGAGAAAATGGAGAGAATGTTCAGATCGATGTAAAGAAGTTGATAAGAGACTAGAAACATTTGAGAGAAGGAGGATAGAAGAAAGAGATGGAAGACAGAGAAGCATGAAAAGAGAAGGAAGAAAAAAGAACAGGATAGAAAACAAGGAAGGTAGAGAAATGGAAGAAATGTTGAGAAAGAAAGAAACGTTAAAGAAAAAAGAAAGACAGCGAGAGAAAGAGAGAAGAGGAGAGAGAGAGAGAGAGAGAGAAAGATAGAAAAAGATAGAAAGAGAAGAAAGAAATCGAGACAGGAAGAAATCAAGACAAAGAAAAGAAATGGAATTAGAGAGAGCGATATTGAAAATCTAAATAATTTAGATATTGAATATCTAAACAGCGATATTGAAAGAGAGAAAGATGTGTATCGAACGAAAGATAGAAAGAGAAAGAGAGAAATCGAGACAGGAAGAAAGCAAGACAAAAAAGAAGAAAATGGAATTAAAGAGAGCTCTAAACAGCGATAGTGAAAGAGAGAAAGATGTGTATCGAAAGAAAGATAGAAAGTGAGAAGGAGAAACACAGAAGAAAACTAACTATTAAAACCAGATGTTGACAAAGAGTATTATCCCAACAAAGTTATGTTCTATCAAGCAGTAACTCGTTTTGGATGTGAAAACTCAAGTGTTGACATTGGACAAGAATCAAATCGATCTTACACACATTGGATGACGACAAGGTTTATTTCACAAATCTGCTGCACACAGATGTGACTTCTAAACATGGTTGACATTAACTGAACGTTCGTAGAAATGAAATCATCATCATCATTTAGTTTATTCCTCTCGGAACTTGAATACTATGACAGCAGTATTATATGCCTTCCTGTCCAGTGTGAGATTTCGTTTGTTTGTTTATTATTCAAGATGAGACACGCACTTTTTAACCTAAGGACGAACCTTGTTTTGGTATATCCTAGCGTGTAGGACAAAAACATGAACAAAAAGAACTAACTCCTTTCAGAGAGTTTAAATTATAATACTTGCAGTATAATGTATGCAGTGTCTGGCGTCTGGTACATTTATACTCAACTAGTATATAACATCCTGCAACCATTTTCTGCTTGTTTTTCCTCTCATTCGTCTGCACAGTGACATGCTCCACATAATGATCTTTTCCACAGAAACTTGTCGTTTTATGTGTTCAATAAATGTCATTTCTTTATCAACAATTTCTCTTCAATTTTGAACTGTTACAAAAATGAGACATATGTTCTTTCTTCTGTTCATGGTATTCTGAGTACTCTTCTCTTCATGGTATTCTGAGTACTCTTCTGTTTATGGTATTCTGAATACTCTTCTGTTCATGGTCTTCTGAGTACTCTTCTGTTCATGGTATTCTGAGTACTCTTCTGTTCATGGTATTCTGAGTACTCTTCTGTTCATGGTATTCTGAGTACTCTTCTGTTCATGGTATTCTGAGTACTCTTCTCTTCATGGTATTCTGAGTACTCTTCTCTTCATGGTATTCTGAGTACTCTTCTCTTCATGGTATTCTGAGTACAGACTTACAACCGTACAATGTTTATCAATAATATATGCATTACAGCCGTATGCTGTTTTATCAATAATACATGCCTTACAGCCGTACATAGTTTTATCAATAATACATGTCTTATAGACGGACATTGTTTTAGCAATAATACATGTCTTATAGACGGACATTGTTTTAGCAATAATGCATGTCTTATAGACGGACATTGTTTTATCAATAATACATGTCTTATAGACGGACATTGTTTTATCAATAATACATGTCTTATAGACGGACATTGTTTTATCAATAATACATGCCTTACAGCCGTACAATGTTTTGGGAAAAACATGCTCTTAAAAATCTAAGTTTTTTTTTTTTTTTATACCAGACTTTTCCATAGGTTTTGTAGCTCTTTTTAATGTCAGCAGAATCAAGTAAATGTTTCAAATACAATGTCAGCAGAATCAAGTAAATGTTTCAAATACAATGTCAGCAGAATCAAGTAAATGTTTCAAATACAATGTCAGCAGAATCAAGTAAATGTTTCAAATACAATGTCAGCAGAATCAAGTAAATGTTTCAAATACAATGTCAGCAGAATCAAGTAAATGTTTCAAATACAATGTCAGCAGAATCAAGTAAATGTTTCAAATACAATGTCAGCAGAATCAAGTAAATGTTTCAAATACAATGTCAGCAGAATCAAGTAAATGTTTCAAAAAGCAAATGAAGAGCTTCTAAAATACAGAAACTGTCAGGGGAGACCATTATTAAAAGATAAAGATGGAAGTGGATTGGCCATATATATTGTATATCAGTAGGGATATTGGCTAGAACAGTTTGCCGATGGACAGCGAATGTCCAAAGAAGGTCTGGACGTCCAGAGAAAACATAGAGAAGAAGTGTGGAATAAGAGTTAAAGATTGTGACCTGACATGGGAAACGTAGAGAAGAAGTGTGGAATAAGAGTTGAAAGAGTGTGACCAGACAAGGGAAACATAGAGAAGAAGTGTGGAATAAGAGTTGAAAGATTGTGACCTGACAAAAAAAACATAGAGAAGAAGTGTGGAATAAGAGTTGAAAGATTGTGACCTGACATGGGAAATGTTTGGTAGAAATGTGGCAGAAAGTCGGCAATTGAAACTTCTTGTGAAAGCTAATGTGTCAAACACGACACGAAGCGGATATAGATAGTGTCATGTAAATTCTACTGTTGATTTCCTTATAAGATTCAAATCGCTTGTAGTAATGAACATAAGTATTCCAAACTGTCCACACATTTCCATTTTGTAACCATTAATGTATCAATTAGTTCTTACATATGAGAAATGACATACTTGAAGTAATATGTGCAGTGCCGTGTTTTCCTGAACATTACGCAGATGTGATTTATCAAATATCAACAAACGTACACAATTCAGAGTAGCTTGCTCTTGTACTTTTCTTCTTCTTCTTCTTCTTCTGCGTGAATGTATAGGTCATCAACAATATCTACATACCTATCTTTACTATTTAGGGAAAATTCTTTCTTTCTTTTCTTTCTTTCTTTTCTTTCTTTCTTTAATGAAAATATTACCATAAATGAAAACGATATGGGAAGAACCACCACATGATGCTATGTATGGCAGGGAAGAACCACCACATGGTGCTATGTATGGCATTTTTGGTTCTTACAGATGGTCAGTTGGCAAATGTGTTACTTTGACTTCTGAGTTTACTCTTGTTTATTTTGCCTTCAACGTAACTTTTTGTGTCTCTTGCTTTCCACACACCATCTTGTGTCCTTGTCTTCCACACAAGGAGGTGGAAGACAAGAACACAAGATGGTGCGTGGTAAGAAACCTCATTGTGTCTCTTGCCTTTGTCTTTTTCTAATTTGTCTACAGAGAGATGCATAGTTTGTCTTGTTCTAATTTGTCTACAGAGAGAGATGCATAGTTTGTCTTGTTCTAATTTGTCTACAGAGAGAGATGCATAGTTTGTCTTGTTCTAATTTGTCTACAGAGAGAGATGCATAGTTTGTCTTGTTCTAATTTGTCTACAGAGAGAGATGCATAGTTTGTCTTGTTCTAATTTGTCTACAGAGAGAGATGCATAGTTTGTCTTGTTCTAATTTGTCTAAAAGGAAGATGCATAGTTTGTCTTGTTCTAATTTGCCTAAAGAAAAAATTCATGGTTTTGTGTTGCATTTGTTTGAATAAGCAGACGTTCACGGTTTGCCTTGTGTTAATTTCGTCCTAATAGTATTTCCTGTTTGGCCTTCTGTTAATTTGTCCCAGGAGAAATGCCTGTTTTGCATTAGGTTAAATCGCTCTTTGGAGAAATTCCTGATGTTTTGTCTTGTGTTAATATGCCTAATTAGAAACTACAGTTCTTTATTTTGTGTTCATTTAGGATATATTCACAGTGTCCTCAAATCTCTTGTATCATCATCATCAACGCCCGAGTGGTTACCGGGGCCCAAATTTGGGGTGTAAAGAATAGAACCACTGTTACCTGCCACGCATGTCGCAAGAGGCGACTACGGAGGTTTGGCTGAAATCGGATGCATGTGTCCTAAACGTGTAGAAATCTATGCGTTTAAGGGCCTACCAAACCAATGTGCAAGGTATACACGTTCTTGGCAAAGATCAAACATATCACAAAGAGTGATTAAAATTGGTTGTAAAGAATGAACGCAAAGAAGAAGAAGAAGATCATCATCAAATAGCTTGTCCTGAGCAGAACTTTGTCACCCCAACAGTCCTTCGAAATTTCTCTCTCTCATAGGCCAGATGTCCTACCTCTGCAGCCGTCATGTTCAAACCATCAGTTACATCTTCACTCCATCTTATCCGTGGTCTTCCTCTTCTTCTCTTTGGCGGTATGCAGTCTCCTTCCATGATGGTCTTCTCCATCCCTTCGTATCTTTTTATATGTCCAAAATACCTCAATTTTCTCTTTCTTGTATCATCATCATCAGGTGCCGTCTCCACATCGAAGGTTGGCTGCAATGAATCTCCAGCATCCTCTGTCTTTCGCCTTGGTGTTGCACACTGCCAGACTGTAACCTGTCCATTTCTTAAAGTTTCCTCCCACTTATCTCTCGGTCTTCCTCTTGCTCTTCTCCCCAACTTTCCTCTAGTAAATGTTTTATAATCTAAAACGTGTTCTGTAAGTTGTTTTCTTCTCCTTCACTAATAGAAAACAGAAAGGAGGCACTGCACACATTTTTTATTGTTCGTATAGATCGCAACACACATGCAAATTTTAACATCAAAATAACATGGACATATATCTTGATGCTAATAATTCATGTTAACACCCACACAACAGATCAATTTGGTAATCTTTGTGGTCCATAACTTCACGAAATCGATTTATGGAAATTCAAAACTTGGAAATTTGGAGCAAATTAATAGAGACGTCAAAATGTGAAATAGATGCGCAAAGAGAAGAAAAATCAGAGGCGTGTCTTACTTACCAGTAAGGAAAAAAGTGTTCTAGGGGTCGATCTGGTGAGTGTTCTGCATATCAGTGTCATGTTTGTGATGGTAAGTGTGGGAGATTGATGGAATGATTGGTTCATCATAGGCAGATCCTGAGATCGTTGTGAGTAGATTAACAGATCAATATAGAGAAATGTCATTAGGAAAACTTGGCGGGATTATATCTTGTATATCTTTGACATGATTAGCTATTAGATTAGAGGTTAAAAGGGGAGATATTATTATTGATGAACTCAAATTAGAGAGAGAGAGAGAAAGAGAGAGAAAGAGAGAGAGAGAGATGCAGAGGGTGTGCGAGATGGAAATAGAGTGAGATTAATGTTGAAGAATACAAGTGATATAGTGTGTGTGTGTGTGTGTGTGTGCAGAAGAGAGTGAGAGAGAGAGGGAGAGAGGGAGAAAGAGAGGAAGAGAGGAAGAGAGAGAGGGTGTGCGAGATGGCAATATAGTGAGAATAATGGTAAAGAATACAAGTGATGTATTATGTGTGTGTGTGTGTGTGTGCAGAAGAGAGAGAGAGAGAGAGAGAGGGGAGAGAAGAGAGAGAGAGAAAGATGGAGAGGGTTTGTGAGATGGAAATAGAGTGAGATTAATGTTGAAGAATACACGTGATGTAGTATGTGTATGTGTGTGTGTATGTGTGTGTGTGCGGGCAGAAGAGAGTGAGAGAGAGAGAAAGAGAGGAAGAGGGAGAGGGTGTGCGAGATGGAGAGTGAGATTAATAGTGAAGAATTCAAGTGATGTAGAATAGGTGTGTGTGTGTGTGTGCAGAAAAGAGAGAGAGAGAGTGAGAGAGAGTGATGATGTGCAAGATGGAAATAGAGAGATTAATGATGAAGAATACACGCTATGTAGAATGGGTGTGTGTGTGTGTGTGTGTGTGGGGTGCAGATTAGAGAGAGAGAAGAGAGAGAGATAGAGAGAGAGTCTAAATGGCTTAAGACAAATCATTGACTACATTACACCGTGTTTAACCATACAACTCAGTCCCTCTCCTTCGAAATAGAACGCGACCTGTCGAAAGTAATGCATAAAAAAGTCTCAGTAACTTCGGCAACAATCCTACGATTCTCCTGAAGAGATGCATTATGATGCAATATGAAGAGAACGACACGGTCCAGATTCGAGCCCCCTACCTTCCAAACGCAAGGCAAACGATTTTAGTACCTTAGCCACAGAGACTCTCCCCCTTTCTATGAGAGACAAAAGCGTGTTCGTGAGAGAGAAAATAAGAAAGAGATATTGAAAGTAGGAGAAACAAAGAAATAAATCATGAATGGAAGCAAGAAAAAATGAGCAACAAAAGTATATGAAAGAGAGAAAGGATAAAAGTATAATAGTAGAAGTGAATGCGATAAAAAAAAAAGCGAGATGGGGAAGCTGTATATTACATATTTCATTTTTTTTTCTTCTCCGACTTAAAAAGAAAGGTGGACCTGGCAACGAATTGCAAAATGGCATTATTTGCCTTAAAGCTAAAATCGTGCACAGGAAACTGACATTCATTTTGATTGATTGTTTTTTGTCTGAGAAAGGGGAGTGCCCTGAAGGTAACCAGATCCCCACCACTATTTATCCCATCACGTGACTGACTTGTCTGGACCATTTCGATCGGCAGTTTTAAATCATTTTTAACTTCTACATTCAGTGTCTTTTCATGTCGATGTTTCTTAACTTTTAATTTCGAAGTTCAGTGTCTTTCAATGTCGATGTTTCTTAACTTTAATTTCGACGTTCAGTGTCTTTCAATGTCGACGTTTCTTAATTTTAATTTTGACGTACATTACCTTTCAATTTCGCCGTTCGCTGTTTTTCGACGTTGAGGCACTCTGACTTTCAATTTCGATATGTCCCGACTTTCAAAGTCGATATCTCCTGACGGTATTCCCTGTAGATGTTTGGTTAACGTGGGGTAAATCGTGATGATTTGGCCGTGCATCTGACACTGTTCGCAGGTATGTGGGCTCACAAATATCGACTATGGGGAAGAATGGATACCGATGTCTTCAATATACGGGAACACCTTTCCGACCATCATTAAATTCGACAATGGTTGCAGTGAGAGTAATCCTGTGGCGTTAGATGCAAAAGTTAAAACTATAATTAATGAAAACTGCAATGAAGGTGACGTGATTTACCCAGATGGATCGATAGTAAGTCACGAAAAGTCCACATGGATCTTCTATGCAAGCTTATGGGGCAGAAAGGTCAAGGATGCCAGCTGTGCATTTACTATGACAACAAGTAGCATGACAATGGAAGTACTGGCAAGGACTAAGACAAAACTATACACATGCATGTATTCTAAGTTATTCATTGCGTATAGTAGCATGACAATGGAAGTACTGGCAAGGACTAAGACAAAACTATATACATGCATGTATTCTAAGTTATTCATTGCGTATAGTAGCATGACAATGGAAGTACTGGCAAGGACTAAGACAAAACTATACACATGCATGTATTCTAAGTTATTCATTGCGTATAGTAGCATGACAATGGAAGTACTGGCAAGGACTAAGACAAAACTATACACATGCATGTATTCTAAGTTATTCATTGCGTATAGTAGCATGACAATGGAAGTACTGGCGAGGACTAAGACAATCCTCTAGCTGGAGTCACAAAACTATACACATATATGTATTCTAAATGATTCATTGCGTATGATCCGAGAGGTGGAGGCTGGTTCGGTACGCAGGCAATGGACTGAATCACTACACGCGTCAATAATTTGTAGAATTATGACTATCTTCGTTCCGGGGCACATGGATGTCGATGGTAATGAGAGAACAGACAGACTGGCTGGCTCGTCATTATATCAGACGGCCAGCCAATGGATGGAGATGCCATTCTGAACACCCTCCTTTGTGGCCGAAAAGAGGATTTTAATTTAAACCAATCCACGTCAACTACTAGATTGCACGAGCTGGGATTGAAGATTGAAGTGGCCAAAAAAGAACAGCTCAACAGGTATATGAGTAGGATCATCAATCAAACTCGAATTGCTACGGTGAGTCAGTGAACGCTGTTTGAGATATTTCGAAGTAGTACGGAACACCGTCTGGAGTACACTGAATATATTTCAAACTGAAACTGTAACTATAATGTAAGTGATACCTCAGTAGCATGTGTTGTATGAAAGGTAAACATCTGGTCATCTTGAAAACCATAGCTATATCGACTTAGATTACTTCTCCCTTCTTATACTTGTACAGAAAGATAATTGCATTGTTTGCACTACCGCAGAAAAGTGATATCCCTGCATGTAATGTATTAAACCCTGTAACGTTCGGGTACTAAGAAAATCTCATTTATAAATGAGATGGCTACATGACTCGGAACTAGTCGTATTTGTGTGTTATTTATGCATTTAAAAGCATATAATTTATGTTTCATAATGTAAAACTTATGATATTACCATAATAAATAGTTTTTAAAATATATTTTTTATTTTTAAGATGTCTAATCTCGTTGAATAAAGCATGCTTTTTTGTTCTTCTTCTTCTGCCTCCGCCCGCTATGAATTCATGCGTAGTCAGGAAGCCTTTTATGGCGTATCTGACTGATTTCTGCGTGAAAGCCGACTAACTGTATGTAAGGTATCCCTAGTCATTCAGGCGAACCTTCTCCGACTTCAGTGGTAAGAACATGCTTTTATTACACCGACATTTCCGAACGGCCGCCATTTTGGATAATCTCTGCAGACGAGTTTTCACTTGCTCTTGTAAAAATTCACACATTTGCTTAAAAATGGCATCTAGTGACTCAGATTACTGTCCTAATCAAGACTATAAGTGTTAGTTCTTTATGGGCTGCTTACTAGACCAGTTCTGCATTCTTTTCTCTTATTTATTTATTATTTATTAATTGGTGTCTTCAAAATATGGAAATATTTAGAAGTTACAAATTTCTTAATTACTGCCTTATTTATTGCCCAAACAACTTCATGTTTGTATATATTGTGTAAATATGAAGGTACTAAGAGAGTATATTAATAGTTTTCATGATATAATTCATACTTATTTTTTTCTTCTTTGTGACTGTATAATTATTTGAAATTTGTTTTAAAATCTATTTTTGGCATCACCACAATTAGGTCACTGATATCACATATTACATGACACTGATATTAAAATCACATACCCTGATAGTACATTCAATTAGCTTTCTAACCATATATAACATGCCTATGTTCAATTCATGGAGTATATATGACTTCTAGTAATAGAGCAGGCCTTCAAAAATAACAAAAGACCTTAAAACCAACGAACGGTTAAAAGTTAAAAATTAATTTCACTGCATGTAATGTATTAAACAATTAATTTCACTGCATGTAATGTATTAAACAATTAATTTCACTGCATGTAATGTATTAAACAATTAATTTCACTGCATGTAATGTATTAAACAATTAATTTCACTGCATGTAATGTATTAAACAATTAATTTCACTGCATGTAATGTATTAAACAATTAATTTCACTGCATGTAATGTATTAAACAATTAATTTCACTGCATGTAATGTATTAAACAATTAATTTCACTGCATGTAATGTATTAAACAATTAATTTCACTGCATGTAATGTATTAAACAATTAATTTCACTGCATGTAATGTATTAAACAATTAATTTCACTGCATGTAATGTATTAAACAATTAATTTCACTGCATGTAATGTATTAAACAATTAATTTCACTGCATGTAATGTATTAAACCATTAATTTCACTGCATGTAATGTATTAAACCATTAATTTCACTGCATGTAATGTATTAAACCATTAATTTCACTGCATGTAATGTATTAAACAATTAATTTCACTGCATGTAATGTATTAAACAATTAATTTCACTGCATGTAATGTATTAAACAATTAATTTCACTGCATGTAATGTATTAAACAATTAATTTCACTGCATGTAATGTATTAAACAATTAATTTCACTGCATGTAATGTATTAAACAATTAATTTCACTGCATGTAATGTATTAAACAATTAATTTCACTGCATGTAATGTATTAAACCATTAATTTCACTGCATGTAATGTATTAAACAATTAATTTCACTGCATGTAATGTATTAAACAATTAATTTCACTGCATGTAATGTATTAAACAATTAATTTCACTGCATGTAATGTATTAAACAATTAATTTCACTGCATGTAATGTATTAAATAATTAATTTCACTGCATGTAATGTATTAAACAATTAATTTCACTGCATGTAATGTATTAAACAATTAATTTCACTGCATGTAATGTATTAAACAATTAATTTCACTGCATGTAATGTATTAAACAATTAATTTCACTGCATGTAATGTATTAAACAATTAATTTCACTGCATGTAATGTATTAAACAATTAATTTCACTGCATGTAATGTATTAAACAATTAATTTCACTGCATGTAATGTATTAAACCATTAATTTCACTGCATGTAATGTATTAAACAATTAATTTCACTGCATGTAATGTATTAAACAATTAATTTGTGTAAAAACATTAATACTGCATGTAATGTATTAAACAATTAATTTCACTGCATGTAATGTATTAAACAATTAATTTCACTGCATGTAATGTATTAAACAATTAATTTCACTGCATGTAATGTATTAAACAATTAATTTCACTGCATGTAATGTATTAAACAATTAATTTCACTGCATGTAATGTATTAAACAATTAATTTCACTGCATGTAATGTATTAAACAATTAATTTCACTGCATGTAATGTATTAAACAATTAATTTCACTGCATGTAATGTATTAAACAATTAATTTCACTGCATGTAATGTATTAAACAATTAATTTCACTGCATGTAATGTATTAAACAATTAATTTCACTGCATGTAATGTATTAAACAATTAATTTCACTGCATGTAATGTATTAAACAATTAATTTCACTGCATGTAATGTATTAAACAATTAATTTCACTGCATGTAATGTATTAAACAATTAATTTCACTGCATGTAATGTATTAAACAATTAATTTCACTGCATGTAATGTATTAAACAATTAATTTCACTGCATGTAATGTATTAAACAATTAATTTCACTGCATGTAATGTATTAAACAATTAATTTCACTGCATGTAATGTATTAAACAATTAATTTCACTGCATGTAATGTATTAAACAATTAATTTCACTGCATGTAATGTATTAAACAATTAATTTCACTGCATGTAATGTATTAAACAATTAATTTCACTGCATGTAATGTATTAAACAATTAATTTAACTGCATGTAATGTATTAAACCATTAATTTCACTGCATGTAATGTATTAAACAATTAATTTCACTGCATGTAATGTATTAAACAATTAATTTCACTGCATGTAATGTATTAAACAATTAATTTCACTGCATGTAATGTATTAAACAATTAATTTCACTGCATGTAATGTATTAAACAATTAATTTCACTGCATGTAATGTATTAAACAATTAATTTCACTGCATGTAATGTATTAAACAATTAATTTCACTGCATGTAATGTATTAAACAATTAATTTCACTGCATGTAATGTATTAAACAATTAATTTCACTGCATGTAATGTATTAAACAATTAATTTCACTGCATGTAATGTATTAAACAATTAATTTCACTGCATGTAATGTATTAAACAATTAATTTCACTGCATGTAATGTATTAAACAATTAATTTCACTGCATGTAATGTATTAAACAATTAATTTCACTGCATGTAATGTATTAAACAATTAATTTCACTGCATGTAATGTATTAAACAATTAATTTCACTGCATGTAATGTATTAAACAATTAATTTCACTGCATGTAATGTATTAAACAATTAATTTCACTGCATGTAATGTATTAAACAATTAATTTCACTGCATGTAATGTATTAAACAATTAATTTCACTGCATGTAATGTATTAAACAATTAATTTCACTGCATGTAATGTATTAAACAATTAATTTCACTGCATGTAATGTATTAAACAATTAATTTCACTGCATGTAATGTATTAAACAATTAATTTCACTGCATGTAATGTATTAAACAATTAATTTCACTGCATGTAATGTATTAAACAATTAATTTCACTGCATGTAATGTATTAAACAATTAATTTCACTGCATGTAATGTATTAAACAATTAATTTCACTGCATGTAATGTATTAAACAATTAATTTCACTGCATGTAATGTATTAAACAATTAATTTCACTGCATGTAATGTATTAAACAATTAATTTCACTGCATGTAATGTATTAAACAATTAATTTCACTGCATGTAATTTATTAAACAATTAATTTCACTGCATGTAATGTATTAAACAATTAATTTCACTGCATGTAATGTATTAAACAATTAATTTCACTGCATGTAATGTATTAAACAATTAATTTCACTGCATGTAATGTATTAAACAATTAATTTCACTGCATGTAATGTATTAAACAATTAATTTCACTGCATGTAATGTATTAAACAATTAATTTCACTGCATGTAATGTATTAAACAATTAATTTCACTGCATGTAATGTATTAAACAATTAATTTCACTGCATGTAATGTATTAAACAATTAATTTCACTGCATGTAATGTATTAAACAATTAATTTCACTGCATGTAATGTATTAAACAATTAATTTCACTGCATGTAATGTATTAAACAATTAATTTCACTGCATGTAATGTATTAAACAATTAATTTCACTGCATGTAATGTATTAAACAATTAATTTCACTGCATGTAATGTATTAAACAATTAATTTCACTGCATGTAATGTATTAAACAATTAATTTCACTGCATGTAATGTATTAAACAATTAATTTCACTGCATGTAATGTATTAAAAATTAAATAATTCAATTATCACTGCATGTAATGTATTAAACAATTAATTTACTGCATGTAATGTATTAAACAATTAATTTCACTGCATGTAATGTATTAAACAATTAATTTCACTGCATGTAATGTATTAAACAATTAATTTCACTGCATGTAATGTATTAAACAATTAATTTCACTGCATGTAATGTATTAAACAATTAATTTCACTGCATGTAATGTATTAAACAATTAATTTCACTGCATGTAATGTATTAAACAATTAATTTCACTGCATGTAATGTATTAAACAATTAATTTCACTGCATGTAATGTATTAAACAATTAATTTCACTGCATGTAATGTATTAAACAATTAATTTCACTGCATGTAATGTATTAAACAATTAATTTCACTGCATGTAATGTATTAAACAATTAATTTCACTGCATGTAATGTATTAAACAATTAATTTCACTGCATGTAATGTATTAAACAATTAATTTCACTGCATGTAATGTATTAAACAATTAATTTCACTGCATGTAATGTATTAAACAATTAATTTCACTGCATGTAATGTATTAAACAATTAATTTCACTGCATGTAATGTATTAAACAATTAATTTCACTGCATGTAATGTATTAAACAATTAATTTCACTGACATAATGTATTAAACAATTAATTTCACTGCATGTAATGTATTAAACAATTAATTTCACTGCATGTAATGTATTAAACAATTAATTTCTGCATGATAATGTATTAAACAATTAATTTTCACTGCATGTAATGTATTAAACAATTAATTTCACTGCATGTAATGTATTAAACAATTAATTTCACTGCATGTAATGTATTAAACAATTAATTTCACTGCATGTAATGTATTAAACAATTAATTTCACTGCATGTAATGTATTAAACAATTAATTTCACTGCATGTAATGTATTAAACAATTAATTTCACTGCATGTAATGTATTAAACAATTAATTTCACTGCATGTAATGTATTAAACAATTAATTTCACTGCATGTAATGTATTAAACAATTAATTTCACTGCATGTAATGTATTAAACAATTAATTTCACTGCATGTAATGTATTAAACAATTAATTTCACTGCATGTAATGTATTAAACAATTAATTTCACTGCATGTAATGTATTAAACAATTAATTTCACTGCATGTAATGTATTAAACAATTAATTTCACTGCATGTAATGTATTAAACAATTAATTTCACTGCATGTAATGTATTAAACAATTAATTTCACTGCATGTAATGTATTAAACAATTAATTTCACTGCATGTAATGTATTAAACAATTAATTTCACTGCATGTAATGTATTAAACAATTAATTTCCTGCATGATGTATTACAATATTTCACTGCATGTAATGTATTAAACAATTAATTTCACTGCATGTAATGTATTAAACAATTAATTTCACTGCATGTAATGTATTAAACAATTAATTTCACTGCATGTAATGTATTAAACAATTAATTTCACTGCATGTAATGTATTAAACAATTAATTTCACTGCATGTAATGTATTAAACAATTAATTTCACTGCATGTAATGTATTAAACAATTAATTTCACTGCATGTAATGTATTAAACAATTAATTTCACTGCATGTAATGTATTAAACAATTAATTTCACTGCATGTAATGTATTAAACAATTAATTTCACTGCATGTAATGTATTAAACAATTAATTTCACTGCATGTAATGTATTAAACAATTAATTTCACTGCATGTAATGTATTAAACAATTAATTTCACTGCATGTAATGTATTAAACAATTAATTTCACTGCATGTAATGTATTAAACAATTAATTTCACTGCATGTAATGTATTAAACAATTAATTTCACTGCATGTAATGTATTAAAACAATTAATTTCTGCATGTAATGTATTAAACAATTAATTTCACTGCATGTAATGTATTAAACAATTAATTTCACTGCATGTAATGTATTAAACAATTAATTTCACTGCATGTAATGTATTAAACAATTAATTTCACTGCATGTAATGTATTAAACAATTAATTTCACTGCATTAATGTATTAAACAATTAATTTCACTGCATGTAATGTATTAAACAATTAATTTCACTGCATGTAATGTATTAAACAATTAATTTCACTGCATGTAATGTATTAAACAATTAATTTCACTGCATGTAATGTATTAAACAATTAATTTCACTGCATGTAATGTATTAAACAATTAATTTCACTGCATGTAATGTATTAAACAATTAATTTCACTGCATGTAATGTATTAAACAATTAATTTCACTGCATGTAATGTATTAAACAATTAATTTCACTGCATGTAATGTATTAAACAATTAATTTCACTGCATGTAATGTATTAAACAATTAATTTCACTGCATGTAATGTATTAAACAATTAATTTCACTGCATGTAATGTATTAAACAATTAATTTCACTGCATGTAATGTATTAAACAATTAATTTAACTGCATGTAATGTATTAAACAATTAATTTCACTGCATGTAATGTATTAAACAATTAATTTCACTGCATGTAATGTATTAAACAATTAATTTCACTGCATGTAATGTATTAAACAGATTAATTTCTGCATGTAATGTATTAAACAATTAATTTCACTGCATGTAATGTATTAAACAATTAATTTCACTGCATGTAATGTATTAAACAATTAATTTCACTGCATGTAATGTATTAAACAATTAATTTCACTGCATGTAATGTATTAAACAATTAATTTCCCTGCATGTAATGTATTAAACAATTAATTTCACTGCATGTAATGTATTAAACAATTAATTTCACTGCATGTAATGTATTAAACAATTAATTTCACTGCATGTAATGTATTAAACAATTAATTTCACTGCATGTAATGTATTAAACAATTAATTTCACTGCATGTAATGTATTAAACAATTAATTTCAATGCATGTAATGTATTAAACAATTAATTTCACTGCATGTAATGTATTAAACAATTAATTTCACTGCATGTAATGTATTAACAATTAATTTCCTGCATGTAATGTATTAAACAATTAATTTCACTGCATGTAATGTATTAAACAATTAATTTCACTGCATGTAATGTATTAAACAATTAATTTCACTGCATGTAATGTATTAAACAATTAATTTCACTGCATGTAATGTATTAAACAATTAATTTCACTGCATGTAATGTGATTAACATAACTCTAATGTATTAAAATTATTTCACTGCATGTAATGTATTAAACAATTAATTTCACTGCATGTAATGTATTAAACAATTAATTTCACTGCATGTAATGTATTAAACAATTAATTTCACTGCATGTAATGTATTAAACAATTAATTTCACTGCATGTAATGTATTAAACAATTAATTTCACTGCATGTAATGTATTAAACAATTAATTTCACTGCATGTAATGTATTACATTAATTTACTGATGTAATAGTAATAACAATTAATTTCACTGCATGTAATGTATTAAACAATTAATTTCAATGCATGTAATGTATTAAACAATTAATTTCACAGTAATGTATTAAACAATTAATTTACTGCATGTAATTATTAAACAATTAATTTCACGCATGTAATGTATTAAACAATTAATTTCACGCATGTAATGTATTAAACATTAATTCACTAGTAATGTATTAAACAATTAATTTACTGCATGTAATGTATTAAACAATTAATTTCAGCTGTAATGTATTAAACAATTTAATTTTACTGCATTAATGAACTTAATTTCATGCTGTAATGTATTAAACAATTAATTTCTGATGAAGTTAAACAATTAATTTCCATGTATGTATAAGCAATTAATTTCACGCAAGCAATTTTGTATGTATTAAACAGTTAATTTCCCCTGACATGTATAAACAAAATTCAATGTGTAGTGTAAGCAAAACTACAATTAATTTCACTGCTATAATGATTAAAAATAATTTCAACTTGAATGAAAATAATGATGAATTAAACGCATAATTAGCATTAAGTTTCAAAATCTGCAGTTTAATTCGCATGTAAGTATTAAACAATAATTCCTGCATTAATGATAAACAATTATATTTTCTGTTTATTCTTAATTTCTCTAGATTCTTAAACGATTTTTCACTATGAATGATATTAAAAAAACACTAGTAAGTTAACAGATTACATTTCACTGCAATTAAGTAGTTAATTAGATTTCAGTAAACAAAGAATGATAATGATAATTGGAGCCAAATCTCACAATCTCTGAAAATGTCACAACGCAACGCTGTATTAAATGAGACTAAAGATAGTTTTATTTTGAAACCTAGTTTTTTTTCTTCTTCTCTCGATCGTTCTTTTCGGCTGTTTGTATCAGTCTAATGTGATATATAAACAGCCAAACACAAAGAACGGGTGTACGTTCACAGCCTTCAGTACCAATTGGAGCTCAGGTGATTATCCTTCGGCGGCGTGTTCGGTTTAAACCAGCTGTTTATTTACTAGGGTAGCTCGCCCTAGGGTACGATCCATTCTACCTTAAATGTTTGGGCCCGGATCTACGCCTTTTCGATCGTATTTTTGACGTAGCATTTATCCGATCTGAGTCATGGTCTGTGGACGTCATCTCACTCTGTGTAGGATGATCGGCATCCGAAAAGTATTGCACTTAGCCAATGTTTGGGTCAAACCTTTGCATTATCGGCCTTACTTTTCTATCCACGGTAAGTTTATCCTTAGTAGGAGTATTCTCAGTCATTTCGGGGCGTGTGTCGGCACTTGGCAATTTGCAAGTGTTTACTCTGCATTTTTGCTGTCCCCAGAAAACACTTAAACTGGGAGGTCCTTTCAATCGACGCTAGCAACGCAACTGAAATTTTGCGCTCGGCAACATCACCCACCTCAGTTCTTCCGGGGATGTTAGCTGTAAATGCAACAGTACCTTGCCCGGTTTTTCCAGGGAGGGCAGTCCCTTTAGGCATCACCCACCTCAGTTATTCCGGGGATGTTAGTTATAAATGTAACAGTACCTTGCCCGGTTATCCCAGGGAGAGCAGTTTCGTTAGGCACTAAAACGTAACTGTAGAATTTGCGCTCGTCCAACTTTACCCAATAGATATCTCTGCGCTTGGCCTCATGTACGGAGTTTACCGCAACCTTCCCATGTATCGGCACCATGTGTTACAGTGTTTTTCAGAGACACTTAACGAGACATTTGTTTTGTACTGGGTTCAAGCCTCTGCTGTACTTTCCAGTTTTCACCTGCTCATCTGGGTGACCCGCTCACCCTTACGTTTGCCACGTCTTCCTGTCGCACCATCAACAGCCCCTTACGTGTCTGCCCTGTCTTTGTACTCAGCCAAAACTTTTGATTCGTTACACTTCGTTCTTATGGATTCTTGCCGCACAGCTGACAATTTGCTTGCAACCCTTTATCCCGGGGAAGTTGGGATTCCTTCACTGACGACTACTGTTTTTACGTTTCTGTTGTTTCTCACCGTGCACACCTTCACAATGCCTATAGCTTATCCGGATACAGAGCTCAATTCGGGCCCTCTCCTCAGAGCCCCGAATTCGCCCTATGTGGGCCCACGTGCAACTCAACCCGGGGCCCGGCATATCGAGCTCTAATGGACGAGAGAGAGAGAGAGAAACAGAGCTAGAGCTATACGGGCTCGAGTTTACCCCACGTGGGTCCACGTCTCTTAGCTGGATGCACCTCTCATCCCTTTAATTTTGGTGCGGTCATTTACTCCAGGGGAAATTTGTATTCGTTCGCAGACGATTCATACACTGCTGTTTCTTACTTTTCGTCAATTTGGGCTAATTTTATCGAACATCGGCCAGGAGATGCGTGCATTGTTCGTAGATTTGGGACCTGCATTGCTTTTCCGTGCTTGCACTACTACCACTACCTGTAGCTCTCCTCGATCCCTGTACCCCTTAGCCAGACCGGAACCAAAGTATGTTACCAGGGTCATCAAGTGGAGGTGATTCACAGGGTCTTGATTAGTGTCAACTCCACTAATCCTGGCGCGGCGTTGTTCCCATGTTTGACCCGGAAACCTAGTTTGATAGTCGGGAACTTTAGGGATCAAAAATACCTTCACTTAGAAATTATGGTATCACCTCATTATAGGAATAAGACAAATATTTCAATAGTTATTAGATGATTATCTTTATATAGGGATAAGATAAATATTTCATTAGTTATTAGATGATTATCTTTATTTAGGGATAAGATAAATATTTCATTAGTTATTAGATGATTATCTTTATTTAGGGATAAGACAAATATTTCAATAGTTATTAGATGATTATCTTTATTTAGGGATAAGACAAATATTTCAATAGTTATTAGATGATTATCTTTATTTAGGGATAAGAGACCTATTTTTATTTAATGATTATTTTCATTTAGGGATGAGAAAACATCTAAATTTAGGGATTATATTTTAGTCTTCATTTATGACTTAGTGTCTTAGAGTGTCATCTTCATTTAGGGATACGATTTTCATCTCTTTTTAAGGATTAAATGATCATTTCCATTGAGTGACCAGTCCTGTCATCTTCAGTTAGGGATCACAATATTTCTCCCTCATGTAATGCTCAGATTATCATCTCGTTTTGAGATCAGAATATCATCTTTATTTAGGAACCAGCGTGCAATTCTCATTTTAGGAGCAACGTATCAACTTCATTTAGTAATGACAGTGTCATTCTCACTTATAGATAATAAAATCATTCTCAATTTGCGATCAGAGTATCATTCTAATTTGGTATTACAGTGTCATTGTAACAGTGCAGTGAAGAAATGAGATATATATTAGTAGATAAGGGACAGAAAAGTTAGTTAGTTGTTAAACATTTGCTCTGCAGACTTCTTACTTAGTTTTAAAATAAAAAAAGTATAGAATACTACACTATGTGCAAGTTTTAGACAACATATATGGACATAGTGTAGGCCTATTGCAAGTTTTAGACAACATATATAGACATGGTGTAAGCATATTGCAAGTTTTAGACAACATATATAGACATGGTGTAGGCATATTGCAAGTTTTAGACAACATATATAGACATGGTGTAAGCATATTGCAAGTTTTAGACAACATATATAGACAGGGTGTAAGCATATTGCAAGTTTTAGACAACATATATAGACATGGTGTAAGCATATTGCAAGTTTTAGACAACATATATAGACATGGTGTAAGCATATTGCAAGTTTTAGACAACATATATAGACATGGTGTAAGCATATTGCAAGTTTTAGACAACATATATAGACATGGTGTAAGCATATTGCAAGTTTTAGACAACATATATAGACATGGTGTAAGCATATTGCAAGTTTTAGACAACATATATGGACATGTTTTATACTATATGCAGTTTTCACTATATGCAGTTGTGGTAGGCGATACCAGGACATTCTTGTCAGGTGTCTTTCATTTTACGTTTTAACATTCTTCTCTCACCTCACTTTATTTAATCTTATTCTCTCTTTCTAACCACAACACACACACACACACACACACACCCACACACACACTCTCTCTCTCTCTCTCTTTCTAACCACAACACACACACACACACACTCTCTCTCTCTTTCTAACCACAACACACACACACTCTCTCTCTTTCTAACCACAACACACACACACACGCACACTCTTTCTCTCTCTCTCTCTCATCCACTTAACTTCTCACGTTAAGTAATATTCATTATTTTTAATGAACGCTTCAAAACATGGATTAAAAACATTAGAAACGAAACGGTGTAACGTTAAACGCAAGACGTATCTAATAATATATCTTTTAACTTTCAGCGTCATATTTGGCATGTTATTTCCTTCAATATGACAGTAGCATTACACTTGATCTGTTCTAATCTCTATTAGGTTTGTTATTCCTACATAGTTTACAAATAAATACTGGAAAGATAAGAACTGCGTAGAATCTCCAGCAAAGTGGCATATCTAATATTTGCACTTGAAATGATGCACTTTTACGTATATACGATAAATATCAATTTGGAGCAAGTGGAATCAGTCTTGTGTGATACCTGAATCAGAAAAATCAGTGAATAAGGGAACAAGTGAGAGATAGATAGAGAGAGAGAAGAGATAGAAGATAGATAGATAGATAGATAGATATGATATAGATAGATAGTATGTAGATAGATAGATAGATAGATAGATAGATAGATAGATAGATAGATAGATAGATAGATAGATAGATAGATAGATAATAGATAGATAGATAGATAGATAGATAGATAGATAGATAGATAGATAGATAGATAGATAGATAGATAGATAGATAGATAGATAGATAGATAGATAGATAGATAGATAGATAATGATAGATAGATAGATAGATAGATAGATAGATAGATAGATAGATAGATAGATAGATAGATAGATAGATAGATAGATAGATAGATAGATATAGATAGATAGATAGATAGATAGATAGATAGATAGATGATAGATAGATAGATAGATAGATAGATAGATAGATAGATAGATAGATAGATAGATAGATAGATAGATAGATAGATAGATAGATAGATAGATAGATAGATAGATAGATAGATAGATAGATAATGATAGATAGATAGATGATAAGATAGATAGATAGATAGATAGATAGATAGATAGATAGATAGATAGATAGATAGATAGATAGATAGATAGATAGATAATGATAGATAGATAAGATAGATAGATAGATAGAAAAAGAGAGAATAGAAGAAAGAAAGAAGAATAACGGAGAAGAATGTGTCTGGAAAAGTAGTAGACATGTCTCGGAAGGAGAAACAGGTTTAGAAAACATTTTCAAATTAATATCATCAACAAAATCTTCCTTCTCATCATCAGCCTTTTATTTCAGTATATCAACAGTATTCTTGTCAACATCAGCCTTTTATTTCAGTATATCAACAGTATTCTTGTCAACATCAGCCTTTATTTCCAGTATATCAACAGTTTTCTTGTCAACATCAGCCTTTTATTTCAGTATATCAACAGTTTTCTTGTCAACATCAACCTTTTATTTCAGTATATCAACAATTTTCTTGTCAACATCAGCCTTTTATTTCAGTATATCAACAGTTTTCTTGTCAACATCAACCTTTTATTTCAGTATATCAACAATTTTCTTGTCAACATCAGCCTTTTATTTCAGTATATCAACAATTTTCTTGTCAACATCAGCCTTTTATTTCAGTATATTAACAGTTTTCTTGTCAACATCAACCTTTTATTTCAGTATATTAACAGTTTTCTTGTCAACATCAACCTTTTATTTCAGTATATTAACAGTTTTCTTGTCAATATCAACCTTTTATTTCAGTATATTAACAGTTTTCTTGTCAATATCAACCTTTTATTTCAGTATATTAACAGTTTTCTTGTCAATATCAACCTTTTATTTCAGTATATTAACAGTTTTCTTGTCAATATCAACCTTTTATTTCAGTATATTAACAGTTTTCTTGTCAATATCAACCTTTTATTTCAGTATATTAACAGTTTTCTTGTCAATATCAACCTTTTATTTCAGTATATTAACAGTTTTCTTGTCAATATCGACCTTTTATTTCAGTATATTAACAGTTTTCTTGTCAATATCGACCTTTTATTTCAGTATATTAACAGTTTTCTTGTCAATATCAACCTTTTATTTCAGTATATTAACAGTTTTCTTGTCAATATCGACCTTTTATTTCAGTATATTAACAGTTTTCTTGTCAATATCAACCTTTTATTTCAGTATATTAACAGTTTTCTTGTCAATATCGACCTTTTATTTCAGTATATTAACAGTTTTCTTGTCAATATCGACATATTTGTTATGCAGAATAATATCCTCAACCTCTTCGTCACCAAACATCCTCCTCATCAGCATCATCAACACATTCTCTTAACGATGAATATCATTCACAATCATCAACATTCATCTTCTCACCAGCAATATCCGTCTACTGTTTCTTCTTATCATGACATCAACATCCTTCTACTTCTTCTTGTCATCGTTATCGTAAAATTAACATCCTGTTTCATCTTCACCTCCTCGTCATTAAAACAATTAACATTCTCCTCTCTCTCATCATTGTATCATCATATAAACAGCCTGCTTCTCTCCGTCTCCTTCTCATCATCATTATGACATCAACATCCTTCTCCTTATCATAATTATCATCATATCAACATCCTACTTTCCCACCCGCTCTTCATCATAACACTTATCAACACCCTTACCATCAGTATCCTTCTACTACCCACCATCAGCGTCCTGCTCATCATCATCATCATGAAATTGGTGCGAGTATCAAGAATATGTATCACATGGATCTATCGAAATTGCAATCAGATTCGTCTTCCATACTAACTCCCATACTTGTCGAATATGATTGACAAAATACCAAAAAGTCAACAAAACCCATTTCAATCGTGAGAATGATCCGGCAAATTGTGTCATATAAGTGCGTCTCAATACGTCTTTGTCATAGTCAAGCATTGGGTATTACTATTCTCTTTCTACACACTCGGTACACACACACACACACACACATACACACACACTATACACACCCACATACACAGGCAAACACACACACTATACACACAAAGATGTACACATATCTGCAGTACTTAACACAGAGAAAATGTGTTAGTATGTTTTACAAGTTTTGAAAAATATGAACGTTATAAACTAACTATTGGTTACTAAACCGAGGTCGTATCACTCCAGGCAGACCCATAGGTTCTCAGTCACCCATAAAAGATGTCGAAGTGTAAGCATGCTGATGGTTCTTGTGTTTCGCTGGTTAGACACACTTCATCTCTGCACATCAGCCCTCTAGTTCTACTCGTACAACGGGTAACTTCAAACTCCTTAAATTGCTGGATAAATTCATCATCAATGTTTGTATGCTCATTTAATAGGCGCTCGTCTAAAGGCCGAAGAATATTCAATCTATCTCCTATAAACTTTATAAACTGGAAAACACACTAAGGGATAAACACTTCGTCCTCAATTTAGTTACTATTTTTATATCTTTATATAACTCCAGGAATAGCGTATGTAGCAGTTAGTTCACTGGCTTCTTATGTGAATGATTCGGATTCAATTCCAAAGTGGGAGTTGAGCTCGCAGGCTAACTAAGAGCTTAATTGGTGACCTGAAAAGTGCTGGAAATTAAAAGTGGCCATTGTAATGTTGACCAATCACTCATCGTGTGCCGATGGTCAAGGAAAAATACAGGTCTAACAATCTATTCCGAAATATGCATAATGCTAGTAAAATGGTTTCTTTAATACCTATACATTAATTGTACATAACATTGAGAAAGTTATAATGTGAAACACATGAAGTTTATGCAGGCTTTAAACATGGCAGAGAAAACAGGGATTACATTTGTATTGGTTATTCGTTACTGAACCGACGTCATTGCACTTCAGACAGACCCATAAGTGCGAAGTCTCCCCCAATAGTTGCTGAACGATATGCATATTTTTACTTTTAACATTTTTATTATCAACAGTTATCAGATAAATAAGAAATATCATTACATCATTCAGGATATGTTCTTAGGTGCTTCGATCTCTACCGCAATAAACCCAGCAGCGTCCAGACTCACATCAGTAAAGGAAATGTTGATAGGTGCTTCGATCTCCACCGCAATAAACCCAGCAGCGTCCAGACTCCCAACACTCTAGTTCAATGTTGATTCATATTGATATATTATTGTCTCACATATATATGTCTATGTGTCTCTATATGTCTCAATGTGTCTCTATATGTCACTATGAAGCACCTACCAGCACATGCAGTATTGTTTACTTTACAAGTACTAATAATATTCTTTACTTATAAAGTAACTACCAGCACATGCAGTGTTGTTTTACTTCATAATTACAAACACACACTAATTGCAAACATTTGAGACAAATGTAGTGTGTCTTCAATGTGCTAAATTATTGAACCATGTATTGCTTTTATTTGACAATTTGTAATAGTAATGTCCAGAACGAAAGGGTCCTAATTCTTTTTAGGAAACTAGGATTAATATACAACACGCAAAAAAAAACTATCACGAGCTCAGCATTCGGAAAAGTTACAGAAATGTGAAACAAAGTCAAATACATCATGCTGTTTAACAAAGCAATTAAAGTTCCGAGTCAACAGAGGTGAGACTTGCTGAGCTATGATTATGAATTGCTACAAGACATAGAAGTGCGATTCTGAAGAAAAGAAGGACTGCCTTACGTCCACTCTGCCACAGTCAACTCTAGATAACTAGGCAGATAACTGATCGGGAATCTCTGACCTAGATCAGAGAAGGGGGCTGCAAAATGTATATGTTTGATAGAACACTGCAAGCTTTTTTGCAATATTACTCAATTCTGTGAGTTTATGATTATTTATTGCTGAAAAATATTCATAATATTGATATTCATTATTGTTAAACTTAACTTGTTGCATAATATAACTTCGATTTAGTATTTTGTGTTGATTTTAAAATGAATTCGTCTATATAAACCAATACTGGAATGCGAGGTCACATGGTGTAGTTGTGGTCTGATTTCCATAATTCGTACCTGAGTCCTAAGGTCCATCAGTTTATAGTTGACTCTGACTCCGCCCATGAGTTTCACACTGGAGAGTTACTGAAAGCGGGAAGCAGTAACAACAACATGTTCTGATTCATTTATTTCCTAGCAATAATATAATTTCAGCGGATGCTGTTGACAATTGCAGAAATTGACTGCTGAAAGAACAAAGTTCAACAAAGCAGCAGTCACGCAAGCGAATGGCTGTATTTGAACAACGAAACGTTCAAATTTGATCCTAAATTTAATAATTTTATTATTCAAACTTACTTAATGTTCACCCTCTCCACCCAACACTTCTATAACAACATTAATGGTGAAAGAGAAGAAGAAGACTTTAAGTTGTCATGGGTTGCATGTCTTTGAAATGTGCTTTTTGCCATGAGTTGAAGTTTGAAAAACAGACACCAGGATTGTGATATTCAGGAAAAAAGATTTCGTTTGGTCAGGACTTCCGTAATTGTCAGCGACATTGATGAGCGATATGAAAAGTCCCCATCCAGAAATAAAAAGAATTTCTAAACTTGATTCGTAAATATAATTGAAGTTTTCCAATGGTTTTCTTTGGAACTTCTGTTTCAAGTTGGCTCATGCAAACATTGAAAATACAAGGGTATAATAACACTAGATTGTCTCACTCAAAAATTTAACATTTATTTGGTGACAAGGAAACTGAAGCAAAACGATGTTCTTCTGTGACTTCTGAAACTAAAAACAATTTCCATGCAAAAAATGCTGTAAAAAACACCCCCAAAAAACAGCAATTAAAAATAGTTCATGTTCACGTTGAGCAATTCAATGTCATTCATTGAAAATGACACTTGCAAATAATCCAAGTGAATAGTTAAAAATCGTTATTAAGAAAGACAAGAAAACAGAGCACTACATACTTTTAAAAAAAATATACCTGCAGTCAAAGAAGTCATCATAATCATTGGTAGAAATGAATTTGAAAAGAGTGATATCCATGTTGACTAATCGTTGCAGAGAAATCAACCAAATTACAGATAAAAAC
The DNA here is from genome assembly GCA_020796225.1 of Arion vulgaris. NCBI lineage: Eukaryota > Metazoa > Mollusca > Gastropoda > Stylommatophora > Arionidae > Arion > Arion vulgaris. The sequence continues at coordinate 47,756,233 of CM036756.1, read as the reverse complement.
GTTTTTGTATGACGTCACGCAAGAGACTCTGCTGTTTCCTCGTGATGAGGACTGATATGTCATCAACATCAGTCAAGAGTAACGAGACACTTCTAGTGAAGTAAACAAATCAATAGAAGCAATGGCATACTACATCTACGTCAGTCAAGAGTAACGAGACACTTCTAGTGAAGTCAACAAATCAATAGAAGCAATGGCATACTGCAAAATCAGTCAAGAGTAACGAGACACTTCTAGTGAAGTCAACAAATCAATAGAAGCAATGGCATACTACATCATCATCAGTCAAGAGTAACGAGACACTTCTAGTGAAGTCAACAAATCAATAGAAGCAATGGCATACTACATCATCATCAGTCAAGAGTAACGAGACAATTCTAGTGAAGTCAACAAATCAATAGAAGCAATGGCATACTACATCATCATCAGTCAAGAGTAACGAGACAATTCTAGTGAAGTCAACAAATCAATAGAAGCAATGGCATACTACATCAACATCAGTCAAGAGTAACGAGACACTTCTAGTGAAGTCAACAAATCAATAGAAGCAATGGCATACTGCAAAATCAGTCAAGAGTAACGAGACAATTCTAGTGAAGTCAACAAATCAATAGAAGCAATGGCATACTACAACATCAGTCAAGAGTAACGAGACACTTCTAGTGAAGTCAACAAATCAATAGAAGCAATGGTATACTACATCTACGTCAGTCAAGAGTAACGAGACAATTCTAGTGAAGTCAACAAATCAATAGAAGCAATGGCATACTACATCATCATCAGTCAAGAGTAACGAGACACTTCTAGTGAAGTCAACAAATCAATAGAAGCAATGGCATACTTCAACATCAGTCAAGAGTAACGAGACACTTCTAGTGAAGTCAACAAATCAATAGAAGCAATGGCATACTACATCATCATCAGTCAAGAGTAACGAGACACTTCTAGTGAAGTCAACAAATCAATAGAAGCAATGGCATACTACAACATCAGTCAAGAGTAACGAGACACTTCTAGTGAAGTCAACAAATCAATAGAAGCAATGGCATACTTCAACATCAGTCAAGAGTAACGAGACACTTCTAGTGAAGTCAACAAATCAATAGAAGCAATGGCATACTACATCATCATCAGTCAAGAGTAACGAGACACTTCTAGTGAAGTCAACAAATCAATAGAAGCAATGGCATACTACAACATCAGTCAAGAGTAACGAGACACTTCTAGTGAAGTCAACAAATCAATAGAAGCAATGGCATACTGCAACATCAGTCAAGAGTAACGAGACACTTCTAGTGAAGTCAACAAATCAATAGAAGCAATGGCATACTACATCATCATCAGTCAAGAGTAACGAGACACTTCTAGTGAAGTCAACAAATCAATAGAAGCAATGGCATACTACATCAACATCAGACAAGAGTAACGAGACAATTCTAGTGAAGTCAACAAATCAATAGAAGCAATGGCATACTACATCTACGTCAGTCAAGAGTAACGAGAAAATTCTAGTGAAGTCAACAAATCAATAGAAGCAATGGCATACTACATCAACATCAGACAAGAGTAACGAAACACTTCTAGTGAAGTCAACAAATCAATAGAAGCAATGGCATACTACAACATCAGACAAGAGTAACGAGACACTTCTAGTGAAGGCAACAAATCAATAGAAGCAATGGCGTACTATATCTACGTCAGTCAAGAGTAACGAGACACTTCTAGTGAAGTCAACAAATCAATAGAAGCAATGGCATACTACATCAACATCAGACAAGAGTAACGAGACACTTCTAGTGAAGGCAACAAATCAATAGAAGCAATGGCGTACTATATCTATCTATTAAAGGTGTGTGATTGAATGAGAGCAGATGACTAAATCACATATTTAATACATCCATATCTGATTGATATAAATACCAAGGTTGAGATTGAAAAACTGCTCCTCAAACGATTAAAGCAAACAAAAATCTTCATGTCAACGATTGTATTGACATGAAAGATGTGTTTGTAAACGACGGTAATACACAACAAAATTCAGACACATTATGAATTCACAATTATAACAATGAATAAGTAATTTTTCTATAAAGTGAATATCAATTTCTTATAGATTTCTTGTTGAAAAATAAATTGAAATATACAATACAAATATATGTCTGTCTGTTTATATTCAGGTTGATCATTCTGTCTGTCTGAATTCAGTCAGATTGTCTTATCTATCTCTGTCTGTCAGTCTGTCTATTCGTCTGTCTTTGTCTGATTTCTGTTTGTTTGTCAGTGTCTGCTTGTCTGTCTATCTGCATGTCCATCTTGTCTATTATGCTCTTTTTATTCCTATCTATTCTGTCTTTAAATATTCTTTTTTGTTCCTTACCCTTCAACTTCTATTTTAAGGATCTGTCAATTCTGGAATCCCTGCCAGTCTGGATCACATACTAACTAAGCCTAAGCCACCCCCTCCCTCCAATCTTGTAATTTCTCTTTGTCTCTATTAAGTTTCGATTACTTCTCTTCTAAAACATTTCTACATCGATATATGTCTTTAGTGCTCTATCAATCTGACTTCTTGTTATTGCTATCTAATTGGAAGCTCTTAGTTTCCTATCTTTCTATCCCTCTTTTATTTCTCTCTTTCTTACTCGTTCTCTCATTTTAACTCTTTCTTTCGTTTTTCCATCTTTTTATTCGTGTATCCCTCTGCCCTCTTTCTCACGCGCTCTCGCAAGTTCCTCTTACTAAATCCGATTATTTCTCTCTTCTCTCATTTCCGCTATCTCCTTCCGGTATCTTCCTTTTCTCTCTTTCTACCCTCTTTATTTAGCTCTCTTCATCTCTTTCTTATCCCTTCTCTTACTCTCACTCTGTCTTACTCCTTTCATATAATTCTCTCCCTCATTTTGTTCCTCCCTCTCTCCTTATTCTTCACTCATCACTCGTTGTCCACTTTCCTATTAAACTTTGGATTGTACACAAAGTTTCATCTTATTTGTTATGTTAGTTAGACTATACGCTCTGATGTAATAAACAAATAAGTCCGTTCTTAATTTGAAAGAATAATGCATCCTCTTGAAGAGGCTTTAATCCCCTACATAATAGACAAACAATAATTCTACTCCCCTCAATTTCTTTCCCTCTGTCTATGGAATTCTCTCACTCCGTTTCCACTTGATCTCTTTCTCCGTTCTTCCTCTACTATACACTATTGTCAGATGTTGTCACCTCCATATTCAACATTTTGTAAATCGAAATCAAAGAGATATGGTCGACCTCATTGCTGTCCAGCACGGCGCCCACGAACTTCATGGCGCCCGTTTGATATATCATTGGCGCCCTATTTTATCCCTCCGGTTATAAGATACTACAAATTTCCAGAAAAACAAAATGTGTTTCAGAATAACAGCATGATTCATTTTGTTTGTGTGTGTGGGTAGAACAATATCTTCTTCTTCGACTTCGAACTCTCCATATCGATCATTTGTTCATTACTCTGTGTGATTTCTATGTGATCTGAGCCTAAGAGCGATTTACGTTGTGCCAGTTATGCACCTACAAGTAGGCCAGCACATCCGATTTTTGCGATGCTTTTTATTTCCTAGGTAGGTTCCTAGGTCCTACATCAGTCGCTTCTTACGACATACCTTGTAGGTCCCAGTGGTACTATTCTTTTCTTCCCTTGCGGGACTCGGCAGCACACAGGCACAATATAAATGAAACATGTAGTCAGGATGAAGTTTTCATCTATTTGTTTTATGGTTACATACTACTATTAATATTACTGTATTATTATTGTCGGTAGTAGTATTATGTCACATATTAAATGACGCCAGCGCCTAACAACCATTAGACAGATGCGTCCCAATATATAAAAACGTTGGATAACCCTGGACTTTTCCTCAATGTCAATCGACAGGATTCCTTCACCTGTGGACGACTATGCCCATCTCTCGGGACAGTCCATGTCACCAGTATTGACGTCTGAGTTACCATGTAAGTGCTGCGACGCTGACACTACTCACGACCTGAAAGGGATCCAACACCTCTGGTGCGGTATCCTGAATTGATAGACTTAGATTGTATTGAAACTTCCAAGCGATTGCATGTGTTGAAATATATAACACCATCGCCCACTGTAGTCATAAAACGACGTTATGTTAACCAGAGACCACGTAGCTAACTAACCATGACTGCTATTGTCAACAGCAACTGATCAAATAGCCTGGCATAAAATGGAAACGATGTAATTGACCAATATTTTAGCGACACACAATTACACGGATGAATGAACGTTTGACAACCACCCCTAGAAGTGTACTTTGCATGATTGCATTCATGGATTTGTCTTGATGAGGACCGGATATTCTCCATCACATTTGAAATAAATATGCATGACTTTTTCATGTGACATTTTATTTTATTTCAGTCTATTTCGTAATGCTTCTCATCATCCTGTCGGTAGCGCAGTAGATAGTGCGTCAGTTTCATCATCCTGTCGGTGCAAGTAGATGTGCGTCAGTCTCATCATCCTGTCGGTAGCACGTAGATAGTGCGTCAGTCTCATCATTATGTCGGTAGCGCAGTAGATAGTGCGTCAGTCTCATCATCCTGTCGGTAGCACAGTAGATAGTGCGCCAGTCTCATCATTATGTCGGTAGCGCAGTAGATAGTGCGTCAGTCTCATCATTATGTCGGTAGCGCAGTAGATAGTGCGTCAGTCTCATCATCCTGTCGGTAGCGCAGTAGATAGTGCGTCAGTCTCATCATTATGTCGGTAGCGCAGTAGATAGTGCGTCAGTCTCATCATCCTGTCGGTAGCGCAGTAGATAGTGCGTCAGTCTCATCATCCTGTCGGTAGCACAGTAGATAGTGCGTCGGTCTCATCATTATGTCGGTAGCACAGTAGATAGTGCGTCAGTCTCATCATTATGTCGGTAGCGCAGTAGATAGTGCGTCAGTCTCATCATTATGTCGGTAGCACAGTAGATAGTGCGTCAGTCTCATCATTATGTCGGTAGCACAGTAGATAGTGCGTCAGTCTCATCATTATGTCGGTAGCACAGTAGATAGTGCGTCGGTCTCATCATTATGTCGGTAGCACAGTAGATAGTGCGTCAGTCTCATCATTATGTCGGTAGCGCAGTAGATAGTGCGTCGTCTCATCATCCTGTCGGTAGCGCAGTAGATAGTGCGTCAGTCTCATCATCCTGTCGGTAGCACAGTAGATAGTGCGTCAGTCTCATCATCCTGTCGGTAGCGCAGTAGATAGTGCGCCAGTCTCATCATCTGTCGGTAGCCAGTAGATAGTGCGTCGGTCTCATCATTATGTCGGTAGCGCAGTAGATAGTGCGTCAGTCTCATCATCCTGTCGGTAGCGCAGTAGATAGTGCGCCAGTCTCATCATCCTGTCGGTAGCGCAGTAGGTAGTGCGTCAGTCTCATCATCCTGTCGGTAGCACAGTAGATAGTTCGTCAGTCTCATCATCCTGTCGGTAGCACAGTAGATAGTGTGTCAGTCTCATCATTATGTCGGTAGCACAGTAGATAGTGCGTCAGTCTCATCATTATGTCGGTAGCACAGTAGATAGTGCGTCAGTCTCATCATTATGTCGGTAGCACAGTAGATAGTGCGTCGGTCTCATCATTATGTCGGTAGCACAGTAGATAGTGCGTCAGTCTCATCATCCTGTCGGTAGCGCAGTAGGTAGTGCGTCAGTCTCATAGTCAATTCCATAATGTTTTTAAATGAGTCTATTTTTTAATTCCACTGACATTTTTCCGTTTCCTATTCAGGTTTCCCAATCTGTGCCCACTTTATCCCAACATGTGCCCAGTGTTCCTGTTTATTCCAGTGATTTCTGGATATGTTCAGTGTTCCTGTCTGCGTCCAGTGGTTCTTGTCTTTGTCCAATATCCTCTGTCAATGTCTAGTATTCACCTGTCTATGTTGTATGTTCCCAATCTATGTCTCGAGTCCGCGTCTATATCCAGTATTTCGTTTCTTTATTCAATATTCAGTGTCTGTGTTCAATGTTTCCTGTCTTTGTTCAGTGTTTCCTGTCTACGTCAAACAGTCATGTGTATTTATATTGTTTTATATCTATTACCAATGTTTCTTCTCTACGTCAAGTGTTTCCTGTCTATGTCCAATGTTTCCTGTCTATCTCCGGTGTCTTCCCTTTGAACTGAAATTGAGAAACTGAATAGAATCTTCATCCATGTACTCAACGGGATCTTGTCAGTGTTCCGTTTCTTAGTTTCAACTGAAAGTGTCAGCGACAGAGCACTGACATAGTCGCTCAAGCGGTTTTCATGCATGTCTCCAAACTTCTTAGACATCTCTTGATTTTCACACACTGTAGTATTTTGCAGAACTAATGAACACTTATAAGTGTGAAACATGGACATTTAACATGGCAGTGGAAAGCACATGTGTACTTTTGAATGTATTACATACTAGCACTCCGTATACCATGGATCGAGAAGAGATAAAAAAGATAAATCCAGAAGGAACTCAAAAAAAGGATAGTGGTTGATGCTACAAATTAAAATGAAAAAATTCAAGTATTTTGGACATATATACAAATTCGAAGGGTTGGAGAAAACCATTCTGTAGGGAGGCATCTCGTAAAGAAGAAGAAGATGAAGATAACTACTGATAAGATGGATTAAGGATGGGACTGAGGATTTGAGCATGACGGCTGCAGAAGGGACTGTAACTGGCCTATGAGAGAAGTTTCGAAGGAGTGTTCATCATCATCAAATAGTTTGTCATGAGCAGAACTTTGCCACCCCAACAGTCCTCCGGAATTTCTATAGGTCAGAGGTCCTGCCTCTGCAGTCGTCATGTTCAAACTATCAGTTACATTCTGAATCCATCTTCTCCGTTGTCTTCCTCTTCTTCTCTTTGCCGGTATGCCTCCTTCCATGATGGTCTTCTCCAAGGGTTGTTAGAGTGGCCAATTTCTGCCCAGGACAAGCTATTAGATAATAATAATGAATTATAACATAACTTAAACATAATTTCTGTATAAGAGAATAAAGTTTATTTTGATTGATTTTTGCTGAATAATCAACGTTATGATTTGATTTCAGTTGGTTTCTTTTGTCATTGTTGAACTTTATTATAATTATACGCTTGTGTAGATATCAAGATGAAATAAAAGAAAAACTAGAATAATATTCTTACGCACATTGATTGACAGGGAAGAAGTTACGATGTCGTAATACCTGTTCTATGCCAAGATAGTTTGGACGGTTCATTGATAGCGCTTGTTTCTAGGCTTGATATTATGTACCATCCGGCCGTATGTCAATTAAACAACTAATATACTGATATTATGTAACATCCGGCCGTATGTCAATTAAACAACTAATATACTGATATTATGTACCATCCGGCCGTATGTCAATTAAACAACTAATACGCTGATATTATGTACCATCCGGCCGTATGTCAATTAAACAACTAATATGATGATATTATGTACCATCCGGCCGTATGTCAATTAAACAACTAATATACTGATATTATGTATCATCCGGCCGTATGTCAATTAAACAACTAATATACTGATATTATGTAGCATCCGGCCGTATGTCAATTAAACAACTAATATGATGATATATGGCACAGAATACAGCCTGTCGTTACTGCATGTAGTACCGCTTTTTAAGGGAGGGGGGAGGTGTAGGGGTGGGGAGGGGAGCTTGAGAAATTTATGGCGCATGGCTAGTACAGTTGCAGCAAAATTGTTCTGGTTAGAATTTTACTTTATGCTTCCGACAGAAAAAAAAATCATTTCCATACCGCGGATGGAACACGGGTCTCCCGCATATGGAAGCCACGCTCTAATCCATTCAACCAGACATAATACGAGTACAATAATAACGCAAATCTAAGTCTCGTCTAGTGTACTTGTATATTGATTGATTGAACTACAATCATCATTGCACTTTGGAGAGTAACCATGTGTGCTATAATCGCTTTCTGATACATGAAGTTCTCAGCTGCAGTGCACAAACCCCGTAGCGCCGGCGAGGGTCCCCGATGTAATTTTGAAAATGGTGAAGACATTTTTGCAGGAATTTTAATTTTAATCTTTTCTTATGAATATTTCCCCAGGCAACGCCTTTTTCTGTGTTTGGGTGGTCTTTGTATCGTAGAGGTTAGGTGTTCGTCTCTGTGTTTGGGTGGTCTTTGTATCGTAGAGGCTAGGTGTTCGTCTCTGTGTTTGGGTGGTCTTTGTATCGTAGAGGCTAGGTGTTCGTCTCTGTGTTTGGGTGGTCTTTGTATCGTAGAGGCTAGGTGTTCGTCTCTGTGTTTGGGTGGTCTTTGTATCGTAGAGGCTAGGTGTTCGTCTCTGTGTTTGGGTGGTCTTTGTATCGTAGAGGCTAGGTACTCGTCTCTGTGTTTGGGTGGTCTTTGTATCGTAGAGGCTAGGTACTCGTCTCTGTGTTTGGGTGGTCTTTGTATCGTAGAGGCTAGGTACTCATCTCTGTGTTTGGGTGGTCTTTGTATCGTAGAGGCTAGGTGTTCGTCTCTGTGTTTGGGTGGTCTTTGTATCGTAGAGGCTAGGTGTTCGTCTCTGTGTTTGGGTGGTCTTTGTATCGTAGAGGCTAGGTGTTCGTGTCTGTGTTGTATCGTAGAGGCTAGGTGTTGTATCGTAGAGGCTAGGTGTTGTATCGTAGAGGTTAGGTGTTGTATCGTAGAGGCTTGGTGTTGTATCGTAGAGGTTAGGTGTTGTATCGTAGAGGTTAGGTGTTGTATCGTAGAGGCTAGGTGTTGTATCGTAGAGGCTAGGTGTTGTATTGTAGAGGCTAGGTGTTGTATCGTAGAGGCTAGGTGTTGTATCGTAGAGGCTAGGTGTTGTATCGTAGAGGCTGGGTGTTGTATCGTAGAGGCTAGGTGTTGTATCGTAGAGGTTAGGTGTTGTATCGTAGAGGTTAGGTGTTGTATCGTAGAGGCTAGGTGTTGTATCGTAGAGGTTAGGTGTTGTATCGTAGAGGTTAGGTGTTGTATCGTAGAGGCTGGTGTTGTATCGTAGAGGCTAGGTGTTGTATCGTAGAGGCTAGGTGTTGTATCGTAGAGGCTAGGTGTTGTATCGTAGAGGCTAGGTGTTGTATCGTAGAGGTTGGTGTTGTATCGTAGTGGCTAGGTGTTGTATCGTAGAGGCTAGGTGTTGTATCGTAGAGGCTAGGTGTTGTATCGTAGAAGGCTAAGTGTTGTATCGTAGAGGCTAGGTGTTGTATCATGAGGCTAGGTGTTGTATCGTAGAGGTTAGGTGTTGTATCGTAGAGGCTAGGTGTTGTATCGTAGAACTAGGTGTTGTATCGTAGAGGCTAGGTGTTGTATCGTAGAGGTTAGGTGTTGTATCGTAGAGGTTAGGTGTTGTATCGTAGAGGTTAGGTGTTGTATCGTAGAGGTTAGGTGTTGTATCGTAGAGGTTGGTTTTTATCGTAGAGGCTAGGTGTTGTATCGTAGAGGATAGGTGTTGTATCGTAGAGGCTAGGTGTTGTATCGTAGAGGCTGGGTGTTGTATCGTAGAGGTTAGGTGTTGTATCGTAGAGGTTAGGTGTTGTATCGTAGAGGCTAGGTGTTGTATCGTAGAGGCTAGGTGTTGTATCGTAGAGGCTAGGTGTTGTATCGTAGAGGCTGGGTGTTGTATCGTAGAGGCTAGGTGTTGTATCGTAGAGGCTGAGTGTTGTATCGTAGAGGCTAGGTGTTGTATCGCAGAGGCTAGGTGTTGTATCGTGGGGTTAGGTGTTGTATCGTAGAGGCTGGGTTTTTGTATCGTGAGGCTAGGTGTTGTATCGTAGAGGTTAGGTGTTGTATCGTAAAGGCTAGGTGTTGTATCGTAGAGGCTAGGTGTTGTATCGTAGAGGCTAGTTGTTGTATCGTAGAGGCTAGGTGTTGTATCGTAGAGGCTAGGTGTTGTATCGTAGAGGTTAGGTGTTGTATCATAGAGGCTGGGTGTTGTATCGTAGAGGCTAGGTGTTGCATCGTAGAGGCTAGGTGTTGTATCGTAGAGGCTAGGTGTTGTATCGTAGAGGCTGGGTGTTGTATCGTAGAGGTTAGGTGTTGTATCGTAGAGGCTGGTGTTGTATCGTAGAGGCTAGGTGTTGTATCGTAGAGGCTAGGTGTTGTATAGTAGAGGCTAGGTGTTGTATCGTAGAGGCTAGGTGTTGTATCGTAGAGGCTAGGTGTTGTATCGTAGAGGCTGGGTGTTGTATCGTAGAGGCTAGGTGTTGTATCGTAGAGGCTAGGTGTTGTATCGTAGAGGTTAGGTGTTGTATCGTAGAGGCTAGGTGTTGTATCGTAGAGCTAGGTGTTGTATCGTAGAGGCTAGGTGTTGTATCGTAGAGGCTAGGTGTTGTATCGTAGAGGCTAGGTGTTGTATCGTAGAGGCTAGGTGTTGTATCGTAGAGGCTAGGTGTTGAATCGTAGAGGCTAGGTGTTGTATCGTAGAGGCTAGGTGTTGTATCGTAGAGGTTAGGTTTGTATCGTAGAGGCTAGGTGTTGTATCGTAGAGGCTAGGTGTTGTATCGTAGAGGTTAGGTGTTGTATCGTATAGGCTAGGTGTTGTATCGTAGAGGATAGGTGTTGTATCGTAGAGGATAGGTGTTGTATCGTAGAGGCTAGGTGTTGTATCGTAGAGGCTGGGTGTTGTATCGTAGAGGCTAGGTGTTGTATCGTAGAGGCTGGGTGTTGTATCGTAGAGGCTGGGTGTTGTATCGTAGAGGTTAGGTGTTGTATCGTAGAGGCTGGGTGTTGTATCGTAGAGGCTAGGTGTTGTAGCGTTGAGGCTAGGTGTTGTAGCGTTGAGGCTAGGTGTTGTATCGTAGAGGCTAGGTGTTGTATCGTAGAGGCTAGGTGATTTGTATCGTAGAGGTTAGGTGTTGTAGCGTAGAGGTTAGGCATTGTATCGTAGAGGCTAGGTGTTGTATCGTAGAGGTAGGTGTTGTATCACTAGAAGCTAGTGTATTATCGTAATGGTTGTATTAACAATAATATGTATTATGTAATCGGCTCGTAGTATTAACAATATCGCTGAGTTTCATCGGCGTATGTATGTAACAGAGGCTAAGTGATTTTGTCCATCGCTAGCAGTAACAACTATACGTGTATGTATCATCAAGGCTAGTAATTAAACATAATACTGTATTATGAGCTCGGCGTTGTCATTCTAAGATGGCAAATAGGCCTGTCTGTATCAGTAGACCGCTTTAGGGAGTGTAGGGGTGGAGGGCTAGGGTTGTATGCGATAGGCTAGGTGTTGCATCATTGTTCGGTTAGATTTGTATCTTAGAGCTAGAAATGTTTCCATCGAGATGGCTGGGTTCGTATGGAAGAGCGCTCTAGGTCATTAAAGCATATCAGTACAATGCGCAAATCTAGTCGTCTATGTACTTGTAGTGATTGTTGACTAATCATCATTGACTGAGGTAACCATGTGTCTATAATGCTTTCTGATCATGAGTTCTCAGCTGTTGTAACCGTAGGCAGGCAGGTCCGTTGTAATTTGAAATGTAGAGCATGCAGGAATTTTAATCTTAAGCTCTGTTTTCTAGAAGCTAGTTTTATCTGAGGCTAAGATTTTTCTGTGTTGGGTGGTTTGTATCGTAGAGGCTAGGTGTTCGTCTCTGTAGTAGCTGGTCTTTGTATCGTAGAGGCTAGGTGTTCGTCTCTGTGTTGGGTGGTTTTGTATCGTAGAGGCTAGGTGTTGTCTCTGGCTTTAGGTGGTCTTGTATCGTAGAGGCTAGGTGTTGAATCTCTGTGTTTGGTGGTCTTGTATCGTAGAGGCTAGGTGTTCGTTCTGTGTTTGGTGGTCTTGTATCGTAGAGGCTAGGTACTGTCTTTGTTTGAGGTGGTCTTTGTATCGTAGAGGTTAGGTTTATCTCTCTGTTTTGGTAGGTCTTTGTATCGTAGAGACTAGGTTCATCTCTGTGTTTAGGTAGGTCTTTGTATCGTAGAGGCTAGGTGTTGTCTCTGTGTTTGGTAGGTCTTTGTATCGTAGAGGCTAGGTGTTGTTCTAGGTTGGTGTTGTATCGTAGAGGCTAGGTGTTGTATCGTAGTCTGGTGTTGTATCGTAGAGGCTAGGTGTTGTATCGTAGAGGCTAGGTGTTGTATCGTAGAGGTTAGGTGTTGTATCGTAGAGGCTAGGTGTTGTATCGTAGAGGCTAGGTGTTGTACCGTAGAGGCTAGGTGTTGTATCGTAGAGGCTAGGTGTTGTACGTAGAGGTTAGGTGATTGTATCGTAGAGGCTAGGTGTTGTATCGTGAGAGTAGGTGTTGTATCGTAGAGGCTAGGTGTTGTATCGTAGAGGCTAGGTGTTGTATCGTAGAGGCTAGGTGTTGTATCGTAGAGGCTAGGTGTTGTATCGTAGAGGTTAGGTGTTGTATCGTAGAGGCTAGGTGTTGTATCGTAGAGGTGAGGTGTTGTATCGTAGAGGTTAGGTGTTGTATCGTAGAGGCTAGGTGTTGTATCGTAGAGGCTGGGTGTTGTATCGTAGAGGCTAGGTGTTGTATCGTAGAGGTTAGGTGTTGTATCGTAGAGGCTAGGTGTTGTATCGTAGAGGCTAGGTGTTGTATCGTAGAGGCTAGGTGTTGTATCGTAGAGGTTAGGTGTTGTATCGTAGAGGCTAGGTGTTGTACTTAGAGGCTAGGTGTTGTATCGTAGAGGTTAGGTGTTGTATCGTAGAGGTAGGTGTTGTATCGTAGAGGCTAGGTGTTGTATCGTAGAGGCTAGGTGTTGTATCGTAGAGCTAGGTGTTGTATCGTAGAGGCTAGGTGTTGTATCGTAGAGGTTAGGTGTTGTATCGTAGAGGTTAGGTGTTGTATCGTAGAGGTTAGGTGTTGTATCGTAGAGGCTAGGTGTTGTATCGTAGAGGTTAGGTGTTGTATCGTAGTGGCTAGGTGTTGTATCGTAGAGGCTAGGTGTTGTATCGTAGAGGCTAGGTGTTGTATCGTAGAGGCTAGGTTTGTATCGTAGAGGCTAGGTGTTGTATCGTAGAGGCTAGGTGTTGTATCGTAGAGGCTATGTGTTGTATCGTAGAGGCTAGGTGTTGTATCGTAGAGGCTAGGTGTTGTATCGTAGAGGCTAGGTGTTGTATCGTAGAGGCTAGGTGTTGTATCGTAGAGGCTAGGTGTTGTATCGTAGAGGTTAGGTGTTGTATCGTAGAGGCTAGGTGTTGTATCTTAGAGGCTAGGTGTTGTATCGTAGAGGTTAGGTGTTGTATCGTAGAGGTAGGTGTTGTATCGTAGAGGCTAGGTGTTGTATCGTAAAGGCTAGGTGTTGTATCGTAGAGGCTAGGTGTTGTATCGTAGAGGCTAGGTGTTGTATCGTAGAGGCTAGGTGTTGTATCGTAGAGGCTAGGTGTTGTATCGTAGAGGCTAGGTGTTGTATCGTAGAGGCTAGGTGTTGTATCGTAGAGGCTGTGAGGTGTTGTATCGTAGAGGCTAGGTGTTGTATCGTAGAGGCTAGGTGTTGTATCGTAGAGGTAGGTGTTGTATCGTAGAGGCTAGGTGTTGTATCGTAGAGGCTAGGTGTTGTATCGTAGAGGCTAGGTGTTGTATCGTAGAGGTTAGGTGTTGTATCGTAGAGGCTGGTGTTGTATCGTAGAGGCTAGGTGTTGTATCGTAGAGGCTAGGTGTTGTATCGTAGAGGCTGGGTGTTGTATCGTAGAGGCTAGGTGTTGTATCGTAGAGGTTAGGTGTTGTATCGTAGAGGCTAGGTGTTGTATCGTAGAGGCTAGGTGTTGTATCGTAGAGGCTAGGTGTTGTATCGTAGAGGCTAGGTGTTGTATCGTAGAGGCTAGGTGTTGTATCGTAGAGGCTAGGTGTTGTATCGTAGAGGCTAGGTGTTGAATCGTAGAGGCTAGGTGTTGTATCGTAGAGGCTAGGTGTTGTATCGTGAGGTTAGGTTTGTATCGTAGAGGCTAGGTGTTGTATCGTAGAGGCTAGGTGTTGTATCGTAGAGGTTAGGTGTTGTATCGTATAGGCTAGGTGTTGTATCGTAGAGGATAGGTGTTGTATCGTAGAGGATAGGTGTTGTATCGTAGAGGCTAGGTGTTGTATCGTAGAGGCTAGGTGTTGTATCGTAGAGGCTAGGTGTTGTATCGTAGAGGCTAGGTGTTGTATCGTAGAGGCTAGGTGTTGTATCGTAGAGGTTAGGTGTTGTATCGTAGAGGCTAGGTGTTGTATCGTAGAGGCTAGGTGTTGTAGCGTTGAGGCTAGGTGTTGTAGCGTTGAGGCTAGGTGTTGTATCGTAGAGGCTAGGTGTTGTATCGTAGAGGCTGGGTGTTGTATCGTAGAGGTTAGGTGTTGTAGCGTAGAGGTTAGGCATTGTATCGTAGAGGCTAGGTGTTGTATCGTAGAGGTAAGGTGTTGTATCGTAGAGGCTAGGTGTTGTATCGTAGAGGCTAGGTGTTGTATCGTAGAGGCTAGGTGTTGTATCGTAGAGGCTAGGTGTTGTATCGTAGAGGTTAGGTGTTGTATCGTAGAGGCTAGGTGTTGTATCGTAGAGGCTAGGTGTTGTATCGTAGAGGCTAGTTGTTGTATCGTAGAGGCTAGGTGTTGTATCGTAGAGGCTAGGTGTTGTATCGTAGAGGTTAGGTGTTGTATCGTAGAGGCTGAGTGTTGTATCGTAGAGGCTAGGTGTTGCATCGTAGAGGCTAGGTGTTGTATCGTAGAGGCTAGGTGTTGTATCGTAGAGGCTAGGTGTTGTATCGTAGAGGTTAGGTGTTGTATCGTAGAGGCTAGGTGTTGTATCGTAGAGGCTAGGTGTTGTATCGTAGAGGCTAGGTGTTGTATAGTAGAGGCTAGGTGTTGTATCGTAGAGGCTAGGTGTTGTATCGTAGAGGCTAGGTGTTGTATCGTAGAGGCTAGGTGTTGTATCGTAGAGGCTGAGGTGTTGTATCGTAGAGGCTAGGTGTTGTATCGTAGAGGCTAGGTGTTGTATCGTAGAGGTTAGGTGTTGTATCGTAGAGGCTAGGTGTTGTATCGTAGAGGCTAGGTGTTGTATCGTAGAGGCTAGGTGTTGTATCGTAGAGGCTAGGTGTTGTATCGTAGAGGCTAGGTGTTGTATCGTAGAGGCTAGGTGTTGTATCGTAGAGGCTGGTGTTGAATCGTAGAGGCTGGTGTTGTATCGTAGAGGCTGGGTGTTGTATCGTAGAGGTTAGGTTTGTATCGTAGAGGCTAGGTGTTGTATCGTAGAGGCTAGGTGTTGTATCGTAGAGGTTAGGTGTTGTATCGTATAGGCTAGGTGTTGTATCGTAGAGGATAGGTGTTGTATCGTAGAGGATAGGTGTTGTATCGTAGAGGCTAGGTGTTGTATCGTAGAGGCTAGGTGTTGTATCGTAGAGGCTAGGTGTTGTATCGTAGAGGCTAGGTGTTGTATCGTAGAGGCTAGGTGTTGTATCGTAGAGGTTAGGTGTTGTATCGTAGAGGCTGGTGTTGTATCGTAGAGGCTAGGTGTTGTAGCGTTGAGGCTAGGTGTTGTAGCGTTGAGGCTAGGTGTTGTATCGTAGAGGCTAGGTGTTGTAGCGTAGAGGCTGGTGTTGTATCGTAGAGGTTAGGTGTTGTAGCGTAGAGGTTAGGCATTGTATCGTAGAGGCTAGGTGTTGTATCGTAGAGGTAAGGTGTTGTATCGTAGAGGCTAGGTGTTGTATCGTAGAGGCTAGGTGTTGTATCGTAGAGGCTAGGTGTTGTATCGTAGAGGCTAGGTGTTGTATCGTAGAGGTTAGGTGTTGTATCGTAGAGGCTAGGTGTTGTATCGTAGAGGCTAGGTGTTGTATCGTAGAGGCTAGGTTTTGTATCGTAGAGGCTATGTGTTGTATCGTAGAGGCTAGGTGTTGTATCGTAGAGGCTATGTGTTGTATCGTAGAGGTTAGGTGTTGTATCGTAGAGGCTAGGTGTTGTATCGTAGAGGCTAGGTGTTGTAGCGTAGAGGCTAGGTGTTGTATCGTAGAGGTTAGGTGTTGTATCGTAGAGGCTAGGTGTTGTAGCTTAGAGGCTAGGTGTTGTATCGTAGAGGTTAGGTGTTGAGCGTAGAGGTTAGGTGTTGTATCGTAGAGGCTAGGTGTTGTATCGTAGAGGTAAGGTGTTGTATCGTAGAGGCTAGGTGTTGTATCGTAGAGGCTAGGTGTTGTATCGTAGAGGCTAGGTGTTGTATCGTAGAGGCTAGGTGTTGTATCGTAGAGGCTAGGTGTTGTAGCGTAGAGGCTGGTGTTGTATCGTAGAGGTTAGGTGTTGTAGCGTAGTGGCTAGGTGTTGTATCGTAGAGGCTAGGTGTTGTATCGTAGAGGCTAGGTGTTGTATCGTAGAGGCTAGGTTTTGTATCGTAGAGGCTAGGTGTTGTATCGTAGAGGCTAGGTGTTGTATCGTAGAGGCTATGTGTTGTATCGTAGAGGTTAGGTGTTGTATCGTAGAGGCTAGGTGTTGTATCGTAGAGGCTAGGTGTTGTATCGTAGAGGCTAGGTGTTGTAGCGTAGAGGCTAGGTGTTGTATCGTAGAGGTTAGGTGTTGTATCGTAGAGGCTAGGTGTTGTAGCTTAGAGGCTAGGTGTTGTATCGTAGAGGTTAGGTGTTGTAGCGTAGAGGTTAGGTGTTGTATCGTAGAGGCTAGGTGTTGTATCGTAGAGGTAAGGTGTTGTATCGTAGAGGCTAGGTGTTGTATCGTAGAGGCTAGGTGTTGTATCGTAGAGGCTAGGTGTTGTATCGTAGAGGCTAGGTGTTGTATCGTAGAGGCTAGGTGTTGTATCGTAGAGGCTAGGTGTTGTATCGTAGAGGTTAGGTGTTGTATCGTAGAGGCTAGGTGTTGTATCGTAGAGGCTAGGTGTTGTATCGTAGAGGTAAGGTGTTGTATCGAAGAGGCTAGGTGTTGTATCGTAGAGGCTAGGTGTTGTATCGTAGAGGCTAGGTGTTGTATCGTAGAGGTTAGGTGTTGTATCGTAGAGGCTAGGTGTTGTATCGTAGAGCTAGGTGTTGTAGCGTAGAGGCTAGGTGTTGTATCGTAGAGGCTAGGTGTTGTATCGTAGAGGTTAGGTGTTGTAGCGTAGAGGCTAGGTGTTGTATCGTAGAGCTAGGTGTTGTAGCGTAGAGGCTAGGGTGTTCGTCTCTCGTGCCAAAGGTACCAGGCTCGCTCCCTCGTGGAGCAATCTAAATATTTTTTTCCAGAGATCTCTGATCTCAGTGTAGATGACATCGAGTTCCTAGTCCTATCGGAGACGGACGATAAAACGGAGGTCCCGTGTTCCATTTGAACACGTAAAAGAACCCTTTGCAGTTTAACATCGAGGGCGCTCGTAGATCATTGTGCCGGCCCTGTATACATAGAATATATGCTAACATCTACCTTGCGCATAACAGACTCATACACCGTACTAATTTTATACAACCACAAAATAGCATTACTCTGATTGTAGATATTTTTGTTCACTATATCTCTCTATATTTGCAATACACATCATGATGATGATTAATTTGGTCATGTTGACAATAGTATCAATTGGCACAGACTCACAAACCTTGGAAAACAATCTGGCCTAGAGCGCAACGTTCATTCGCTGGTCTGAAAACTTAATTGAACTCTACATAAAGTTGTCGCTGGTGTTTGAATGTTTCAGACGTGAACAATGCTGGACATAGCATGATATTCCCAGAGAGTTCTTACGGACTTGAGCAACAACTGACAATAAATATTTCCCATCAGGAATGTCAACAAAGACCAGCAATATATATGTTTACATTCTAGATCACTGCTAGCCCAATTGCACTTTACAAATTGACTTATTTCTGCTCCAGGGACATCGTCTCAACTCAATGTTTTTATTCTCATTTATAAACTCCATGTTTACTATTTCATGATCTCTCTCTCCTCTCTGGTTGTCTCTCTCCCTCTCAGCTTTCTCCATTTCTGTCTTTCTTTCTGACTCTTCTATTCCTTCTCCTCTTGTTGGTTCCTTGATGAAACGATGAAGATATTTCAGACTTCCATCATTGTCTTACCTTATATTGACTGGCATGAGTCAATACTGACGACCTCTCTATGCCTACTCAGATCTGGTACCAAGCTACAGTATAATCTCATATGTGATACCATGCTACAGTATAATCTCAGATGTGATACCATGCTACAGTATAATCTCAGATGTAATACCAAGCTACAGTATAATCTCATATGTGATACCATGCTACAGTATAATCTCAGATGTGATACCATGCTACAGTATAATCTCATATGTGATACCATGCTACAGTATAATCTCAGATGTGATACCATGCTACAGTATAATCTCAGATGTGATACCATGCTACAGTATAATCTCAGATGTGATACCAAGCTACAGTATAATCTCAGATATAATACCAAGCTACAGTATAATCTCAGATGTAATACCAAGCTACAGTATAATCTCATATGTGATACCATGCTACAGTATAATCTCAGATGTGATACCATGCTACAGTATAATCTCAGATGTGATACCATGCTACAGTATAATCTCAGATGTGATACCATGCTACAGTATAATCTCAGATGTGATACCATGTTACAGTATAATCTCAGATGTGATACCATGCTACAGTATAATCTCAGATGTAATACCAAGCTACAGTATAATCTCAGATGTAATACCAAGCTACAGCATAATCTCAGATGTGATACCAAGCTACAATATAATCTCAGATGTGATACCAAGCTACAGTATAATCTCAGATGTAATACCAAGCTACAGTATAATCTCAGATGTGATACCAAGCTACAGTATAATCTCAGATGTGATACCAAGCTACAGTATAATCTCAGATGTGATACCAAGCTACAGTATAATCTCAGATGTAATACCAAGATACAGTATAATCTCAGATGTAATACCAAGCTACAGTATAATCTCATATATGATACCATGCTACAGTATAATCTCAGATGTGATACCAAGCTACAGTATAATCTCAGATGTGATACCATGTTACAGTATAATCTCAGATATAATACCAAGCTACAGTATAATCTCAGATGTAATACCAAGCTACAGTATAATCTCAGATGTAATACCAAGCTACAGTATAATCTCAGATGTGATACCAAGCTACAGTATAATCTCAGATGTGATACCAAGCTACAGTATAATCTCAGATATAATACCATGCTACAGTATAATCTCAGATGTAATACCAAGCTACAGTATAATCTCAGATGTAATACCAAGCTACAGTATAATCTCAGATGTGATACCATGTTACAGTATAATCTCAGATGTAATACCAAGCTACAGTATAATCTCAGATGTGATACCAAGCTACAGTATAATCTCAGATATAATACCAAGCTACAGTATAATCTCAGATATAATACCAAGCTACAGCATAATCTCAGATGTGATACCAAGCTACAGTATAATCTCAGATGTGATACCATGTTACAGTATAATCTCATATATAATACCAAGCTACAGTATAATCTCAGATGTAATACCAAGCTACAGTATAATCTCAGATGTAATACCAAGCTACAGTATAATCTCAGATGTGATACCAAGCTACAGTATAATCTCAGATGTGATATCATGTTACAGTATAATCTCAGATGTGATACCATGTTACAGTATAATCTCAGATGTGATACCAAGCTACAGTATAGTCGCAGATATGATACTTTAAAGTGAGATCTTTCTGTTTGCAAAATCTCACAGTGACACGTCTGAGCAAAATGTATGTCCTGTTTGATAATATTCTTCCAATTTGGCAGAAATTTGCATGTGCATATTCTACATATAACATGGAATAAACGAGAGTGCAACGTGTTCATGATCTCTGCGCAAACAACATAGATCACAACAAGTGATTGATTTGATTGATAGAACGAACCCAAACAAACAACAACATGTCATATTGGTCAATAAAGTTTATCAAACAACCAACATGTCATATTGGTCAACAAAGTCCATCAAACAAAAAACATGTCATATTGGTCAATAAAGTTCATCAAACAACATGTCATATTGGTCAACAAAGTCCATCAAACAAACACCATGTCATATTGGTCAACAAAGTTCATCAAACAACCAACATGTCATATTGGTCAACAAAGTTCATCAAACAAACAACATGTCATATTGGTCAATAAAGTTCATCAAACAACATGTCATATTGGTCAACAAAGTCCATCAAACAACATGTCATATTGGTCAATAAAGTTCATCAAACAACATGTCATATTGGTCAATAAAGTCCATCAAACAACCAAGATGTCATATTGGTCAACAAAGTTCATCAAACAAGCAACATGTCATATTGGTCAACAAAGTCCATCAAACAAACAACATGTCATATTGGTCAACAAAGTTCATCAAACAAGCAACATCTCATATTGGTCAACAAAGTCCATCAAACAACATGTCATATTGGTCAACAAAGTTCATCAAACAAGCAAAATGTCATATTGGTCAACAAAGTCCATCAAACAAACAACATGTCATATTGGTCAACAAAGTGCATCAAAAACAACAACATGTCATATTGGTCAACAAAGTCCATCAAACAACATGTCATATTGGTCAACAAAGTTCATCAAACAAGCAACATGTCATATTGGTCAACAAAGTCCATCAAACAAACAACATGTCATATTGGTCAACAAAGTGCATCAAAAACAACAACATGTCATATTGGTTAGCAAAGTCCATCAAACAACATGCCATATTGGTCAACAAAGTTCATCAAACAACAACATGTCATATTGGTCAGCAAATTCCATCAAACAACCAACATGTCATATTGGTCAACAAAGTCCATCAAACAAGCAACATCTCATATTGGTCAACAAAGTCCATCAAACAAACAACATCTCATCTTGGTCAACAAAGTGCATCAAACAAGCAACATCTCATATTGGTCAACAAAGTCTATCAAACAAACAACCAACAAGTCATATTGGTCAGCAAAGTCCTTCAAACAAACATGGTATCTAGATCACCGATAACCAACTTTCATTTTACAAATTCAGCTTCAAGGTCATCAACTTAACTCGTTAGTTTTCTCTTTGTTTATAAACTGTACTATTTATCTCTCGCTCTGTGTCTTTCCCATTTCTACTCATCCTTCTCTTTGTTTATAAACTGTACTATTTATCTCTCGCTCTGTGTCTTTCCCATTTCTACTCATCCTTCTCTTTGTTTATAAACTGTACTATTTATCTCTCGCTCTGTGTCTTTCCCATTTCTACTCATCCTTCTCTTTGTTTATGAACTGTATTATTTATCTCTCGCTCTGTGTCTTTCCCATCTCTACTCCTCCTTCTCTTTCTAAACACTTGATATAACTATCCATATATAGTAGACTTTCATTACTGTCTTATATCATATTTCTTCAGTTTCATATTTTGTTTGCAATATTTTCATTGCATCAGGACATACATGTACATAGGTGCTCGATCTCTACACAAGATCTACAACAGCATCCAGAAACTAAAGTACCAGTTCGATATTTATTGATGAGCCTACACATAACACCTGTTGTGCGTGCTGCCTTTCTGGTCCTCTAATCTTCAATCAAGCTTTGCAATCTATCACAGACAGAACTGGCTATATAACTCATATTTCTTGTTGTGTTTGACACATATTTCATATTTATAACTCATATTTCTTGTTGTGTTTGTGACAACCATTTCATATTTATAACTTATATTTCTTGTTGTGTTTGTGACAAACATTTCATATTTATAACTCATATTTCTTGTTGTGTTTGTGACAAACATTTCATATTTATAACTTATATTTCTTGTTGTGTTTGTGACAAACATTTCATATTTATAACTCATATTTCTTGTTGTGTTTGTCACAAACATTTCATATTTATAACTCATATTCTTGTTGTGTTGTGACAACCATTTCATATTTATAACTCATATTTCTTGTTGTGTTTGTGACAAACATTTCATATTTATAACTCATATTTCTTGTTGTGTTTGTGACAAACATTTCATATTTATAACTCATATTTCTTGTTGTGTTTGTGACAAACATTTCATATTTATAACTCATATTTCTTGTTGTGTTTGTCACAAACATTTCATATAATATTATTAATTGTATTACGTTTTCCATTGACAGACTTCCTTATTCACTGACTGCAACGTTAGTTATTTATCTAACACACTCACGTTTTTGTTTATCATTCATTCTCTCATTCATAGTTTCATTCAATGAATATTTTCGTTCATTGTCTCATTTACTGAATCTCTCATCTTTAACTATCTTGTTCATTTATGTTCTATGTTATTTTTTGCCTTGCATTACCACACTCATTGACTATTCCTGGCTTATTCATTGTTTGAATCATTCGTTCTCTTGTTTGATCTTTTGTTGACTTACTGTCTGGCTGACTGACTGGTTGACTGACTGACTGACTCGCTCGCTCGCTCACTCACACACGCAATGACTCACTCACTCACTCACTCAACCACCCACTCACCCACTCACTCACTCACTCACACACTCACTCACTCACTCACTCACTCACTCACCACTCACTCACTCACTCACTCACTCACGTTTACTCACTCTTTTACTCACTATCTCACTCATTCACCCACTCACACTATCTTTCATTACATTACTGTCTTATATTCCCGCTCATACACCTACCAGACTAGACTAACCCACTCAGCATGATTTCTTATCTTCTTTAAAATGTAGTCTCTGACTTGTCTCTTATTTTACCATATCTTTCTGTAATCGCAATCATCTGTAGTCATTAAGCTTTCATTTTTATATTAACACATTACCTACCAAGTGCCACAGCCTGCACCCATTTGTCTGTCTCGTTTGGCCATGTGCCATGTACTGCTTCTGCTATGATTTCTTTCCCTGTCAAATTTGCTCTAATTTCGGTTAACCTATGTTCATCGTTAACTGTTCTTATTTTTCCTTTCATATTTATTCTGTTAGTTTGTGATTAAAGTAAATTCCGTTATCGTTATCATTTATTCTGTTAGTTTGTGATTAAAGTACATTCCGTTATCGTTATCATTAAACTAACAGAATAAATGATAACGATAACGAATGTACTTAATCACAAACTAACAAATAAATGATAACGACAACGGAATGTACTTTAATGATTATTTTATCATTCCGTTATCGTTATCGTTATCTATCAACAAATTTAATGGAGTTCATTAGATACGAGGTATAAAAATAAAAGCACCGATAAAACTACAGATGAATTTATCTGCACACATGCAAAGTGAAAAATGGAATAACTAATTATAACACAGAGTACTTTTCAATGCGGTAATTCATGTTTTATAACGTTCTAAAATACAGATGTTATTTTGATATCTGAATCATCAACCTCGGAAAATAATCAACTACGATTTGTTTGTTTACACAGGAATATCTCAGCAGTAGTGCACACATTTCAGAATATCTCAGCAGTAGTGCACACATTTCAGAATATCTCAGCAGTAGTGCACACATTTCAGAATATCTCAGCGGTGAACGTGATCTATGTAAGTTATAAACATGATGCATGTATTTTTGTTAGAATTTCACATTTATATTTATATATATTTATTGTTTTGCCAATTCAAACACAGTTTTGCAATTCAAGCAAATGTTTTTGCTTATTGTGGTCGAATTTTGAACAGCCAAGGGTTCTTTGTAGCTCGCAACCAGCATACGGGACTTCTCCATGTTTTGCTCGTCCACGATTGGACTAGATATTTTGCTGTCCCTACTTGCGTACAGGAGTGAACTATTCTTCCTGTCTGTGAAGAAATTATCAAACTTTAGTTGCACGGAAACTCACAAGATTTCTATAAAAAGAATGACCGTGAGCAAATTGTTCTTATATTTCAATGTGACCGATATCATATCACTGATTAACAAGGCCAGTAACTGATGGACAATCATTTAATTACATGCTATACATTTTCTCATACCTCACCAGAATTTCAATGAGTTTCTCTCCCTTGACAACATGTTCCGATGTGTATGAAATTCCCAATAGAAACTTGTGCACTTTGATCTATTTGTAAAATATCTTTGTGTGGTCACAAACACTGTTATCCTTAATGTCTCTATCTCCTGAGTATTAGACGCTCTATAGAAATCATTCTTGTGTGATTAATTTCAACGTTCTCTGCTAGTGGTTATCGTCCTTGAGTTGAGGTAAGTTAGTATAGTCTGTCCATTAATTCGTGAGCACGTTTGAAATTGATTTTCTCGAAAACTACCTGTTGGATCTCAGTGATTTTTGCAAGCAGCCTTAGAATATCCATGACGCTAGAGAAATATTTTTCCAAGAAAATTTGATGTAGTTTGAAATATTTCTTCTTCAGGTTATATTAAAATCAACCTCACCGGATTGTACACAATAGTAACAGATCTACGGTACACAGACGCGTTGTTCTAAAATACATTATGGTAACATAGAAATATCGTGAGTATACAACAATTTCACGAAATCCCGTGCACCTAACCCAGTCGACTTTGAACGCGGAAAGCATATGACGTTATAATTGGGATACCGTTGTATAGTTATAGGCGTATCTCGCTATTTGTATGAAGCTATTGTATCATATTTGTTGGCTTATCAAAACTGACATTGATATCACATTCATAATGAGTCTGAAGTGCACATTTATAACAATGCAGAAGGTTACAGTTTTACTATACCAACACTTCCGTAGACGAAAGTCGTAAGAAGAAAGTAGACGGTGAACAGAAAGAAAAATACCAAGCAGCAAAGGCCAGCGTATTATACTAACACATGCAGGAAGTAGTGAAGAAGGTCTTGTCCATGACGCTGGACTTATTTTCCAATCAAAAAGTACCGACGGTAGGGACTACCACACAGAAATGAATGGACATATTTTCAGGCACTGGATGGAGAAAGATCTACTTCCAATTCTAAACAGACCATCATGCTTGGTAATGGATAATGCATCCTATCACAACGCAGTATCAGCGGAAGACAAAGTACCAACTGCATCAAATACAAAAGATCAAATTAGGACTTGGCTTGCTAAGGAAAATGTCAGCTTCGATGATACATATTTGAAACCCGAGTTGTTGCACCTGGTGAGGATGACAAATAAGACAAAGGTGTTTCATATTGACAAAATCATTGCGGAATACGGCCACACGTCTTTGCGACTACCTCTATATCATGCTCAATCCGATAGAGCTAATCTGGGCTAAAGTAAAAGGGCAAGTTGCCGAACAGAACAGGACGTTTAAAATGTGTGATGTTGAAGTTCTGACACGTGAGTCCCTCTCAATGATAGACATGCAGTTCTGGAAGAAGTGTGTTGAACATGTGCTCCGAGAGGAAGACGAGTACTGGCACCGAGATGGATTACAATTTGTCAGCCAGTAACAATTATCAACCTCATGGAATCGTCAGATTCGGGATGATACAAATCATATTTTGATTACAGACTGAGAAATAGCAACGTATACATTTCCATATCCAAATGCGTCTACCATCATACAATTTGTGGTGAAGTTAAGACACCCTGGTGTCTAATGGTGACCGAAGGTGAGGACTAACTGTTGCATATTGTATCCAAGTTCACGATTGCACATAAAGGGCAACACACTTAATTACTTGACCTATCAAGTTAATATGGAGATACACCTATGAATAGAATTGACATGGACAAATTCTAGGGATACTGTAAAATCTAAAATTTGAGCCCCCGTATTTGCAATTGTCATAAAGATCAAAGGAATTCGCCGATGTGCAAAATCCGTAGCATCTATGGACTACTGGTTAGCTTTATTTTAGTGTCATGGATATTCTAAGGCTGCATACAAAAAATCACTGAGATCCAACAGGTAGTTTTCGAGAAAATCAATTTCAAACGTGCTCACGAATTAATGGACAGAATTTTTTTTTTTTTTATAGTATCATTTCTGTACTATTTGAATTCCTGTAGAAAAAAAGCTAGATAATTTTGTGCTTGAACTAATTTAATCAATAAACACAATATTCGTGTTTATGTCTCAGTGTGTGTGTAACAACTGAAAGATGTAATCCCGAAGCCGTGGTTTTCTGCTTCTTCTTTCTTTAATCATGGGCTAGCTCACAGTCAGGATAAGAAGTGATTTCTAGAACGGATTCTTGTGTGCGTTTCGTACATGGTGTCCTCTGTTATTACTGTGGTCTACCGTTTGTGTGGACAACCTTTTGTGATGTAATAGCGTATGTATGTTTCTTACTTTTGTGATGTAATAGCGTATGTATGTTTCTTACTTTTGTGATGTAATAGCGTATGTATGTTTCTTACTTTTGTGATGTAATAGCGTATGTATGTTTCTTACTTTTGTGATGTAATAGCTTATGTATGTTTCTTACTTTTGTGATGTAATAGCGTATGTATGTTTCTTACTTTTGTGATGTAATAGCGTATGTATGTTTCTTACTTTTGTGATGTAATAGCGTATGTATATTTCTTACTTTTGTGATGTAATAGCGTATGTATGTTTCTTACTTTTGTGATGTAATAGCGTATGTATGTTTCTTACTTTTGTGATGTAATAGCGTATGTATATTTCTTACTTTTGTGATGTAATAGCGTATGTATGTTTCTTACTTTTGTGATGTAATAGCGTATGTATGTTTCTTACTTTTGTGATGTAATAGCGTATGTATGTTTCTTACTTTTGTGATGTAATAACGTATGTATGTTTCTTACTTTTGTGATGTAATAGCGTATGTATGTTTCTTACTTTTGTGATGTAATAGCGTATGTATGTTTCTTACTTTTGTGATGTAATAGCGTATGTATGTTTCTTACTTTTGTGATGTAATAGCTTATGTATGTTTCTTACTTTTGTGATGTAATAGCGTATGTATGTTTCTTACTTTTGTGATGTAATAGCGTATGTATGTTTCTTACTTTTGTGATGTAATAGCGTATGTATATTTCTTACTTTTGTGATGTAATAGCGTATGTATGTTTCTTACTTTTGTGATGTAATAGCGTATGTATGTTTCTTACTTTTGTGATGTAATAGCGTATGTATATTTCTTACTTTTGTGATGTAATAGCGTATGTATGTTTCTTACTTTTGTGATGTAATAGCGTATGTATGTTTCTTACTTTTGTGATGTAATAGCGTATGTATGTTTCTTACTTTTGTGATGTAATAACGTATGTATGTTTCTTACTTTTGTGATGTAATAGCGTATGTATGTTTCTTACTTTTGTGATGTAATAGCGTATGTATGTTTCTTACTTTTGTGATGTAATAGCTTATGTATGTTTCTTACTTTTGTGATGTAATAGCGTATGTATGTTTCTTACTTTTGTGATGTAATAGCGTATGTATATTTCTTACTTTTGTGATGTAATAACGTATGTATGTTTCTTACTTTTGTGATGTAATAGCGTATGTATGTTTCTTACTTTTGTGATGTAATAGCGTATGTATATTTCTTACTTTTGTGATGTAATAGCGTATGTATGTTTCTTACTTTTGTGATGTAATAGCGTATGTATGTTTCTTACTTTTGTGATGTAATAGCTTATGTATGTTTCTTACTTTTGTGATGTAATAGCGTATGTATGTTTCTTACTTTTGTGATGTAATAGCTTATGTATGTTTCTTACTTTTGTGATGTAATAGCGTATGTATGTTTCTTACTTTTGTGATGTAATAGCTTATGTATGTTTCTTACTTTTGTGATGTAATAGCGTATGTATGTTTCTTACTTGTGTGATGTAATAGCGTATGTATGTTTCTTACTTTTGTGATGTAATAGCGTATGTATGTTTCTTACTTTTGTGATGTAATAGCGTATGTATGTTTCTTACTTTTGTGATGTAATAGCGTATGTATGTTTCTTACTTTTGTGATGTAATAGCGTATGTATGTTTCTTACTTTTGTGATGTAATAGCGTATGTATGTTTCTTACTTTTGTGATGTAATAGCGTATGTATGTTTCTTACTTTTGTGATGTAATAACGTATGTATATTTCTTACTTTTGTGATGTAATAGCGTATGTATGTTTCTTACTTTTGTGATGTAATAACGTATGTATATTTCTTACTTTTGTGATGTAATAGCGTATGTATATTTCTTACTTTTGTGATGTAATAGCTTATGTATGTTTCTTACTTTTGTGATGTAATAGCGTATGTATGTTTCTTACTTTTGTGATGTAATAGCGTATGTATGTTTCTTACTTTTGTGATGTAATAGCTTATGTATGTTTCTTACTTTTGTGATGTAATAACGTATGTATATTTCTTACTTTTGTGATGTAATAGCGTATGTATGTTTCTTACTTTTGTGATGTAATAGCGTATGTATGTTTCTTACTTTTGTGATGTAATAACGTATGTATATTTCTTACTTTTGTGATGTAATAGCGTATGTATATTTCTTACAAAAGGCGCCGTTCAGACAGAAGTAAGATTACGTCGAAGGGTCTTAGTATGACAACAAGACACAAGTCACGATTGGTAAAATTAAACATACCAAGGTTGAAGCATATGGACATAGACAGAAGAATATAGTGCAGCAACTGTGGTGAAATAAGAAGATTGAAATCATGTGGCTAACCACAAGAAAAGCGGTAAATGCATGGCAAAAGTTACAACGAGTAACCATAGCCTTGCCGGGAGATATAATGGCTTTAAACTTAGATTTGGACGAGACAATTGTGCTTTTCAAGACTTGTGCTAATCAAGCTAGGTCAACTAAGTGGGACGAATTTGTGGGACAAATATACTCTGATAGTTCCCCACAGGACCTTTGGTAGCTTCACCAGTGCTACATTCGGAGAGATTGAGCTATTTGTTAGTGATCTCCAAACTTTATGTAGGGAGATCCAGCTCCTAGTCACAATGAACATGAACTATAAGACATATGGCTTGTGTTAAAATTGAGGAGGTAAAACAACTCTTGGGAGTTGAGAGTAGGCTGTAAATCCACCGCCTGAGCTTATAACTATTCATACAAATTTAAATACAATAATAAGTTGTTACCATTCTCAAAATTACGCAATGGAACGCCGTCGGTGCTACGGAGCTCGTTCATTGCTGCTGATATCTTCCTGTCTAAGAAAGAGATTACAACACATATGATTATTCACAGAGTTACAATGATGTTAGCACTATCAATCAATAAATCATTCACAGAGTTACAATGATGTTAGCACTATCAATCAATAAATTATTCACAGAGTTACAATGATGTTAGCCAATGATGTTAGCCAATGATGTTAGCACTATCAATCAATAAATCATTCACAGAGTTACAATGATGATACAGTGAATTAATAAATCATTCACTAAATTATGAAATTAATCAATACTGAATTAAAAATGTACTTCGGTAATAGATTTTAGGCTATTGATCAGAATGCTAAAGTGATAGACATAACTGTTTGAAGAACAGAATGCTAAAGTGATAGACATAACTGTTTGAAGAACAGAATGCTAAAGTGATAGACATAACTGTTTGAAGAACAGAATGCTAAAGTGATAGACATAACTGTTTGAAGAACAGAATGCTAAAGTGATAGACATAACTGTTTGAAGAACAGAATGCTAAAGTGATAGACATAACTGTTTGAAGAACAGAATGCTAAAGTGATAGACATAACTGTTTGAAGAACAGAATGCTAAAGTGATAGACATAACTGTTTGAAGAACAGAATGCTAAAGTGATGGACATAACTGTTTGAAGAACAGAATGCTAAAGTGATGGACATAACTGTTTGAAGAACAGAATGCTAAAGTGATAGACATAACTGTTTGAAGAACAGAATGCTAAAGTGATGGACATAACTGTTTGAAGAACAGAATGCTAAAGTGATGGACATAACTGTTTGAAGAACAGAATGCTAAAGTGATGGACATAACTATTTGAAGAGGAGAATGCTAAAGTGATAGACATAACTGTTTGAAGAAAAGAATGCTAAAGTGATGGACATAACTGTTTGAAGAACAGAATGCTAAAGTGATAGACATAACTGTTTGAAGAACAGAATGCTAAAGTAATGGACATAACTGTTTGAAGAACAGAATGCTAAAGTGATAGACATAACTATTTGAAGAGGAGAATGCTAAAGTGATGGACATAACTGTTTGAAGAACAGAATGCTAAAGTGATGGACATAACTGTTTGAAGAACAGAATGCTAAAGTGATAGACATAACTGTTTGAAGAACAGAATGCTAAAGTGATGGACATAACTGTTTGAAGAACAGAATGCTAAAGTGATAGACATAACTGTTTGAAGAACAGAATGCTAAAGTGATAGACATAACTGTTTGAAGAACAGAATGCTAAAGTGATAGACATAACTGTTTAAAGAACAGAATGCTAAAGTGATGAACATAACTGTTTGAAGAGGAGAATGCTAAAGTGATGGACATAACTGTTTGAAGAACAGAATGCTAAAGTGATAGACATAACTGTTTGAAGAACAGAATGCTAAAGTGATAGACATAACTGTTTGAAGAGGAGAATGCTAAAGTGATAGACATAACTGTTTGAAGAACAGAATGCTAAAGTGATAGACATAACTGTTTGAAGAACAGAATGCTAAAGTGATGGACATAACTGTTTGAAGAACAGAATGCTAAAGTGATAGACATAACTGTTTGAAGAACAGAATGCTAAAGTGATGGACATAACTGTTTGAAGAGGAGAATGCTAAAGTGATAGACATAACTGTTTGAAGAACAGAATGCTAAAGTGATGGACATAACTGTTTGAAGAACAGAATGCTAAAGTGATGGACATAACTGTTTGAAGAGGAGAATGCTAAAGTGATAGACATAACTGTTTGAAGAACAGAATGCTAAAGTGATGGACATAACTGTTTGAAGAACAGAATGCTAAAGTGATGGACATAACTGTTTGAAGAACAGAATGCTAAAGTGATAGACATAACTGTTTGAAGAACAGAATGCTAAAGTGATAGACATAACTGTTTGAAGAGGAGAATGCTAAAGTGATAGACATAACTGTTTGAAGAACAGAATGCTAAAGTGATGGACATAACTGTTTGAAGAACAGAATGCTAAAGTGATGGACATAACTGTTTGAAGAACAGAATGCTAAAGTGATAGACATAACTGTTTGAAGAACAGAATGCTAAAGTGATAGACATAACTGTTTGAAGAACAGAATGCTAAAGTGATGGACATAACTGTTTGAAGAACAGAATGCTAAAGTGATAGACATAACTGTTTGAAGAACAGAATGCTAAAGTGATGAACATAACTGTTTGAAGAAAGAATGCTAAAGTGATGACATAACTGTTTGAAAACAGAATGCTAAAGTGATGGACATAACTGTTTGAAGAACAGAATGCTAAAGTGATGGACATAACTGTTTGAAGAACAGAATGCTAAAGTGATGGACATAACTGTTTGAAGAACAGAATGCTAAAGTGATGGACATAACTGTTTGAAGAACAGAATGCTAAAGTGATAGACATAACTGTTTGAAGAGGAGAATGCTAAAGTGATAGACATAACTGTTTGAAGAACAGAATGCTAAAGTGATGGACATAACTGTTTGAAGAACAGAATGCTAAAGTGATGGACATAACTGTTTGAAGAGAATGCTAAGTGATAGAATACTGTTTGAAGAACAGAATGTAAGTGATAGACATAACTGTTTGAAGAACAGAATGCTAAAGTGATGGACATAACTGTTTGAAGAACAGAATGCTAAAGTGATGGACATAACTGTTTGAAGAACAGAATGCTAAAGTGATGGACATAACTGTTTGAAGAGGAGAATGCTAAAGTGATAGACATAACTGTTTGAAGAACAGAATGCTAAAGTGATGGACATAACTGTTTGAAGAACAGAATGCTAAAGTGATGGACATAACTGTTTGAAGAACAGAATGCTAAAGTGATAGACATAACTGTTTGAAGAACAGAATGCTAAAGTGATAGACATAACTGTTTGAAGAGGAGAATGCTAAAGTGATGGACATAACTGTTTGAAGAACAGAATGCTAAAGTGATGGACATAACTGTTTGAAGAACAGAATGCTAAAGTGATAGACATAACTGTTTGAAGAACAGAATGCTAAAGTGATAGACATAACTGTTTGAAGAACAGAATGCTAAAGTGATAGACATAACTGTTTGAAGAACAGAATGCTAAAGTGATAGACATAACTGTTTGAAGAACAGAATGCTAAAGTGATGGACATAACTGTTTGAAGAACAGAATGCTAAAGTGATAGACATAACTGTTTGAAGAACAGAATGCTAAAGTGATAGACATAACTGTTTGAAGAACAGAATGCTAAAGTGATAGACATAACTGTTTGAAGAACAGAATGCTAAAGTGATGGACATAACTGTTTGAAGAACAGAATGCTAAAGTGATGGACATAACTGTTTGAAGAACAGAATGCTAAAGTGATAGACATAACTGTTTGAAGAACAGAATGCTAAAGTGATGGACATAACTGTTTGAAGAACAGAATGCTAAAGTGATGGACATAACTGTTTGAAGAACAGAATGCTAAAGTGATAGACATAACTGTTTGAAGAACAGAATGCTAAAGTGATAGACATAACTGTTTGAAGAACAGAATGCTAAAGTGATAGACATAACTGTTTGAAAGAAGAATGCTAAAGTGATAGACATAACTGTTTGAAGAACAGAATGCTAAAGTGATGGACATAACTGTTTGAAGAACAGAATGCTAAAGTGATAGACATAACTGTTTGAAGAACAGAATGCTAAAGTGATAGACATAACTGTTTGAAGAACAGAATGCTAAAGTGATGGACATAACTGTTTGAAGAACAGAATGCTAAAGTGATAGACATAACTGTTTGAAGAACAGAATGCTAAAGTGATGGACATAACTGTTTGAAGAACAGAATGCTAAAGTGATGGACATAACTGTTTGAAGAACAGAATGCTAAAGTGATGGACATAACTGTTTGAAGAACAGAATGCTAAAGTGATGGACATAACTGTTTGAAGAACAGAATGCTAAAGTGATAGACATAACTGTTTGAAGAACAGAATGCTAAAGTGATAGACATAACTGTTTGAAGAACAGAATGCTAAAGTGATAGACATAACTGTTTGAAGAACAGAATGCTAAAGTGATAGACATAACTGTTTGAAGAACAGAATGCTAAAGTGATGGACATAACTGTTTGAAAGAATCAAGAATGCTAAAAGTAGATGGACATAACTGTTTGAAGAACAGAATGCTAAAGTGATAGACATAACTGTTTGAAGAACAGAATGCTAAAGTGATAGACATAACTGTTTGAAGAACAGAATGCTAAAGTGATGAACATAACTGTTTGAAGAACAGAATGCTAAAGTGATAGACATAACTGTTTGAAGAACAGAATGCTAAAGTGATAGACATAACTGTTTGAAGAAGAGAATGCTAAAGTGATAGACATAACTGTTTGAAGAACAGAATGCTAAAGTGATGAACATAACTGTTTGAAGAACAGAATGCTAAAGTGATAGACATAACTGTTTGAAGAACAGAATGCTAAAGTGATAGACATAACTGTTTGAAGAACAGAATGCTAAAGTGATAGACATAACTGTTTGAAGAACAGAATGCTAAAGTGATGGACATAACTGTTTGAAGAACAGAATGCTAAAGTGATGGACATAACTGTTTGAAGAACAGAATGCTAAAGTGATGGACATAACTGTTTGAAGAACAGAATGCTAAAGTGATGGACATAACTGTTTGAAGAACAGAATGCTAAAGTGATGGACATAACTGTTTGAAGAAGAGAATGCTAAAGTGATGGGCATAACTGTTTGAAGAACAGAATGCTAAAGTGATGGACATAACTGTTTGAAGAACAGAATGCTAAAGTGATGGACATAACTGTTTGAAGAACAGAATGCTAAAGTGATAGACATAACTGTTTGAAGAACAGAATGCTAAAGTGATGGACATAACTGTTTGAAGAGACAGAATGCTAAAGTGATGGACATAACTGTTTGAGAGGAAAGAATGCTAAAGTGATGGACATAACTGTTTGAAGAACAGAATGCTAAAGTGATGGACATAACTGTTTGAAGAACAGAATGCTAAAGTGATGGACATAACTGTTTGAAGAACAGAATGCTAAAGTGATGGACATAACTGTTTGAAGAACAGAATGCTAAAGTGATGGACATAACTGTTTGAAGAACAGAATGCTAAAGTGATAGACATAACTGTTTGAAGAACAGAATGCTAAAGTGATAGACATAACTGTTTGAAGAGGAGAATGCTAAAGTGATAGACATAACTGTTTGAAGAGGAGAATGCTAAAGTGATAGACATAACTGTTTGAAGAACAGAATGCTAAAGTGATAGACATAACTGTTTGAAGAACAGAATGCTAAAGTGATAGACATAACTGTTTGAAGAACAGAATGCTAAAGTGATGGACATAACTGTTTGAAGAACAGAATGCTAAAGTGATAGACATAACTGTTTGAAGAACAGAATGCTAAAGTGATGAACATAACTGTTTGAAGAACAGAATGCTAAAGTGATAGACATAACTGTTTGAAGAACAGAATGCTAAAGTGATGGACATAACTGTTTGAAGAACAGAATGCTAAAGTGATGGATATAACTGTTTGAAGAACAGAATGCTAAAGTGATGGACATAACTGTTTGAAGAACAGAATGCTAAAGTGATGGACATAACTGTTTGAAGAAACAGAAATGCTAAATGATAGAATAATGTTATGAAGATTTCAGATGCTACATGTGATGGACATAATGTTTGAAGAACATTATGACTTAAGAGAATAAAGACATAAATGGTATGTGAAGAACAGAATCTAAATGAATGGTACGATAATCAAATACTTTGAAGATGAAAAATGCTAAAGTGTAGTACAACATGTTGAAGAACAGAGATGACTAAATGTGATGGTTATCATAACTGTTTGAGAACAGAACAAAGTGATAACATAACGTTATGGAATGATACAGAATGCTAGAAGTGAGTGGAATAGGCATGTTTGAAGAACAGATGCTAAAAGAGATAGACATAACGTTGAAGAAAGAATTGATAAAGGATGACATAACTGTTTGAAGAGAGAGAATGCAAAGGATTGAGACATTAACTGTTGAACGACAGAATGCAAAGTGATCGGACATAACTGTTTGAAGATGAGATGATGTAAAGTGATGAGATTAACTGTTTGAAGAGCAGAATTCTAAAATGAAACATAATGATTTGAAGAGACAGAGATGTAAGAATAGAATAACTGTTTGAAAAGAACAGATTGAAAAGAAGTGGTTCATAAAATAAAAAAAAAACAATAAGAAAAACAAAATATTTCGAACATTTAAAAAGTCACGATTCTCTGGAGAAGGTTGTTCTGGAGGACAATACATCTGTAGACAAAAGAGAGGAAAACTCAGAAGATGGATGCAAGATGTTACAGACGAGTTAGTGTGACTACAGGAGACACTGACAACTACACGCATGACTTGGGCACATTTAGAGCCGCTCCCATGGGTACCTAGTTCCTATAGAGACAAGCTGGACGATGATGATGATGATGATGATGATATTGTAGAGGTTTTCAAAATATGAATACTTAGTTCTCTTTGAAGAGAGATGTTACGCTTTTGTTGAAACATGTCTGCAAAATATATCATTTGTTGTCTTGTTCGAAATGAGAACATAATTGTAACAGTTATATCCCTTGCATTAAAAGACTAATCTAGTCAGATCGGATGTTTTCATCTAGCTGCTACCGTATTACAGTGTAGACGGTACCATCTGCAATTGTTAAACTCACTGTCAGATCGGATGTTTAATCTGCTACCGTATTACAGTAGACGGTACCATCTACAATTGTTAAACTCACTGTCAGATCACATGTTTCATCTGTTATCGTATTACAGTGTAGACGGTACCATCTGCAACTGTTAAACTCACTGTCAGATCACATGTTTCATCTGTTATCGTATTACAGTGTAGACGGTACCATCTGCAACTGTTAAACTCACTGTCAGATCACATGTTTCATCTGTTATCGTATTACAGTGTAGACGGTACCATCTACAACTGTTAAACTCACTGTCAGATCACATGTTTCATCTGTTATCGTATTACAGTGTAGACGGTACCATCTACAACTGTTAAACTCACTGCCCTGTGGAGGGGAACTCGGGAGAGCTAAAGGAAAGGTAAGTAAACCCTAGTAGAAAATCCCCACTGCCCTGTGGGTCAGCACGGTTATGCAGAGGGTTAGAAGAGTAAATCTTGATCACAAATCCGGAGTGAGGGACCCTAAGGCAGTTGATGGTTATACGTGTATTCATATATCTTCCAACAAATATGACAGAGTTAAATCATCCAACAAGAAATGAATGATGCATCCATTATCCATCTATATAAACAAAAAGAAAACAGACATGAATGTAACAATCATCGAGGCATCTCCCTAATATCTATTGCAGGAAAGATATTTGCCAGAATTCTTTTGAACCGCCTCACGGCTCATCTTGACCGAGGACTCTTGCCTGAAAGCCAGGTGGATTTCGTAAAGATCGCAGGACAACAGACATGGTATTTGCGGCAAGGCAGCTGCAAGAAAATGCCAAATACAACATCGTGACCTATACACAGCTTTAATAGACTTGACCAAGGCGTTTGATACGGTCAGTAGAGAAGGTCTCTTGAAGATCATGGCTAAATATGGCTGTACTGAAAAAATTATCAGGATTGTGCAACAACTGCATGAGGGGATGCATGCCAGAGTGCAGGACCAAGGCGAGCTTTCAGTGCCTTTTCCCGTCTTGAACGGAGTCAAACAAGGCTGTGGGATTTCACCAACTCTGTTTAGCATTATGTTTTCTGCCATGCTGACAGGTGCATTCAGAGATGAAGACATAGGTGTGAACATCAAGTATCGTACTCTTCAAACCAAGGAGACTTCATGCAAAAACAAAAGTAAAGTCTGATACCATCAGAGATCTCTTATTTGCTGACGACTGTGCCATCATTACCAACACTGAGGTAGATCTCCAGACTAGCATGGACAGATTCTCACAAGCCTGCTCCAACTTTGGTCTTACCATCAATACCGAGAAATCTGAAGTCATGTACCAGCCAGCTCCTGGAAAAGTATATGCCAAACCAAATATTACAACAAACGGCAAGAAACTGAAAGTAGTGGACAGATTTACTTATCTTGGAAGCACACTGTCCCAAAATGTTAACATAGATGATGAAGTAAATACCAGAATCTCTAAAGCTAGCAGCACCTTTGGCAGACTACATAGAAACATCTGGCACAGATGTGGTATTGGCCAAGCCCCAAAACTGAAGGTATGTCAAGCTGTCGTGCTTCCATTACTTCTTCACGCACGCGAACCTTGGACTTTATATCAACGACATGCAAGGAAGCTAAACCACTTTCACACAGTCTGCCTCAGAAAAATGATGAACATCAAATGGCAGGATATGATCCTAGACATAGAGGTCATAAAAAGCGCCGCTCTCCCCAGCATCTATACAATCTTGATGCAGTCACAGACACGATGGGCAAGCAATGTGGCTCGAATGACGGATTGCAGAATACCCAAACGACTCTTTTATGGTGAGCTGTATAGCGATAAACCCTCACAAGGTGGTCAGAAAAAGTGATTCCAAGACATATTCAAGAACTCGATGAAATCCTTTGGCATAGATCTCGACAACTGGGAGAATCTTGCTCAAAGACAGATCAGCCTGGCGCACACTTCTTCTACACGGCTCTTCGACCTACGAGGCAGATAGAACAGCACGGATGGAACAAAAACGTCACAACAGAAAAGCAGTAAAACTCCCCACAAGTGCAAGTACTTAAGTATACTTTGCCCACACTATACAAGAACATTTCAAGCCCGCATCGGGCTCACTATTCATCTACGCACATACAAACAAACGCAACTACATTCCATTGGATGAAAATTGTGGGGTCACCAAAACAAATGTTGTTCTCTGAAACTTTCGGAGAGAAAAAGGCACCAAGGCAGAACAGAGCTCTCAGAAGAAATAAGTGGCATTAGCAAGAAAGGCACACAGACAGACCTGGAGAGAAGCTCATTGCAGAAAAACACATAAATGAAAACTACCCAATGGACTCATGGACACATGCATACACGGATGGCTCTGCTACAGATGCCACCCACAATGGAGGAGGGGAGTTGTCCTCAGAAAAAAATGGAGAAGAGCTAACCTTGGCTCTGGCCACCGGCAAGTTCTCAACCAATTTCAGGGCTGAGGTAGAGGCCATCAGTGCAGCTGCAAAATGGCACTACAAAATATGAACCAAATACATGGAAAAATAGTGCTCTTGACTGACGCACTGTCCGCTATCTCAGCACTGAAATCTGAAAGGAACACAGAACTAAGTGATCTCAGGTCAACCTTAGCCCAGTTATCCCATGAATCGGAGAGGGCAGTAATCCAGTGGATACCCTCACACTGCAAGATCAAGGGAATGAAGATGCTGACAGACTGATTAAAGAGGAGCAGAAATACCCCAAGAAAACAACCTGGTTAGCTATGAAGAAGCAAAACCATCGCCAAAGGGCACTACAAAGCAAAATGGGATAAAGAACACCTAAAACACAACAAGAATGATGGATATTACCAACTGTCCAGAAGGGACCAGACAGCTATACTTCGCCTTCGGACGGGTCACAACAGAATGAGACACCACCTGTACACCAAATTCAAGATAGGCACCAACGACCTGTGCCCCTGTGGCTTAGCAAGTGTGGACAACAGAACATATCTTACAGAACTGCCCCCAGTATGCAGACCTGAGAAGAAAGAGGTGGCCCACTTACACCAGCGTCCAAGACAAACTGTATGGCGTGGCTGATGATCTGAGGCAGACGGCTGCCTTTGTTAGAGAATCCGAAATCCCAATCTAGTGAGAACGCAGAAGAAGAAGATATAAAGATGTATGCAAGGCCTCAATGAATATCTTTTCTATCGATCCCAGGAAATGGTAAAAACTGACTGATGATCGAGATATATGGAAAACAACATTGCGCAAAGTTGCAGGATCTTTAGGAGAGAAACTTAGAGATGAGCTGAAAGGCAAGAGAGAAACGCGAAAACTCAGAAGTTGTTTCAGTAAAACATTTGCCATTGACCGTCTGTAAAGACGAAAAAGGTCATATATAAAACTAAGCACATTTATTTGTTAAAAAACCGTTACATTATTGAATATTAATTGTACTTAACTTTCCAAATGTGCAGACTATTGTCTATTTCTGGCATCTAATATTCTCAGAAAATCGTATCTGAAAACTGGAAGTCGAAAGTACAAACTCCCCCGTCTGGGACACAGAAAAGACTGGTCTAACCTGTCTTTCCTTGAGAATCAACAGCATAGCATCAAAAGTGCATCATCGATGTGAAAATGACATATAGTCTGCTAGGAATAGTTCTTCCATCCATTCATAAAGCTTGCAATATTAATCATAATCATCATCAAATAGCTTGTCCTGAGCAACACTTTGCCACTCCAACAGTCTTTCGTAACTTCTCTCTCTCTCATAGGCCAGATGATCCGCCTCTGGAGCCGTCATGTTGGTTTAACCTGAATACATTTTCTCCGTGGTCCTCCTCTTCTCCTCTTTGCCGGTATGCCTCCTTCCATGATGGTCTTCTCCGTATCTAACAGTATTAGTAGTTCTATATAACAGTATTAGTAGTTCTATATAACAGTATTAGTAGTAGTAGTATATAACAATATTAATAGTAGTAGTATATAACAGTATAAGTAGTAGTATATAACAGTATTAGTAGTAGTAGTATATAACAATATTAGTAGTAGTATATAACAATATTAGTAGTAGTATATAACAATATTAGTAGTAGTATATAACAATATTAGTAGTAGTATATAATAGTATTAGTAGTAGTATATATAACAGTATTAGTAGTATATATAACAGTATTAGTAGTAGTATATAACAATATAGTAGTAGTATATAACAGTATTAGTAGTAGTATATAACAGTATTAGTAGTAGTATATAAAATTAGTAGTAGATATAACAAATTAGTAGTAGTATATATAGTAAATATTAGTAGTAGTATATAACAATATTAGTAGTAGTATATAACAATATTAGTAGTAGTATATAACAATATTAGTAGTAGTATATAACAATATTATTAGTAGTAGTATATAACAATATTAGTAGTAGTATATAACAATATTAGTAGTAGTATATAACAATATTAGTAGTAGTATATAAAAATATTAGTAGTAGTATATAACAATATTAGTAGTAGTATATAACAATATTATTAGTAGTAGTATATAACAGCATTAGTAGTAGTATATAACAGTATTAGTAGTAGTATATAACAGTATTAGTAGTAGATATAAATATAATAGTATTCAAAGTAGTAGTATGATATATAAGCATTAGTAGTAGTATATACAACATTAGTAGTAGTAGTATATAACATATTAGTAGTAGAGTATATATAGTATATATTAGATAGGGAGTATATAGCAATATTAGGTATAACAATGTAGTATATAGCAACATTAGTAGTAGATATAGCAAAATATTAGTAGTAGTATATACATATTAGTAGCAATAGTAGTATATAGCAATATTAGTAGTAGTATATAAGCAATATTAGTAGTAGTATATAGCAATATTAGTAGTAGTATTATACAATATTAGTAGTAGTATATAACAACATTAGTAGTAGTATATAAGCAATATTAGTAGTAGTATATAAGCAATATTAGTAGTAGTATATAACATATAGTATAGTATATAACAATATTAGTAGTAGTATATACAATATTAGTAGTATATCATATAGACATATTAGTAGTAGTATATAACAAATTAGTAGTAGTATATAACAACATTAGTAGTAGTATATAACAGAATTAGTAGCTAGTATATAACAGTATTAGTAGTAGTATATAACAATATTAGTAGTAGTATATAACAATATTAGTAGTAGTATATAACAATATTAGTAGTAGTATATAACAATATTATTAGTAGTAGTATATAACAATATTAGTAGTAGTAGTATATAAACAGTATTAGTAGTAGTATATAACAATATTAGTAGTCAGTAGTATATAACAATATTAGTAGTAGTATATAACATATTAGTAGTAGTATATAACAATATTAGTAGTAGTATATAACATTATTAGTAGTAGTATATAACAATATTAGTAGTAGTATATATCAATATTAGTAGTAGTATATAACAATATTAGTAGTAGTATATAACAATATTAGTAGTATATATAACAGATAGTAGTATAATAACAATATTAGTAGTAGTAGTATATAACAATATTAGTAGTAGTATATAACAATATTAGTAGTAGTATATAACAATATTAGTAGTAGTATATAACAATATTAGTAGTAGTATATAACAATATTAGTAGTAGTAGTATATAACAATATTAGTAGTAGTATATAACAATATTAGTAGTAGTATATAACAATATTAGTAGTAGTATATAAAAATATTAGTAGTAGTATATAACAATATTAGTAGTAGTAGTATATAACAATATTAGTAGTAGTATATACAAAGTAAATATAATATAGTAGTATATAATAATATTAGTAGTAGTATATAACAGTATTAGTAGTAGTATATAAGCATAATTATAGTAGTAGTATATAATAATATTAGTATAGTAGTATATAAAATATTAGTAGTAGTATATAACAATATTAGTAGTAGTATATAACAATATTAGTAGTAGTAGTATATAAATTATAGGTAGTAAATATAATAATATTAGTAGTAGTAGTATATAACAATATTAGTAGTAGTATATAAAAGTATTAGTAGTAGTATATAACAATTATAGTAGTAGTATATAACAGTATTAGTAGTAGTAGATATAACAATATTAGTAGTAGTATATAACAATATTAGTAGTAGTATATAACAATATTAGTAGTAGTAGTATATAACAATATTAGTAGTAGATATACAATATTAGTAGTAGTATATAACAGTATTAGTAGTAGTATATAACAATATTAGTAGTAGTATATATCAATATTAGTAGTAGTATATAACAATATTAGTAGTAGTATATAACAATATTAGTAGTAGTATATAACAATATTAGTAGTAGTATATACAATATTATGTAGTAGTATATAACAATATTAGTAGTAGTATATAACAATAAGTATTATAAAGTTAGTAGTAGTATATACAATATTAGTAGTAGTATATAAATAGTATGTATATAAATAACATTAGTAGTAGTATATAACAATTAGTAGTAGTATATAACAATATTAGTAGTAGTATATAACAATATTAGTAGTAGTATATCAACATATAGTATAGTATCAATAGATCAGTTTATATACTAATAACATTTAGTAGTAGTATATAACAATATTAGTAGTAGTATATAAACAGTATAGTAGTATATAACAATATTAGTAGTAGTATATAACAATATTATAGTAGTATAGTATTATATAGTGTATACATATTAGTAGTAGTATATAACAATATTAGTAGTAGTATATAAAAATATTAGTAGTAGTATATAACAGTATTAGTAGTAGTATATAACAATATTAGTAGTAGTATATAACAATATTAGTAGTAGTATATAACAGTATTAGTAGTAGTATATAACAATATTAGTAGTAGCTATATAAGCATATTAGTAGTAGTAGTATAGCAATATATTCATTAGTAGTAGTATATAGCAATATTAGTAGTAGTATATATAGTAGTAATAACATTAGTAGTAGTATATACAGCATTAGTAGTAGTATATAACAGTATTAGTAGTAGTAATATAGCAATATTAGTAGTAGTATATAAAATACATTAGTAGTAGTATATAACAATATTAGTAGTAGTATATAACATTATTAGTAGTAGTATATAACAATATTAGTAGTAGTATATAATAATTAGTATAGTAGTAGTAGTATATAGTAACATATTAGTAGTAGTATATAACAGATTAGTAGTAGTATATAACAATATTAGTAGTAGTAGTATACATTGTAGTTACAATATTATAGTAGTATATATAACAACTATTAGTAGTAGTATATAGCACATATTAGTAGTAGTATATAATAACATTAGTAGTAGTAGTATAACAATATTAGTAGTAGTATATAACAATATTAGTAGTAGTATATAGCAATATTAGTAGTAGTATATAACAGTATTAGTAGTAGTATATAACAATATTAGTAGTAGTATATATAGTAATCATTAGTAGTAGTATATAACAATATAGTAGTAGTATATAACAATATTAGTAGTAGTATATAACATATTAGTTAGTAGTATAAACATATTAGTAGTAGTATATAACAATATTAGTAGAGTATGATATTATTAGTACAATATTAGTAGTAGTATATAACAATATTAGTAGTAGTAGTATATAACAATATTAGTAGTAGTATATAACAATATTATTAGTAGTAGTATATAACAATTATAGTAGTAGTATATAAATCATTAGTAGTAGTATATATAGAATATTAGTAGTAGTATTTTAGAATATTAGTAGTAGTATATAATAACTATTAGTAGTAGTATATAACAATATTAGTAGTAGTATATAACAATATTAGTAGTAGTATATAACAATATTAGTAGTAGTATATAAAATATAGTAGTAGTATATACAATATTAGTAGTAGTATATAAAATTAGTAGTAGATATACAGTAGTAGTATATACAATATTAGTAGTAGTATATACAATATATTAGTAGTAGTATATAACATATATTAGTAGTAGATATAATAAATCATTAGTAGTAGTATATACAATATT
Source organism: Arion vulgaris (assembly GCA_020796225.1). Lineage (NCBI taxonomy): Eukaryota > Metazoa > Mollusca > Gastropoda > Stylommatophora > Arionidae > Arion > Arion vulgaris. The sequence continues at coordinate 47,712,398 of CM036756.1, read as the reverse complement.
GTAGTAGTAGCATATAACATATTATAGTAGTATATACAAATTAGCAGTAGCATAAATAGTAGTAGTAGTATATAACAATATAGTAGTAGATAATAGCAACTATTAGTAGTAGTATATACAATATTAGTAGTAGTATATAACAATATTAGTAGTAGTATATAACATTATTAGTAGTAGTATAATAAATATTAGTAGTAGTATATAATCAATATAGTAGTAGTATATATAATAAATATTAGTAGTAGTAGTAGTATATAAAAAATTAGTAGTAGTATATACAAATTAGTAGTAGTATATAGCAATATTAGTAGTAGTATATAACAATATTAGTAGTAGTATATAACAATATTAGTAGTAGTATATAACAATATTAGTAGTAGTATATATCAATATTAGTAGTAGTATATAACAATATTAGTAGTAGTATATAGCAATATTAGTAGTAGTATATACATATATAGCAGTAGCATATTTGCAACATATAGTAGTAGTAGTATATACAAATTAGTAGTAGATATAGCAATATTAGTAGTAGTACAATTAGTAGTGTATAGCAAATTAGTAGTAGTATATAACAATATTAGTAGTAGTATCATATGAGAGTAAACAATATTAGTAGTAGATATAACATATAAGTATATAGAATATAGTAGTATATAGCAATATTAGTAGTAGTATATAACAATATTAGTAGTAGTAATAAAATATTAGTAGTAGTATATAACAGTATTAGTAGTAGTATATAGCAATATTAGTAGTAGTATATACAATTAGTAGTAGTATATAGCAAATTAGTAGTAGTATATAGCAATATTAGTAGAGTATATAGCAAAATATTAGTAGAGTATATACAACATATAGTAGAGTATATACAATATAATAGTCAGAGTATAATACAAATTAGTAGTAGTATATAACAATATAGTAGTAGTATATAACAAATTAGTAGTAGTATATAGCAAATTATAGTAGTATATAACAATATTAGTAGTAGTATATAAACAAATAGTAGTAGTATATAACAACATTAGTAGTAGTATAACACATTAGTAGTAGATATAGCAACATTAGTAGTAGATATATAACATTAGTAGTAGTATAAGCAACATTAGTAGTAGTATATACAAATTAGTAGTAGATATAACAAATTAGTAGTAGTATATAACAAATTAGTAGTAGTATATAAAACATTAGTAGTAGTATATAGCAACATTAGTAGAGATATAGCATCATTAGTAGTAGTATATAGTAAATTAGTAGTAGTATAAGCATATTAGTAGTAGTATATAACAATATTAGTAGTAGTAGTATATAAAAATATTAGTAGTAGTATATAACAATATTAGTAGTAGTAGTATATAGCAATATTAGTAGTAGTATATACAACATTAGTAGTAGTAAATTAGTAGATAGTACATTAGTAGTAGTAGATATAAGCAATCATTAGTAGTAGTATATAACAAATTAGTAGTAGTATATAACAATCATTAGTAGTAGGTATATACAAATTAGTAGTAGTATATAACAAATTAGTAGTAGTATATAGCAATATTAGTAGTAGTAATATAACATTAGTAGTAGTAGTATATAACAGCATTAGTAGTAGTATATAACAATATTAGTAGTAGTATATAACAGTATAAGTAGTTCTGTATAACAATATTAGTAGTAGTATATAACAATATTAGTAGTAGTAGTATATAACAGTATTAGTAGTAGTATATAACAATATTAGTAGTAGTATATAACAGTATAAGTAGTTCTGTATAACAATATTAGTAGTAGTATATAACAATATTAGTAGTAGTATATAACAGTATTAGTAGTAGTATATAACAATATTAGTAGTAGTATATAACAGTATTAGTAGTAGTATATAACAATATTAGTAGTAGTATATAACAGTATTAGTAGTAGTATATAACAATATTAGTAGTAGTATATAACAGTATTAGTAGTAGTATATAACAATATTAGTAGTAGTATATAACAATATTAGTAGTAGTAGTATATAAAATATTAGTAGTAGTATATAACAGTATAAGTAGTTCTGTGTAACAATATTAGTAGTAGTATATAACAATATTAGTAGTAGTATATAACAGTATTAGTAGTAGTATATAACAATATTAGTAGTAGTATATAACAGTATTAGTAGTAGTATATAACAATATTAGTAGTAGTAGTATATAACAATATTAGTAGTAGTATATAACAATATTGGTGGTTACGAATATTCTGTCTCTGTTGCTGTCATGTTGAAGTCAGCTGTCACTTCTTGCATCCATCTTTGTCTTGGTTGTCACTGATAATATGCATGATCTTCTTATGTATTATCTATTTTCTTTTCCTATCTTATCTCTCTTCGGCATTTTGATTGACACGTTGATTTAGTCCTCTGTTTTAATTTGTAAAACCACCTTCTCTCTCGTGCTCTTGTACTTTTTAAAAATCTCATATTGGGGCATAGGCCCTCAACCCATTCATTTCAAGTTTTCCTATCTTTAACTAACTCATGCAGCTACTTTCAGCTCTTCCTTATATCGCTACTCTTTTGTCTCTTAAGTACATTCTCCAAGTATTTCTATACATCTTTTAGAAGGGTGCCCTTTCATCTTAGTTCACAAAATGATTATTTTCTATGTATTTGACTAATTCAATGATTGTTTGATATTGTTGCTAAGTTTTTCTACGGAATGCAGTATACAGTTCCATGTCGAACCGTGGCCAACGTCGATAAAACTAGCTTTCTCATCAAGTAACTTGTCCCTTCAGGAACCTGGCTCCCATAACAACAGTCATGAAAAACTCTCTGTTATATGCAAGTTGACCGACGTCAGCAGCAGTCATTCTCAGATCGTCAATGACATCTTGCACACATCGTCTTCTAGGCCTTACTCTCATTCTTCTTCCAGCACTATTCACTAAAAAAGTATCTTCTTTAGGCACACATGTCGTTTTATGCGTCCGAAATATTTAATTTCCTTGATTTTATGTTCTTTAATAGCCAACTCTTTAATATCAAGCTGTTGCAGAACAGAAGCAATTGTACTTTTCTATGTCCATGATATTCTAAGTACTGTTTTGTAGCATTTGCATTCAAAGGTATTAATGATCTTCTCCGCCGCTTTGCAAAAAAACTACGCCGTCGCTTTGTAATAAGACTACGCCGCCGCTTTGTAATAAAACTACGCCGTCGCTTTGTAATAAAACTACGCCGCCGCTTTGTAATAAAACTACGCCGCCGCTTTGTCAATGGTCTAATAAAACTATCTTACATTGTATTTAATATTTTGTTGCCACATGTAACCTTGTTTTCTTCTTGTCTGTACATATAAAAACGTATCCCATTTGTTAAGCTAACACGCACAGTTTTAGGGATATATTACAGAACCAGTAACACTAAAACTATTCAGCTTGGGTGTGAGGTCTTGGGTGTGAGGTCTGTGTTGCTGTGTAGAACAGGCTTGGCGAGTCACCAGGTTGAATACAAATAAGGTTCAGACCTTTGTCAACGGGTGTCTTCGGCGAATTCTCAGACTAAGATGGTTTGACAGAGTAGCAAACACAGACTAAGATGGTTTGACAGAGTAGCAAACACAAACCTGTGGATAAGAACAGGACATGAACCCATGATGACCCAGGTTAAGAGAAACTTGCTATAGGTCGGACATACCCTACGGAGGACACAGTCGAGTGTCACCAGACAAGCACTTGAGTAGAACCCGCAAGGAAAACGAAAAAGAGAACGCCCTAAACAGACCTGGAGATAAAGTCTTCTTGATGAACTGAAGAGTTCTCAACTATCCTGGGAGATGATAAAGTCTTCTTGATGAACTGAAGAGTTCTCAACTATCCTGGGAGATGATAAAGTCTTCTTGATGAACTGAAGAGTTCTCAACTATCCTGGGAGATGATAAAGTCTTCTTGATGAACTGAAGAGTTCTCAACTATCCTGGGAGATGATAAAGTCTTCTTGATGAACTGAAGAGTTCTCAACTATCCTGGGAGATGATAAAGTCTTCTTGATGAACTGAAGAGTTCTCAACTATCCTGGGAGATCATAAAGTCTTCTTGATGAACTGAAGAGTTCTCAACTATCCTGGTAGATGATAAAGTCTTCTTGATGAACTGAAGAGTTCTCAACTATCCTGGGAGATCATAAACAGACCTGGAGATAAAGTCTTCTTGATGAACTGAAGAGTTCTCAACTATCCTGGGAGATGATAAAGAAAAAAGCCAAAGACCGAGAAAAGTGGCATACAGCTGTTGAGGCCCTATGCTCTAGGAGGAGCAGAGAGGAATATGTCAGTAAGTAAGTAATTCTAAAACTGGAAATGTCTGACGGTCCATATCTCCATATCTCCATACGTGATAACATGTAGCGAAGATTGTACGATATATATCTAATTTATTGAAACCAGTTTCTAAAAGTGTTTATCTTCACACCTGTGAAAAGTATGATTACACAACTTATCTTTGATCAAGTCATAACTTGTTCAGTATTACACAACTTGTCTTTGATCAAGTCATAATTTGTTCAGTATTACACAACTTGTCTTTGATAAAGTCAAAACTTGTTCAGTATTACACAACTTGTTTTTGATCAAGTCATAATTTGTTCAGTATTACACAACTTGTCTTTAATAAAGTCATAACTTGTTCAGTATTACACAACTTGTCTTTGATCAAGTCGTAATTTGTTCAGTATTAGAACTGAAAGATTGTTGTTATTTTGAAACTGGTGTCTGATAAGACAAAGATAAAATGTCGTTGGCATCCATCCTAAACGTTAGATTTCATTTTTACTACAAAACTTCGACAAATAAAAGTTTGATTTCAAGTAAATTTCTCTCACGTGTGTTGCTGCGGCTGGCTAGGGAAGCAAAGAATAGTAACACTACGATCAGAAGGTATGACGTAAGAGACGTAGGGGCCTAAGGAAGCTACCCTAGTCAATAAAAATGTCGCAGAAATCGGATGTTGGGGGGCCTACTTGTAGGCGTAATTGGCACAAAGAACAATCGCGCGTAGGCTCAGATCACATATTAATCAAAAGAGTGGTTTAACAAGTATGGAGCGTTCGAAGAAAAAGAAGTGAATTTCTCAAGATTTTTGTCCAGAGAAATAAAACTGTAGTTGACAATACAGATAACAATGCTTGTAAAGCTATTTGAAAGAAGTGGGTGAATGGTGATAGCATTACTACATAATACCAACCTTCTCTCAACACTGTATTTGTTCCTCTTGAAAGTGGAACATTCAATTTGCATAAGTTCCAGTTTTTAAAATATAAACAACATATTTTTAAAAATACAAGTAAGAGATATCAAGTCTACCTTTTACTTTGGTATGTGTCTTATGTTTAAGTAGAACAAGACTGCTTTCTATTTTGGTATGTGTCTTGTGTATAAGTAGAACAAGACTACTTTCTATTTTGGTATGTGTCTTGTGTTTAAGTAGAACAAGATTGCTTTTTACTTTGCTATGTGTCTTGTGTTTAAGTAGAACAAGACTGCTTTCTACTTTGCTATGTGTCTTGTGTTTAAGTAGAACAAGACTGACTTCTACTTTGCTATGTGTCTTGTACATAAGTAGAACAAGACTGCTTTCTACTTTGGTATGAATCTTGTACATAAGTAGAACAAGACTGCTTTCTACTTTGGTATGAATCTTGTACATCGTTCAACATGGTTCTAACATCCTACTCTATCCAAGTTTTACTTGTTCGTATTCTCGCCCCAATGTTCTACTGTTGAAGACTTCATAAACAATGTGGCGTGGCTGCTTTCTTAACAGATGGCCAAACAAATTTCATTTGATGTATTTCTACGTCATTTAAAAACGGTCGTGTTCCAACCTTCTCTGTGGTGCTGATATTTTTGACTCTTGTCTCCGCTTGTGTCGTTGGTGCCCTTTCGGAGACATCGCACTTCACATTTACTATTATAGAGATCTTTTTGTTTCTTCGAGAGCTCCATATCGACCACTTGTTCACTCGTTGTGATTTGTATGTGATCTGAGCCTAAGAGAGATTGTACAGTGTGCCAGTTATGCGACTACAAGTAAACCAGTACATCCGATTTCTGCGACGATTTTTTAAAACTAGGTTAGCTTCTCTAGGCCCCTACTTCAGTCGTCTCTTACGACATGCCTTGTAGGTCTCAGTGTTACGACATGCCTGAGGTCTCATTTCTTTGCTCTCCTTGCGAGACCCAGCAAACACGGCGATTAAAGAGATAAAATGTAGATTGTCTTAATTGTATTTGTTGTCCTAGTTTAGATTTTGTGTAGATTGTCTTAATGTTGCCCTAGTTCAGGATTTGTGTAGATTGTCTTAATTGTACTAGTTGCCCTAGTACAGGATTTGTGTAGATTGTCTTAATTGTACTAGTTGCCTAGTTTAGGAATTTGTGTAGATTGTCTTAATTGTACTAGTTGCCCTAGTTTAGGATTTGTGTAGATTGTCTTAATTGTACTAGTTGCCCTAGTTTAGGATTTGTGTAGATTGTCTTAATTGTACTAGTTGCCCTAGTTTAGGATTTGTGTAGATTGTCTTAATTGTACTAGTTGCCCTAGTTTAGAATTTGTGTAGATTGTCTTAATTGTACTAGTTGCCCTAGTTTAGGATTTGTGTAGATTGTCTTAATTGTACTAGTTGCCCTAGTTTAGGATTTGTGTAGATTGTCTTAATTGTACTAGTTGCCCTAGTTTAGGATTTGTGTAGATTGTCTTAATTGTACTAGTTGCCCTAGTTTAGAATTTGTGTAGATTGTCTTAATTGTACTAGTTGCCCTAGTTCAGGATTTGTGTAGTTTAATTTTAAATCAGTGTTCAAACAAAGTTCAGGTAAAATCAAACAAAGTTCAGGTAAAATCAAACAAAGTTCAGGTAAAATCAAACAAAGTTCAGGTAAAATCAAACAAAGTTCAGGTAAAATCAAACAAAGTTCAGGTAAAATCAAACAAAGTTCAGGTAAAATCAAACAAAGTTCAGGTAAAATCAAACAAAGTTCAGGTAAAATCAAACAAAGTTCAGGTAAAATCAAACAAAGTTCAGGTAAAATCAAACAAAGTTCAGGTAAAATCAAACAAAGTTCAGGTAAAATCAAACAAAGTTCAGGTAAAATCAAACAAAGTTCAGGTAAAATCAAACAAAGTTCAGGTAAAAACAAACAAAGTTCAGGTAAAATCAAACAAATGGAATCAAACAGTCAGGTAAAATCAAACAAAGTACAGGTAAAATCAACAACGAAAAACAAAGTTCAGGTAAAATCAAACAAAGTTCAGGTAAAATCAAACAAAGTTCAGGTAAAATCAAACAAAGTTCAGGTAAAATCAAACAAAGTACAGGTAAAATCAAACAAAGTTCAGGTAAAATCAAACAAAGTTCAGGTAAAATCAAACAAAGTTCAGGTAAAATCAAACAAAGTTCAGGTAAAATCAAACAAAGTACAGGTAAAATCAAACAAAGTACAGGTAAAATCAAACAAAGTTCAGGTAAAATCAAACAAAGTTCAGGTAAAATCAAACAAAGTTCAGGTAAAATCAAACAAAGTACAGGTAAAATCAAACAAAGTTCAGGTAAAATCAAACAAAGTTCAGGTAAAATCAAACAAAGTTCAGGTAAAATCAAACAAAGTTCAGGTAAAATCAAACAAAGTTCAGGTAAAATCAAACAAAGTTCAGGTAAAATCAAACAAAGTTCAGGTAAAATCAAACAAAGTACAGGTAAAATCAAACAAAGTTCAGGTAAAATCAAACAAAGTTCAGGTAAAATCAAACAAAGTTCAGGTAAAATCAAACAAAGTTCAGGTAAAATCAAACAAAGTACAGGTAAAATCAAACAAAGTTCAGGTAAAATCAAACAAAGTTCAGGTAAAATCAAACAAAATACAAGTGTAAAATCAAACAAAGTTCAGGTAAAATCAAACAAAGTTCAGGTAAAATCAAACAAAGTTCAGGTAAATCAAACAAAGTTCAGGTAAAATCAAACAAAGTTCAGGTAAAATCAAACAAAGTTCAGGTAAAATCAAACAAAGTTCAGGTAAAATCAAACAAAGTTCAGGTAAAATCAAACAAAGTTCAGGTAAAATCAAACAAAGTTCAGGTAAAATCAAACAAAGTTCAGGTAAAATCAAACAAAGTACAGGTAAAATCAAACAAAGTTCAGGTAAAATCAAACAAAGTTCAGGTAAAATCAAACAAAGTTCAGGTAAAATCAAACAAAGTACAGGTAAAATCAAACAAAGTACAGGTAAAATCAAACAAAGTTCAGGTAAAATCAAACAAAGTTCAGGTAAAATCAAACAAAGTTCAGGTAAAATCAAACAAAGTTCAGGTAAAATCAAACAAAGTACAGGTAAAATCAAACAAAGTTCAGGTAAAATCAAACAAAGTTCAGGTAAAATCAAACAAAGTTCAGGTAAAATCAAACAAAGTTCAGGTAAAATCAAACAAAGTTCAGGTAAAATCAAACAAAGTTCAGGTAAAATCAAACAAAGTTCAGGTAAAATCAAACAAAGTTCAGGTAAAATCAAACAAAGTAAAACAGGTAAAATCAAACAAAGTTCAGGTAAAATCAAACAAAGTTCAGGTAAAATCAAACAAAGTTCAGGTAAAATCAAACAAAGTTCAGGTAAAATCAAACAAAGTTCAGGTAAAATCAAACAAAGTTCAGGTAAAATCAAACAAAGTTCAGGTAAATCAAACAAAGTTCAGGTAAAATCAAACAAAGTTCAGGTAAAATCAAACAAAGTTCAGGTAAAATCAAACAAAGTTCAGGTAAAATCAAACAAAGTTCAGGTAAAATCAAACAAAGTTCAGGTAAAATCAAACAAAGTTCAGGTAAAATCAAACAAAGTTCAGGTAAAATCAAACAAAGTTCAGGTAAAATCAAACAAAGTTCAGGTAAAATCAAACAAAGTTCAGGTAAAATCAAACAAAGTTCAGGTAAAATCAAACAAAGTTCAGGTAAAATCAAACAAAGTACAGGTAAAATCAAACAAAGTTCAGGTAAAATCAAACAAAGTTCAGGTAAAATCAAACAAAGTTCAGGTAAAATCAAACAAAGTTCAGGTAAAATCAAACAAAGTTCAGGTAAAATCAAACAAAGTTCAGGTAAAATCAAACAAAGTTCAGGTAAAATCAAACAAAGTTCAGGTAAAATCAAACAAAGTTCAGGTAAAATCAAACAAAGTTCAGGTAAAATCAAACAAAGTACAGGTAAAATCAAACAAAGTTCAGGTAAAATCAAACAAAGTTCAGGTAAAATCAAACAAAGTTCAGGTAAAATCAAACAAAGTTCAGGTAAAATCAAACAAAGTTCAGGTAAAATCAAACAAAGTTCAGGTAAAATCAAACAAAGTTCAGGTAAAATCAAACAAAGTTCAGGTAAAATCAAACAAAGTTCAGGTAAAATCAAACAAAGTTCAGGTAAAATCAAACAAAGTTCAGGTAAAATCAAACAAAGTTCAGGTAAAATCAAACAAAGTTCAGGTAAAATCAAACAAAGTTCAGGTAAAATCAAACAAAGTACAGGTAAAATCAAACAAAGTTCAGGTAAAATCAAACAAAGTTCAGGTAAAATCAAACAAAGTTCAGGTAAAATCAAACAAAGTTCAGGTAAAATCAAACAAAGTTCAGGTAAAATCAAACAAAGTTCAGGTAAAATCAAACAAAGTACAGGTAAAATCAAACAAAGTTCAGGTAAAATCAAACAAAGTTCAGGTAAAATCAAACAAAGTTCAGGTAAAATCAAACAAAGTTCAGGTAAAATCAAACAAAGTTCAGGTAAAATCAAACAAAGTTCAGGTAAAATCAAACAAAGTTCAGGTAAAATCAAACAAAGTTCAGGTAAAATCAAACAAAGTTCAGGTAAAATCAAACAAAGTTCAGGTAAAATCAAACAAAGTTCAGGTAAAATCAAACAAAGTTCAGGTAAAATCAAACAAAGTTCAGGTAAATCAAACAAAGTTCAGGTAAAATCAAACAAAGTTCAGGTAAAATCAAACAAAGTTCAGGTAAAATCAAACAAAGTTCAGGTAAAATCAAACAAAGTTCAGGTAAAATCAAACAAAGTTCAGGTAAAATCAAACAAAGTTCAGGTAAAATCAAACAAAGTTCAGGTAAAATCAAACAAAGTTCAGGTAAAATCAAACAAAGTTCAGGTAAAATCAAACAAAGTTCAGGTAAAATCAAACAAAGTTCAGGTAAAATCAAACAAAGTTCAGGTAAAATCAAACAAAGTTCAGGTAAAATCAAACAAAGTTCAGGTAAAATCAAACAAAGTTCAGGTAAAATCAAACAAAGTTCAGGTAAAATCAAACAAAGTTCAGGTAAAATCAAACAAAGTTCAGGTAAAATCAAACAAAGTTCAGGTAAAATCAAACAAAGTTCAGGTAAAATCAAACAAAGTTCAGGTAAAATCAAACAAAGTTCAGGTAAAATCAAACAAAGTTCAGGTAAAATCAAACAAAGTTCAGGTAAAATCAAACAAAGTTCAGGTAAAATCAAACAAAGTTCAGGTAAAATCAAACAAAGTTCAGGTAAATCAAACAAAGTTCAGGTAAAATCAAACAAAGTTCAGGTAAAATCAAACAAAGTTCAGGTAAAATCAAACAAAGTTCAGGTAAAATCAAACAAAGTTCAGGTAAAATCAAACAAAGTACAGGTAAAATCAAACAAAGTTCAGGTAAAATCAAACAAAGTTCAGGTAAAATCAAACAAAGTTCAGGTAAAATCAAACAAAGTTCAGGTAAAATCAAACAAAGTACAGGTAAAATCAAACAAAGTTCAGGTAAAATCAAACAAAGTTCAGGTAAAATCAAACAAAGTTCAGGTAAAATCAAACAAAGTTCAGGTAAAATCAAACAAAGTTCAGGTAAAATCAAACAAAGTATAATAAACAACAGGTAAAATCAAACCAAAGTTCAGGTAAAATCAAACAAAGTTCAGGTAAAATCAAACAAAGTTCAGGTAAAATCAAACAAAGTTCAGGTAAAATCAAACAAAGTACAGGTAAAATCAAACAAAGTTCAGGTAAAATCAAACAAAGTTCAGGTAAAATCAAACAAAGTTCAGGTAAAATCAAACAAAGTTCAGGTAAAATCAAACAAAGTTCAGGTAAAATCAAACAAAGTTCAGGTAAAATCAAACAAAGTACAGGTAAATCAAACAAAGTCAGGTAAAATCAAACAAAGTTCAGGTAAAATCAAACAAAGTTCAGGTAAAATCAAACAAAGTTCAGGTAAAATCAAACAAAGTTCAGGTAAAATCAAACAAAGTTCAGGTAAAATCAAACAAAGTTCAGGTAAAATCAAACAAAGTTCAGGTAAAATCAAACAAAGTTCAGGTAAAATCAAACAAAGTTCAGGTAAAATCAAACAAAGTTCAGGTAAAATCAAACAAAGTTCAGGTAAAATCAAACAAAGTTCAGGTAAAATCAAACAAAGTTCAGGTAAAATCAAACAAAGTTCAGGTAAAATCAAACAAAGTTCAGGTAAAATCAAACAAAGTTCAGGTAAAATCAAACAAAGTTCAGGTAAATCAAACAAAGTTCAGGTAAAATCAAACAAAGTACAGGTAAAATCAAACAAAGTTCAGGTAAAATCAAACAAAGTTCAGGTAAAATCAAACAAAGTTCAGGTAAAATCAAACAAAGTTCAGGTAAAATCAAACAAAGTTCAGGTAAAATCAAACAAAGTTCAGGTAAAATCAAACAAAGTTCAGGTAAAATCAAACAAAGTTCAGGTAAAATCAAACAAAGTTCAGGTAAATCAAACAAAGTTCAGGTAAAATCAAACAAAGTTCAGGTAAAATCAAACAAAGTTCAGGTAAATCAAACAAAGTTCAGGTAAAATCAAACAAAGTTCAGGTAAAATCAAACAAAGTTCAGGTAAAATCAAACAAAGTTCAGGTAAAATCAAACAAAGTTCAGGTAAAATCAAACAAAGTACAGGTAAAATCAAACAAAGTTCAGGTAAAATCAAACAAAGTTCAGGTAAAATCAAACAAAGTTCAGGTAAAATCAAACAAAGTTCAGGTAAAATCAAACAAAGTACAGGTAAAATCAAACAAAGTTCAGGTAAAATCAAACAAAGTTCAGGTAAAATCAAACAAAGTTCAGGTAAAATCAAACAAAGTTCAGGTAAAATCAAACAAAGTACAGGTAAAATCAAACAAAGTTCAGGTAAAATCAAACAAAGTTCAGGTAAAATCAAACAAAGTACAGGTAAAATCAAACAAAGTACAGGTAAAATCAAACAAAGTTCAGGTAAAATCAAACAAAGTTCAGGTAAAATCAAACAAAGTTCAGGTAAAATCAAACAAAGTACAGGTAAAATCAAACAAAGTTCAGGTAAAATCAAACAAAGTTCAGGTAAAATCAAACAAAGTTCAGGTAAAATCAAACAAAGTTCAGGTAAATCAAACAAAGTTCAGGTAAAATCAAACAAAGTTCAGGTAAAAACAAACAAAGTCAGGTAAAATCAAACAAAAGTTCAGGTAAAATCAAACAAAGTTCAGGTAAAATCAAACAAAGTTCAGGTAAATCAAACAAAGTTCAGGTAAAATCAAACAAAGTTCAGGTAAAATCAAAAAAAGTTCAGGTAAAATCAAACAAAGTTCAGGTAAAATCAAACAAAGTTCAGGTAAAATCAAACAAAGTTCAGGTAAATCAAACAAAGTTCAGGTAAAATCAAACAAAGTTCAGGTAAAATCAAACAAAGTTCAGGTAAAATCAAACAAAGTTCAGGTAAAATCAAACAAAGTTCAGGTAAAATCAAACAAAGTTCAGGTAAAATCAAACAAAGTTCAGGTAAAATCAAACAAAGTTCAGGTAAAATCAAACAAAGTACAGGTAAAATCAAACAAAGTTCAGGTAAAATCAAACAAAGTTCAGGTAAAATCAAACAAAGTTCAGGTAAAATCAAACAAAGTTCAGGTAAAATCAAACAAAGTACAGGTAAAATCAAACAAAGTTCAGGTAAAATCAAACAAAGTTCAGGTAAAATCAAACAAAGTTCAGGTAAAATCAAACAAAGTTCAGGTAAAATCAAACAAAGTACAGGTAAAATCAAACAAAGTTCAGGTAAAATCAAACAAAGTTCAGGTAAAATCAAACAAAGTTCAGGTAAAATCAAACAAAGTTCAGGTAAAATCAAACAAAGTTCAGGTAAAATCAAACAAAGTTCAGGTAAATCAAACAAAGTTCAGGTAAAATCAAACAAAGTTCAGGTAAAATCAAACAAAGTTCAGGTAAAATCAAACAAAGTTCAGGTAAAATCAAACAAAGTTCAGGTAAAATCAAACAAAGTTCAGGTAAAATCAAACAAAGTTCAGGTAAAATCAAACAAAGTTCAGGTAAAATCAAACAAAGTTCAGGTAAAATCAAACAAAGTTCAGGTAAAATCAAACAAAGTTCAGGTAAAATCAAACAAAGTTCAGGTAAAATCAAACAAAGTTCAGGTAAAATCAAACAAAGTTCAGGTAAAATCAAACAAAGTTCAGGTAAAATCAAACAAAGTTCAGGTAAAATCAAACAAAGTTCAGGTAAAATCAAACAAAGTTCAGGTAAAATCAAACAAAGTTCAGGTAAAATCAAACAAAGTTCAGGTAAAATCAAACAAAGTTCAGGTAAAATCAAACAAAGTTCAGGTAAAATCAAACAAAGTTCAGGTAAAATCAAACAAAGTTCAGGTAAAATCAAACAAAGTTCAGGTAAAATCAAACAAAGTTCAGGTAAAATCAAACAAAGTTCAGGTAAAATCAAACAAAGTTCAGGTAAAATCAAACAAAGTTCAGGTAAAATCAAACAAAGTACAGGTAAAATCAAACAAAGTTCAGGTAAAATCAAACAAAGTTCAGGTAAAATCAAACAAAGTTCAGGTAAAATCAAACAAAGTTCAGGTAAAATCAAACAAAGTTCAGGTAAAATCAAACAAAGTTCAGGTAAAATCAAACAAAGTTCAGGTAAAATCAAACAAAGTTCAGGTAAAATCAAACAAAGTTCAGGTAAAATCAAACAAAGTTCAGGTAAAATCAAACAAAGTTCAGGTAAAATCAAACAAAGTTCAGGTAAAATCAAACAAAGTTCAGGTAAAATCAAACAAAGTTCAGGTAAAATCAAACAAAGTACAGGTAAAATCAAACAAAGTTCAGGTAAAATCAAACAAAGTTCAGGTAAAATCAAACAAAGTTCAGGTAAAATCAAAAAAAGTTCAGGTAAAATCAAACAAAGTTCAGGTAAAATCAAACAAAGTTCAGGTAAAATCAAACAAAGTTCAGGTAAAATCAAACAAAGTTCAGGTAAAATCAAACAAAGTTCAGGTAAAATCAAACAAAGTTCAGGTAAAATCAAACAAAGTTCAGGTAAAATCAAACAAAGTTCAGGTAAAATCAACAAAGTTCAGGTAAAATCAAACAAAGTTCAGGTAAAATCAAACAAAGTTCAGGTAAAATCAAACAAAGTTCAGGTAAAATCAAACAAAGTTCAGGTAAAATCAAACAAAGTTCAGGTAAAATCAAACAAAGTTCAGGTAAAATCAAACAAAGTTCAGGTAAAATCAAACAAAGTACAGGTAAAATCAAACAAAGTACAGGTAAAATCAAACAAAGTTCAGGTAAAATCAAACAAAGTTCAGGTAAAATCAAACAAAGTTCAGGTAAAATCAAACAAAGTTCAGGTAAAATCAAACAAAGTTCAGGTAAAATCAAACAAAGTTCAGGTAAATCAAACAAAGTTCAGGTAAAATCAAACAAAGTTCAGGTAAAATCAAACAAAGTTCAGGTAAAATCAAACAAAGTTCAGGTAAAATCAAACAAAGTTCAGGTAAAATCAAACAAAGTTCAGGTAAATCAAACAAAGTTCAGTAAAATCAAAAGTCAGGTAAAATCAAACAAAGTTCGGTAAAATCAAACAAAGTTCAGGTAAATCAAACAAATCAGGTAAATCAAACAAAGTTCAGGTAAAATCAAACAAAGTTCAGGTAAATCAAACAAAGTTCAGGTAAAATCAAACAAAGTTCAGGTAAAATCAAACAAAGTACAGGTAAAATCAAACAAAGTTCAGGTAAAATCAAACAAAGTTCAGGTAAAATCAAACAAAGTTCAGGTAAAATCAAAAAAAGTTCAGGTAAAATCAAACAAAGTTCAGGTAAAATCAAACAAATATTGATCATAGTTGCAGGATATCATTACATGAAGTAGTAGACTACATTTAAACAACAATTGTAAGGAAACAAAGTTGTACTAGTTTAATTTCCATTATTTAAATCACTAAGTTGAATAATAAACAAATTCAGAAATAATTGATAATAAGAGGTAAATACAAACAAAGTCATGTATCAACAAGAATAAATCCATTCAAAAACAAGATTGATAGTTAAATTTATCATGGTAGGAAAAACATACATGTAGGAAATGTTGTTGTATGTTTCTTGGCATATTAAGTCCTAACTTATAGACTTTGATGATAATAGTATCTTTTAGTTCTTCTTTGTTATTTCATTTACTGCATTTCTTTGTAACTTAATATTTATCTTTTTCTGATAGAGTAATTTATTTCTTTTTTTTCGCCGTTAATTTGAATTTTTGGAAAAAATAAAATCCAATTATGTTTTATTATAAACATTATGTTTCATTCATAATGAAGACACATTTATTGAGCTTGACACCATAGAGATACGTCCATTGTGACGATGAGACATATGATTGGTATGCTTTCATTACATTGTGACGATGAGACATATGATTGGTATGCTTTCATTACATTGTGACGATGAGATATATGATTGGTCTGCTTTCATTACATTGTGACGATGAGATATATGATTGGTCTGCTTTCATTACATTGTGACGATGAGATATATGATTGGTCTGCTTTCATTACATTGTGACGATGAGATATATGATTGGTATGCTTTCATTACATTGTGACGATGAGATATATGATTGGTATGCTTTCATTACATTGTGACGATGAGATATATGATTGGTCTGCTTTCATTACATTGTGACGATGAGACATATGATTGGTATGCTTTCATTACATTCCATCTGGATATTTTACCAGAGATCTCTGATCTCAGTGTAGGTGAGATCGAGTTCCTAGTCCTATCGGAGACGGACGATAAAACGTAGGTCCCGTGTTCAATTTGAGCGCATAAAAAAACCCTTGCCTGTTCGAGATTGAGAAGAGCAGGCTGGAAAGACGCTGCAAGGGCAAAATTCATTAGAAATGATTCAAAATAAAATTCCTTCAAAAATATCTTCACCATCTTAAAAAAAAATTACATTGGGACCCTCGTCGGTGCTATGAAGTTCGTGCACTGTCGCTGAGATCTTCCTGTTTAAGAAAGAGATCGGAGCACACATGGTTACTCACCATAGTGCAATGATGATGGTCCTATCAATCAGTCAATCAATCATAACATTTCTATAGTCGCTATCTATCTTTCAAGCTAAAGATATATGTGGGTTACTGCAAATCAGAGGCACTAGAATACTAATGATGTTAAGGGCACGAGAATCTAGCTTGGCATGCCATGAATGGCACACAATGAAAGAACAATTGACTAGGTGACCACAGTTACAATTCTAACCAAAGGGAAAGAATGGATTCTGATAGATGATAGCAAGAACAACTTCTGCAATGCTGTTAAAAGGGAATATATAAACTTGGGCTCGCAATTAAGGAACAAATACAAGTTATGATGATGATGGTGTTTATATCGATGGGTCTGTGCATCGTGGGGAGAAGTCAGACTGGAGTTTCCTGGCTAAGGTCGGTGTAGAACGAAGCTGAGCATAAAGAACAGCTTCTTCCAGTATGAGGATGGAGGTTGACGTCGTTACAGGCCACCGACGGTGGCTCTCTGGGTCTCCGTTTACTAGAGCAGTTATTGTGTCTGATGCTTATTCCATGATTCGAGAGATCCAAACTGGCAGGTTGCAGTAGGAGTGGATGTCGTTTACAGAGGTTTCAACCAAACATTTGTTTACGAGGAGAATGTCATGAGGATGTCCTGGACATGCGGACAGCAATAAGAGAGTGCACATGTTTGTATCTACAGTATCGATTATAGGAGAGTTGAGAATTGATAAGGGGAGTGGTTTGTCAGTCTTTTGTCGTCTATCTGGTGGATGAGGCCACTAAAATTGATGTTGAATCTATTCATTGAATCAAGGAGTTTGGAATTATACATTGTACAAGCAGAACTGTATATCTGAATGGCAGAGTGAGGACTGTGTTTAACCAGCGAGCCTCGGGAATCATCAGTATGCAAACCCTTCAACATCTGCTGGGAAAAGCTTAGCACCTATGGGCCTGTCATGAGTGATGTGGCATTCGTTCAGTAACCAGAAACCAATAACCAGTCTCTAATTGAAATGACAAAAGTGCAATCTCAAAAACTGAGATATTGTTGGTTTAATCAACAAAATATTGATTTAATAATAGAACCACTATCATTGCACTTCGGTTAATAACTGTCTGTGCTATGGTCTCTTTCTTACCCAGGAATATCATATCGGCATCAAGACCACACTAAATAAACACGGATATAACACAACAAGGGTGACTCATCTGGCCCTCAAATTAAAACTCCCACCCCTACGCTTAACGGCAAGAGTAGACAACCAATTCCATCATCCACCGTGGGAAAGACAATAGTGACGAAACCGAGCTATCTGTGTGGGAAAAGTGAGGAGGGAGATGCGGCAGCGTACTTTCACCTTATATAGATCCCAAAATAAAATATTTAGTTTCTTGAAGCTCACATTATTAGAGTAATTTCCCTTAACGTTTATCTTCATTGTAACCTGGAGTAGTTTATAATTCTTTCACACATGTTTGTCTGAATGCTTAAGTTGGATTGTGTATCATTGTAACCTGGAGTAGTTTAGAATTCTTTCACACATGTTTGTCTGAATGCTTAAGTTGGATTGTGTATCATTGTAACCTGGAGTAGTTTAGAATTCTTTCACACATGTTTGTCTGAATGCTTAAGTTGGATTGTGTATCATTGTAACCTGGAGTAGTTTAGAATTCTTTCACACATGTTTGTCTGAATGCTTAAGTTGGATTGTTTATCATTGTAACCTGGAGTAGTTTAGAATTCTTTCACACATGTTTGTCTGAATGCTTAAGTTGGATTGTGTATCATTGTAACCTGGAGTAGTTTAGAATTCTTTCACACATGTTTGTCTGAATGCTTAAGTTGGATTGTGTATCATTGTAACCTGGAGTAGTTTAGAATTCTTTCACACATGTTTGTCTGAATGCTTAAGTTGGATTGTGTATCATTGTAACCTGGAGTAGTTTAGAATTCTTTCACACATGTTTGTCTGAATGCTTAAGTTGGATTGTGTATCATTGTAACCTGGAGTAGTTTAGCATTCTTTCACACATGTTTGTCTGAATGCTTAAGTTGGATTGTGTATCATTGTAACCTGAGATAGTTTAGAATTCTTTCACACATGTTTGTCTGAATGTTAGTGATCTGTGTATCATTGACGGGAGATGAGTTTACTCTTATGATCCAAAATAAATATTTGTCTTGAAGCTCATTATTGGATTGTTGTATCATTGTAACCTGGAGTAGTTTAAATTCTTTCACACATGTTTGTCTGAATGCTTAAGTTGGATTGTGTATCATTGTAACCTGGAGTAGTTTAGAATTCTTTCACACATGTTTGTCTGAATGCTTAAGTTGGATTGTGTATCATTGTAACCTGGAGTAGTTTAGAATTCTTTCACACATGTTTGTCTGAATGCTTAAGTTGGATTGTGTATCATTGTAACCTGGAGTAGTTTAGAATTCTTTCACACATGTTTGTCTGAATGCTTAAGTTGGATTGTTTATCATTGTAACCTGGAGTAGTTTAGAATTCTTTCACACATGTTTGTCTGAATGCTAAAGTTGGATTGTGTATCATTGTAACCTGGAGTAGTTTAGAATTCTTTCACACATGTTTGTCTGAATGCTTAAGTTGGATTGTGTATCATTGTAACCTGGAGTAGTTTAGAATTCTTTCACACATGTTTGTCTGAATGCTTAAGTTGGATTGTGTATCATTGTAACCTGGAGTAGTTTAGAATTCTTTCACACATGTTTGTCTGAATGCTTAAGTTGTATTGTGTATCCTTGTAACCTGGAGTAGTTTAGAATTCTTTCACACATGTTTGTCTGAATGCTTAAGTTGGATTGTGTATCATTGTAACCTGGAGTAGTTTAGAATTCTTTCACACATGTTTGTCTGAATGCTTAAGTTGGATTGTGTATCATTGTAACCTGGAGTAGTTTAGAATTCTTTCACACATGTTTGTCTGAATGCTTAAGTTGGATTGTGTATCATTGTAACCTGGAGTAGTTTAGAATTCTTTCACACATGTTTGTCTGAATGCTGAGTAGTTTGGATTTTCATGTTTGTAATCATGGTGTTTAAATTTTGACACATGT
Organism: Arion vulgaris; assembly: GCA_020796225.1. NCBI lineage: Eukaryota > Metazoa > Mollusca > Gastropoda > Stylommatophora > Arionidae > Arion > Arion vulgaris. The sequence goes on along the minus strand of CM036756.1, from coordinate 47,692,939 downwards.
TTGTCACTTATTGGATTGTGATCATTGTAACTGAGTAGAATTCTTTCACACATGTTTGTCTGAATGCTTAAGTTGGATTGTGTATCATTGTAACCTGGAGTAGTTTAGAATTCTTTCACACATGTTTGTCTGAATGCTTAAGTTGGATTGTGTATAGAACAAGAGTAACCAGTTGTAATAACAATAAATTGTAAAATATAGTAAAATTGTAGAACGGACGATCACATAAACATGCGTATAATGAAAACACAATATCTTGTAAAAGTGAAACAATTTGTTTGAGTGAGCCATATAGTAGCATGCCCCTTGCGGAACATCGCATTCATCACAGCCCGCCGGAAAAGTTCTATGTCTCTTGCAAGTTCTCCTGTCTCTTCCAGCGTCATGTTCAAGGTTTCTTTGATGTCCTGCTGCCACGTTCGTCTTGGTCGTCCCCTGCCTCATGCTCCAGGAATCATGCCTTCCATTACCTTTCTCTCCAAACCGCTGTGGTGTTTAATGAAAACAATACAAGTGGTTACCAAAAATACATTTTAGCTTAAGGGACAAATTGTATTGTTTTTCATGACAGTATTTGTAGGGGAGAGGGGGTCTATATGGCGAAGTAGTCAAGGCGTTTACCTGTCGTTCTGAAGAGTGTGCGTTCGAATACGGACCGAGTCAAATGTTTCAGTTTTTGTATGAGATTCCATGGATTGGTGCTGGAGCTACGGAGTTCGGGCTTTGTGCAACACTCTCGGCATATGCTGTGCGACTTCTGCTAACAGGTACAGTCATACGCGGTAAAACCCGGTGCAATGAAGTCAATTCTTCGCCTTTAGACCCTTTTAGACAGTATTTACCCCCTTCCTTGTGTTGTAATAGACATGAAGACTAATCAACGTCAAAACATGAGACGTTTATGCATTAAGAGCACAGTAATATGTGATCAGTTCTTCTCAGTTTGAGGTGAAGATTATATATCAGCTTCACTTTGACTACAGCAGTGAGGGGTCTCCACCGTGTACTACAGCAGTGAGGGGTCTCCACCGAGTACTACAGAAGTGAGGGGTCTCCAACGTGTACTACAGCAGTGAGGGGCCTCCACCGTGTACTACAGAAGTGAGGGGTCTCCACCGTGTACTACAGCAGTGAGGGGTCTCACCCGTGTACTACAGCAGTGAGGGGTCTCACCCGTGTACTACAGCAGTGAGGCGCTCACCCGTGTACTACAGCAGTGAGGGGTCTCACCCGTGTACTACAGCAGTGAGGGGTCTCCACCGTGTACTACAGCAGTGAGGAGTCTCTACCATGTACTACAGCAGTGAGGGTCTCACCCGTGTACTACAGCAGTGAGGGGTCTCACCCATGTACTACAGCAGTGAGGAGTCTCACCCGTGTACTACAGCAGTGAGGGGTCTCCACCGTGTACTACAGAAGTGAGGGGTCTCCACCGTGTACTACAGCAGTGAGGGGTCTCACCCGTGTACTACAGAAGTGAGGGGTCTCCACGGTGTACTACAGCAGGGAGGGGTCTCCAACGTGTACTACAGTAGTGAGGGGCCCCCCCGTGTACTACAGCAGTGAGGGGTCTCACCCGTGTACTACGGCAGTAGGGGTCTCACCCGTGTACTACAGCAGTGAGGGGTTTCCACCGTGTACTACAGCAGTGAGGAGTCTCTACCATGTACTACAGCAGTGAGGGTCTCACCTGTGTACTACAGTAGGAGGGTCTCACCCATGTACTACAGCAGTGAGGAGTCTCACCCGTGTACTACAGCAGTGAGGGGTCTCCACAGTGTACTACAGCAGGAGGGTCTCCAACGTGTACTACAGAAGTGAGGGTCTCCCGTGTACTACAGCAGTGAGGGTCTCCCCGTGTACTACAGCAGTGAGGGTCTTCACCGTGTACTACAGCAGTGAGGGTCTCCAACGTGTACTACAGCAATGAGGGTCTCCACCGTGTACTACAGCAGTGAGTGTCTCCACCGTGTACTACAGCAATGAGGGTCTCCACCGTGTACTACAGCAGAGAGGGGTCTACCCCGTGTACTACAGCAGTGAGGGGTTTCCACCATGTACTACAGCAGTGAGGGGTCTCCACCATGTACTACAGCAGTGAGGGGTCTACCCCGTGTACTACAGCAGTGAGGGGTCTCCACCATGTACTACAGCAGTGAGGGGTCTCCACCATGTACTACAGCAATGAGGGGTCTCCACCATGTACTACAGCGGTGAGGGGTCTACCCCATGTATTGCCGGGGCCTACAATGGAAGTAATGAATAGTAACGCTGCAACATGTCTGAGAGACGAAAGAAGTGCACTTTACTGGAACCTACATTGCGAAAAAAAACCCGCAGGGAAAGAGAAGGAGAGAAACCTAGAAATAAACGGAAAATAGATTGGGCTACAGATATTCACAATATAAGGAAGAGCTGGAGGGAGATATACAGATATTCACAATATAAGGAAGAGCTGGAGGGAGATATACAGATATTCACAATATAAGGAAGAGCTGGAGGGAGATATACAGATATATATAATAGGAAGAACTGGAGGGAGATATACATATATTTAAAAATAGGAAGACTTAACAAGAGTCAGTTGAAAACCTATGCACTAAAATCGTGTAAAACGCTCAAGAAAGAAGAGATCGATTGGTCTCTGTGGCGTGTAGGTAAGGTGTTCGCCTCTGACTCCAATGGTACGCGGTTCGTTCTCCATCGAGGAGCGATCGAGATATTTTTCAAGAGACCCCTGATGTAATTGTAGGTAAGATAAAGATGGAACAATAAAACGTAGGTACGGTGGTAAAGGTGAACACAAACAAAATACCATTGGCAGTTGAAAATCGATAAGAGAAGAATGTAAAGTCGCTCATCGGGAAAAATTCATGAACAATTTGTAAAAACATTTCTACAAATATATTTAACATCTTCAAAATTAGATCTAGGGGGCATTTGTGGGTATTGCGGTATTTGTGCACTTCGGCTAAGATTTTTATTTGTAAGAAAGAGATCGGAGCACACACGCTTATTCATCGAAGCGCAATGCTGATGATCATATCACTAAATAAATAAATAAATTAATCAATCAACCAATCAATCAACCAATCAATTACTCAATCAGTCAATCAATAAATAAATAAATCAACCAATCAATCAATCAACCAATCAATCAATCAATCAATCATCCAATCAATCAACCAATCAATCAACCAAACAATCAATCAATCAATCATCCAATCAATCAACCAATCAATCATCCAATCAATAAACCAAACAATCAATCAATCAATCAATCAATGGTATTATTCTCTCATTTGTTATGTTTGTCTTTCACTTGTCCACCAACTTCTATCTCTTTCTAAAAGTATTGTTTTTATCATAGTATACTATCTATTTAAATAACTAAAATAATAAATTTTTCTGTGTTTTATTTTGTTCAGTATTATAATGTTTTGATTGATATGACCACCATCATTGCACTTCGATGAGTAACCAATTGTGCTCCCTTCCCTTTCTTGCAGTGACAGATCGCAAAGACGTTCCCTTCCCTTTCTTGCAGTGACAGATCGCAAAGACGCTCCCTTCCCTTTCTTGCAGTGACAGATCGCAAAGACGCTCCCTTCCCTTTCTTGCAGTGACAGATCGCAAAGACGCTCCCTTCCCTTTCGTGCAGTGACAGATTGCACAGACTTCCTCTCTCGCAGTGACAGATCCAAGACGTTCCCTTCTCTTTCTTGCAGTGACAGATCGCAAAGACGTTCCTTCCTTTCTTGCAGTGCAGATCGCAAAGACGTTCTCCTTTCGCAGCAGATCGCAAACGTTCCCTTCCTTTCTTGCAGTGACAGATCGCAAAGACGTTCCCTTCCCTTTCTTGCAGTGACAGATCGCAAAGACGTTCCCTTCTCTTTCTTGCAGTGACAGATTGCAAAGACGTTCCCTTCCCTTTCTTGCAGTGACAGATCGCAAAGACGTTTCCTTCCTTTCTTGCAGTGACAGATCTGCCAACAAGACGTTCCTTCCCTTTCTTGCAGTGACAGATGCAAAGACGTTCCTTCCCTTTCTTGCAGTGACAGATCGCAAAGACGTTCCCTTCCCTTTCTTGCAGTGACAGATCGCAAAGACGTTCCCATCTCTTTCTTGCAGTGACAGATCGCAAAGACGTTCCCTTCCCTTTCTTGCAGTGACAGATCGCAAAGACGTTCCCTTCCTTTCTTGCAGTGACAGATCGCAAAGACGTTCCCTCTCTTTCTTGCAGTGACAGATCGCAAAGACGTTCCCTTCCCTTTCTTGCAGTGACAGATCGCAAAGACGTTCCCTTCTCTTTCTTGCAGTGACAGATCGCAAAGACGTTCCCTTCCCTTTCTTGCAGTGACAGATCGCAAAGACGCTCCCTTCCCTTTCTTGCAGTGACAGATCGCAAAGACGTTCCCTTCTCTTTCTTGCAGTGACAGATCGCAAAGACGCTCCCTTCTCTTTCTTGCAGTGACAGATCGCAAAGATGCTCCCTTCTCTTTCTTGCAGTGACAGATCGCAAAGACGCTCCCTTCCTTTCTGCAGTGACAGATCGCAAAGACGCTCCCTTCTCTTTCTTGCAGTGACAGATCGCAAAGATGCTCCCTTCTCTTTCTTGCAGTGACAGATCGCAAAGACGTTCCTTCCTTTCTTGCAGTGACAGATTGCAAAGACGTTCCCTTCTCTTTCTTGCAGTGACAGATCGCAAAGATGCTCCCTTCTCTTTCTTGCAGTGACAGATTGCAAAGACGTTCACTTCCTTTTCTTGCAGTGACAAATTGCAAAGACGTTCCCTTCTCTTTCTTGCAGTGACAGATCGCAAAGATGCTCCCTTCTCTTTCTTGCAGTGACAGATCGCAAAGACGTTCCCTTCTCTTTCTTGCAGTGACAGATTGCAAAGACGTTCACTTCCCTTTCTTGCAGTGACAGATTGCAAAGACGTTCCCTTCTCTTTCTTGCAGTGACAGATCGCAAAGATGCTTCCTTCTCTTTCTTGCAGTGACAGATCGCAAAGACGTTCCCTTCTCTTTCTTGCAGTGACAGATCGCAAAGATGCTGCCTTCTCTTTCTTGCAGTGACAGATCGCAAAGATAGTGTACAAACTCTATTACAACGGCCAGATTTCCCATTGTAATTTAGAAGATGTCAAAGTATTTTTTCTTATCTTTCTGATGAATTTTGCCCGGGCAGCACTATCCAGACTGATTTTCTAGATTTGGAACTGCTAAGGGTTCTTTTAAGGGCTCATCTTGAACATGGATCCTACATTTTACCGTCCGTCTCCGATAGGACTAGGAATTGTATCTCACCTACACTGATGTCAGATCTTTGGAAAAAATATCCTGATGGAAACGAACCTGGTACCTATGGAACATAAAGCGAGTAGCTTATCTCTACGCCACAGAGAACCACAAAGTCAAATTCAGTATTACTTCGCGACTGTCTGTTGGATGAGGACACAAAAATCGATGTTTAATCGATCAAGCGATTTAGGCAGTTTGGCGTTACCCGTTGTTCAAGTCGAACTGGATCCCTGAGAGGCAGAGTGAGAGGTGTGTTTAATCAGCGAGCCACAGGAACCATCAGTATGCATACTCTTCGATATCTGTTGAGGAGACTGAGCACCTATGGGTCTGCCCGGAGTGCGATGACGTCAGTTTAGTAACCAATAACATTTACATATCTTGGAAGTGTTATCAACATTCAAGGTGGCTCAGATGAAGATGTTAGGGTTAGAATACAAAAGGCAAGATCAGCCTTTGCCATTCTGTAGAACATATGTAGTTCAAGAATGATCGGGAATAAAACTAAGATAATGATATATCAAGGCTCAAATATCAAGGATGTCCTTCTATATGGAGGGGAGACACGCAGAACAACTAAGGGAACACCAAAAGTTGCAGACGACATTCATCAATAGATGCCTGCGCAGGATACGCCATCTGCGATGGTATGACAGGACTACAAACAGGGGACTCTGGGATAGAACAGGACAACGACAGGTGGAACAAGAGATAAGGAGCAAAGGGTGGCGAAGGATTGGACACCCACTGAAGAAACCTAATAGCATTACAAGACAGGCTCTCCGATGGAGACCCAGTGCAATAGAGGTAGGGGTAGACCCAGGAACACCTGGAGACATCAGTTGGAGACGGAATGTAAGAAAATGGGGAGAGAGTGGAGAGTTCTGGAAAGGATTGCCATAGATAGGCGGACTTGGAAGGCCTTGGTTGTTGACCTATGCTTCCCTAGGGGTAAAGGGTGAAGAAGAAAAAATGGAAAGAATTGGAAGTATGGCATGAGCGAGGAAGAACTGGAAGAAGTTTGTTGAAGACGTATGCTCCGTTGGGAGTTGAAAGGTGAAGAAGACGAAGAAGAAGAAGGAGAAATAAGAGAAGACTGACGTGTTAAAAAACAATTGGCTACATTTGTTATCTTGGTAACTTATATTGTTATATCTACTATTTGAAGTAATGGAAATGTGTGTACTGGAATCTGTAGTAAATTATTGAGTTAAGTACAAAGAAGTCAACATAGAAGGTCACAGACAGATGGGAATATTAATGGCGAACTCGTTGTCTGGCTCACTTCGAAGTCAACCGATATTTGATCTGATATTTTTTCAGAGTATAAAAAAAAAGGATTATTCTAATTATCACCATGTGAAGTAGACTAGAAAATAGGAAAAGGTAATTCTATATAACGTGGGCAGCAATTGTGGAAAGAGAACTTCGGTTTAAGATAATATTAGACAGTTTCTTCTTCGCTTTTCTTCAACCTTTCATTAGAAGAAATAAACAAACTTTTTGCCCGAAACCCATTTGACCTTTATCAGGCTCTGAGGAATGAGATTATTTAACTGAAGGAAAAACTGTAAGAACAAAAAGTGTACAGAGGATGAGGTATTTAGTTTATTTGACAGTGATAGCATTCTTGCCAGCTAGTTAAAATTGCTAATAGGAAAGTGGGCTTCCCTTCCTGTTGACTGAAGCATTTCTGACTTCTAAGTTGAAGAATAACATGATTTGCTGGATTCGAGCGCATGAACGCAACTATTTTGTGAGTACAGCTGCTTCAAGTAAAATATTGAAATGTGCGGGAAGAAAGAACATTGGCATGATCAATGGCCGCTGGTCATGATTTTTGTTGGTGGGGCCAGACCAAAATTTTCGGAACAAATTTGTCGGTCTAAATAGACCACATTTCTACTTTAGTTCGTTCCAAAATTCGTGATCACACTAAGGTTTAATTTGTACGAAATCTACCTGATGGATAAAAGTAATTTTATGCATGCAGTCTTATATACCTCACGATCTTAGGAATTCATGTTTAACTAATTGGTAGGTAGATTGGTTGATGCAAAAACGTTTTTTGCTATATAATTTTGCATAAGCACAACAAAATGATAACCAAAGTTTAGAATTTACATTAATACACACAATGGTGGCGAATGTTTGCAAAGGCGTATCCCTATTACATATTATAAAAGAAAGGTGAAATATTGAACAAATGATTCCACTTCTATAATTGAAAGTAAATGTTGCGTACATACGCAAATGACAGTCGGTATGAAACATTGTGAACTGAGTAATTCCACGGGATTCCCGATTTTGACGTGCACTGAATTGCATGTGGAACACGGAAATGCTTAGTTATAGACAAACTTGACAATCGTACTGTAAAATTTCGATAAGTATACCATATCAACATCGCTGCAATTTTAGTAATAACATATAATAAAATCTTACAGAACTAAATGTTTGGTGGGCAAAAATACTTCTAGAAGGTCGTCACTGTTACCTATATACAAAATTTAAAAAGCAAGAATTGATGTCAAGTGGATGATTTTATATCGGTCGGTAAAGATGATCACGAATTTTGAAACGAACTATATCACTAAAACATAGTGCGCTGGAAATGTGTGAAGCATACTATTTAGGAAGGAGAAACTCTGGAATTCCAGATTGTATATAATATTTTAGAACTGGATATTCAACCTACAAAAATAATCAGTATCACGTTAAATGTAATAATTATGAACAAACAATTTATAAAATAATCAGTATCACGTTAAATGTAATAATTATGAACAAACAATTTATAAAATAATCAGTATCACGTTAAATGTAATAATTATGAACAAACAATTTATAAAATAATCAGTATCACGTTAAATGTGATAATTATGAACAAACAATTTATAAAATAATCAGTATCACGTTAAATGTAATAATTATGAACAAACAATTTATAAAATAATCAGTATCACGTTAAATGTAATAATTATGAACAAACAATTTATAAAATAATCAGTATCACGTTAAATGTAATAATTATGAACAAACAATTTATAAAATAATCAGTATCACGTTAAATGTAATAATTATGAACAAACAATTTATAAAATAATCAGTATCACGTTAAATGTAATAATTATGAACAAACAATTTATAAAATAATCAGTATCACGTTAAATGTAATAATTATGAACAAACAATTTATAAAATAATCAGTATCACGTTAAATGTAATAATTATGAACAAACAATTTATAAAATAATCAGTATCACGTTAAATGTAATAATTATGAACAAACAATTTATAAAATAATCAGTATCACGTTAAATGTAATAATTATGAACAAACAATTTATAAAATAATCAGTATCACGTTAAATGTAATAATTATGAACAAACAATTTATAAAATAATCAGTATCACGTTAAATGTAATAATTATGAACAAACAATTTATAAAATAATCAGTATCACGTTCAATGTAATAATTATGAACAAACAATTTATAAAATAATCAGTATCACGTTCAATGTAATAATTATGAACAAACAATTTATAAAATAATCAGTATCACGTTCAATGTAATAATTATGAACAAACAATTTATAAAATAATCAGTATCACGTTAAATGTAATAATTATGAACAAACAATTTATAAAATAATCAGTATCACGTTAAATGTAATAATTATGAACAAACAATTTATAAAATAATCAGTACCACGTTAAATGTAATAATTATGAACAAACAATTTATAAAATAATCAGTATCACGTTAAATGTAATAATTATGAACAAACAATTTATAAAATAATCAGTATCACGTTAAACGTAATAATTATGAACAAACAATTTATAAAATAATCAGTATCACGTTCAATGTAATAATTATGAACAAACAATTTATAAAATAATCAGTATCACGTTAAATGTAATAATTATGAACAAACAATTTATAAAATAATCAGTATCACGTTAAATGTAATAATTATGAACAAACAATTTATAAAATAATCAGTACCACGTTAAATGTAATAATTATGAACAAACAATTTATAAAATAATCAGTATCACGTTAAATGTAATAATTATGAACAAACAATTTATAAAATAATCAGTATCACGTTAAACGTAATAATTATGAACAAACAATTTATAAAATAATAAATACACGTTACACATTATTGTTGGTGGTGCCCTGCCACCCAGGCCCTTAATGACGAGCCGCAACTGCTTGTTTTATAAAATATGTGAGTTTTTTACTTCTAAGAGTGCCTAGAGAAAGTTTATATATGAGTGGTGAGTATTGATCGGTTGATGTTAAACAAAACTCATTAAAATTTGCACCCAGCTATGCAGTGACCGTGAGATAAATGTGCACCCAGCTATACAGTGACCGTGAGATAAATGTGCACCCAGCTATACAGTGACCGTGAGATAAATGTGCACCCAGCTATACAGTGACCGTGAGATAAATGTGCACACAGCTATACAGTGACCGTGAGATAAATTTGCACCCAGCTATGAATAGGATTTACATGTGGAATTTGTCTGACCATAACGTCTCTCAGGTCGGCCCAGGTTACTACATGTAAGAGATACATCTATAGTAAGATTACATGTAAGAGATACATCTATAGTAAGATTACATGTAAGAGATACATCTATAGTAAGATTACATGTAAGAGATACATCTATAGTAAGATTACATGTAAGAGATACGTCTATAGTAAGATTACATTTAAGAGATACATCTATAGTAAGATTACATGTAAGAGATACATCTATAGTAAGATTACATGTAAGAGATACGTCTATAGTAAGAATACATGTAAGAGATACATCTATAGTAAGATTACATGTAAGAGATACATCTATAGTAAGATTACATGTAAGAGATACATCTATAGTAAGATTACATGTAAGAGATACGTCTATAGTAAGATTACATGTAAGAGATACGTCTATAGTAAGATTACATGTAAGAGATACGTCTATAGTAAGATTACATGTAAGAGATACATCTATAGTAAGATTACATGTAAGAGATACATCTATAGTAAGATTACATGTAAGAGATACATCTATAGTAAGATCGCATGTAAGAGATACATTTATAGTAAGACTACATGTAAGAGATACGTCTATAGTAAGATTACATGTAAGAGATACATCTATACTAAGATTACATGTAAGAGATACATCTATAGTAAGATTACATGTAAGAGATACATCTATAGTAAGATTACATGTAAGAGATACGTCTATAGTAAGATTACATGTAAGAGATACATCTATAGTAAGATTACATGTAAGAGATACATCTATAGTAAGATTACATGTAAGAGATACATCTATAGTACGATTACATGTAAGAGATACATCTATAGTAAGATTACATGTAAGAGATACGTCTATAGTAAGATTACATGTAAGAGATACGTCTATAGTAATATTACATGTAAGAGATACGTCTATAGTAAGATTACATTTAAGAGATACGTCTATAGTAAGATTACATGTAAGAGATACATCTATAGTAAGATTACATGTAAGAGATACGTCTATAGTAAGATTACATGTAAGAGATACGTCTATAGTAAGATTACATGTAAGAGATACATCTATAGTAAGATTACATGTAAGAGATACGTCTATAGTAAGATTACATGTAAGAGATACGTCTATAGTAAGATTACATGTAAGATATACGTTTATAGTAAGATTACATGTAAGAGATACATCTATAGTAAGATTACATGTAAGAGATACGTCTATAGTAAGATTACATGTAAGAGATACATCTATAGTAAGATTACATGTAAGAGATACGTCTATAGTAAGATTACATGTAAGAGATGCGAATATCGTTCAATTTGTGAGTGTATTTGATTCAGATTTCCTTTAGGATTGTTGCTGGTGCTAAAAAGTTCATGCTTTGTACATAACTCATCGTGGGTAGAGTGACATTTCTGTGGAGAGTAGCCCAGCCATATGGGACAACCCGATGCAATAAAATACATCCTTCATCTTTTTTTTCGCTGATCCAGAAGCACTTGAGCTTTCAGCTCTTCGGCCCGGTGCCATGGACAGCGTAACCCTTCGGTTCGGTGCCACAAACACCATAAATCTGGAGAACCTGTAGCTTTTTCTGCCAGCCCGCGGAATTGAACCCGCACTCACAGAGTGCTTGTTACACCGTCGTCAAACGCGCTACGAACACGCTTGGCAGGCGAGCATCCTTCATCTTTAAATACCCCTCTACTCCCTCATTTAAACTCAAAGCAGGCGTTTGTGATACAATATCTCCTGATCTCCTGTGCCAGTCGACATAGCACATGATGGTGATAAAAAAACCTACCAACTCACAAAATAATGTTGGAATCGCTTTCATCTGTTTTCTTCAAATACAGAAAAACACATCAGGTTATTGGTAATTACTAACTTTAGAATATCATTTGCTCACAGTAAGTTTTTATATCAGCGTTAGATTCTATAAACTATTCTCACCTGTTCTGTCAATTAAGATGCTACTTAACAGAAGTGATATCTTTCTGTGGGACAGGATGGAATATTTGAGAAACTAGTGCACCATATATAAATATATTTTAGTTACAAAATGTAGGGTAATTGTAGTAATTACATGATAGTTGTTTTTGATGTAGGTAGCTTAAGGGTTATATATTCGTGATATTGCCTCCATCATCACAACGAGTCAAGCAGCATTCTGAATGTGATAGTAGGTTCTGTAGACATATCTCATCAGAAAGAGCCCACTACAAACTACACTGCATAGCATAGGTAACACAAGTGTCAACTCATACTCTCTTGGAGATGGAAATAATCTCTACAAGAACAACAACTTGACGTGTGTTTCCAGCAACAAAATCCCAAGCTGAAGTAGGTATTCCAATAGATTTCAAGTAAACCCAAAGTCTGTTGCATACCAGAGATATACTCGGAAGCAATAACGGCCGACATAATATTAACCACATCAGCCATCGTCTGTCATCTAAAAATGATGGGGGAAATGGGATCGGTCTTCATACTGTGAGGTCTATTGGTGAATATAATGTTATGCCTACATTTGTCTTTGACCAACGGTCTACCATAGATAATCTGAACAGTCTCACATCAGCATTATTTACTTCCAAGTGTTTGCTTTGAATTTTAATTAAGGCTAGGTTGACCTGAGAACTATTATGCTCAGAAGAAAATTCCACTCCAACTGAGGAATTGATCCAGACAACATGCACATATAAAGCAAGAGCACATACCACTTTGCTATCGCTGATCTTATGGTAAGAGCACATACCACTTTGCTATCGCTGATCTTATGGTAAGAGCACATACCACTTTGCTATCGCTGATCTTATGGTAAGAGCACATACCACTTTGCTATCGCTGATCTTATGGTAAGAGCACATACCACTTTGCTATCGCTGATCTTATGGTAAGAGCACATACCACTTTGCTATCGCTGATCTTATGGTAAGAGCACATACCACTTTGCTATCGCTGATCTTATGGTAAGAGCACATACCACTTTGCTATCGCTGATCTTATGGTAAGAGCACATACCACTTTGCTATCGCTGATCTTATGGTAAGAGCACATACCACTTTGCTATCGCTGATCTTATGGTAAGAGCACATACCACTTTGCTATCGCTGATCTTATGGTAAGAGCACATACCACTTTGCTATCGCTGATCTTATGGTAAGAGCACATACCACTTTGCTATCGCTGATCTTATGGTAAGAGCACATACCACTTTGCTATCGCTGATCTTATGGTAAGAGCACATACCACTTTGCTATCGCTGATCTTATGGTAAGAGCACATACCACTTTGCTATCGCTGATCTTATGGTAAGAGCACATACCACTTTGCTATCGCTGATCTTATGGTAAGAGCACATACCACTTTGCTATCGCTGATCTTATGGTAAGAGCACATACCACTTTGCTATCGCTGATCTTATGGTAAGAGCACATACCACTTTGCTATCGCTGATCTTATGGTAAGAGCACATACCACTTTGCTATCGCTGATCTTATGGTAAGAGCACATACCACTTTGCTATCGCTGATCTTATGGTAAGAGCACATACCACTTTGCTATCGCTGATCTTATGGTAAGAGCACATACCACTTTGCTATCGCTGATCTTATGGTATGCCATTGGTCTGTGACAGTTACAGACCTTTCATCACATTTCTCATTGTACATCATGGTATGATATTGGTCTGTGACAGATACATACCTTTCATCCTATTTCTCAATGTACATAATCGTATGAAAACGGATACTTTACTTGTATCAATGGTTATTTTTATACCTATTTTGTGTTACCAGAGCCAAACATGGACATTGAGCAAAGCGCAGTCACAAAATATAACTACATGTGAAATGCGTTGCCTGCGAAAAGTTACCAACAACACAAGAAAAGACAGAATCACTAACATCAGCACAAGAAAGAAAGTTGGCACAAAACCGTGCTTGAATTACATAGATAAACAAAGAATGAAGTGGTTTTGGCCACTTAATAAGAATGCATCCACACTCCACAGTATACAGAGTCTTCTACAACAGAACATCGGGAAAGAAGGCAAGAGGAAGACCACGGAAAAGATGGTTAGATGGCGTAGCAGAATCCTGTGAAAGAGCAAAAATAACAATCACACAAGCCACCAGAACAGCGCAAGACAAAAACAGAAAACCACGACACTGGGCAACAACCCGGTAGCAGTGTGACGACAAAAGAAGAAGAAGAATTGTTATTCTATTGACATCACTACTGCATTGACTATACTTCTGTATCTTAGAAATGGCCATCACTGTCATCTTATTGTCCGCCCGTGTATATTGTCGAGGCTCTCAGGGAGCAACAAATAGTGTCCACTGCAACCTACAAGGCATGTCGTAAGAGGCGACTGAGGTAGGGGTCTAGGGACGCTACCCTGGTAAATAAAAAGCGTCAGAGAAATCGGATGTGCTGAGCTTTTATGTGGGCGCATATCTGGTAAAACGTACAATCGCTCTTAGGCTCAGATCACATACAAATCACAAATAGTTGTTGACATATCTCTACATCTCTATTACATGTAAGAGAGATGTAGACGCTAGAGATGGAGAACGCTTCTTCTTCGTTCGATATGAAGCGTTCGAAGAAGAAGATCTGATATTTTATCTATATTGAAAGTAGTCTTCATATTTTACCTTTCTTTTATCAACATTCACTGTAGAGATATTTTATCAACATTCACTGTAGAGATATTTTATCAACATTCACTGTAGAGATATTTTATCAACATTCATTGTAGAGATATGTTATCAACATTCACTGTAGAGATATTTTATCAACATTCACTGTAGAGATATTTTATCAACATTCACTGTAGAGATATTTTATCAACATTCACTGTAGAGATATTTTATCAACATTCACTGTAGAGATATTTTATCAACATTCACTGTAGAGATATTTTATCAACATTCACTGTAGAGATATTTCATCAACATTCACTGTAGAGATATTTCATCAACATTCACTGTAGAGATATTTTATCAACATTCACTGTAGAGATATTTTATCAACATTCACTGTAGAGATATTTTATCAACATTCACTGTAGAGATATTTTATCAACATTCACTGTAGAGATATTTTATCAACATTCACTGTAGAGATATTTTATCAACATTCACTGTAGAGATATTTTATCAACATTCACTGTAGAGATATTTTATCAACATTCACTGTAGAGATATTTTATCAACATTCACTGTAGAGATATTTTATCAACATTCACTGTAGAGATATTTTAACAACATTCACTGTAGATATATTTTATCAACATTCACTGTAGAGATATTTTATCAACATTCACTGTAGAGATATTTTATCAACATTCACTGTAGAGATATTTTATCAACATTCACTGTAGAGATATTTTATCAACATTCACTGTAGAGATATTTTATCAACATTCACTGTAGAGATATTTTATCAACATTCACTGTAGAGATATTTTATCAACATTCACTGTAGAGATATTTTATCAACATTCACTGTAGAGATATTTTATCAACATTCACTGTAGAGATATTTTATCAACATTCACTGTAGAAATATTTTATCAACATTCACTGTAGAGATATTTTATCAATATTCACTGTAGAGATATTTTGTGTGTGCATGTTTTCTTGTGTTTACTTTCTTTTATCAACATTCACTGTAGAGATATTTTATCAACATTCACTGTAGAGATATTTTGTGTGTGCATGTTTTCTTGTGTTTACTTTCTTTTATCAACATTCACTGTAGAGATATTTTATCAACATTCACTGTAGAGATATTTTATCAACATTCACTGTAGAGATATTTTATTAACATTCACTGTAGAGATATTTTATCAACATTCACTGTAGAGATATTTTATCAACATTCAATGTAGAGATATTTTATCAACATTCACTGTAGAGATATTTTATCAACATTCACTGTAGAGATATTTTATCAACATTCACTGTAGAGATATTTTATCAACATTCACTGTAGAGATATTTTATCAATATTCACTGTAGAGATATTTTGTGTGTGCATGTTTTCTTGTGTTTACTTTCTTTTATCAACATTCACTGTAGAGATATTTTATCAACATTCACTGTAGAGATATTTTGTGTGTGCATGTTTTCTTGTGTTTACTTTCTTTTATCAGCATTCACTGTAGAGATATTTTGTGCATGTTTTCTTGTGTGTCATTTCTTTTATCAACATTCACTGTAGAGATATTTTATCAACATTCACTGTAGAGATATTTTATCAACATTCACTGTAGAGATATTTTATCAACATTCACTGCAGAGATATTTTATCAACATTCACTGTAGAGATATTTTATCAACATTCACTGTAGAGATATTTTATCAACATTCACTGTAGAGATATTTTATCAACATTCACTGTAGAGATATTTTATCAACATTCACTGTAGAGATATTTTATCAACATTCACTGTAGAGATATTTTATCAACATTCACTGCAGAGATATTTTATCAACATTCACTGTAGAGATATTTTATCAACATTCACTGTAGAGATATTTTATCAACATTCACTGTAGAGATATTTTATCAACATTCACTGTTGAGATATTTTATCAACATTCACTGTAGAGATATTTTATCAACATTCACTGTAGAGATATTTTATCAACATTCACTGTAGAGATATTTTATCAACATTCACTGTAGAGATATTTTATCAACATTCACTGTAGAGATATTTTATCAACATTCACTGTAGAGATATTTTGTGTGTGCATGTTTTCTTGTGTGTTATCAACACATCTCAATTTGTATATGCTATAGTCTTCCACAACTATTCCTGGAATATGTTCTGTTTGTTTCTACATTACTTTGATGTACAGTGAAAATAGATGAGGCGAGAGCAAACAGTCTTGCCTAATTCTTTTTCTAAAAATATGTTTGAAATATTGTATTTGGCGTCAAATTCGAATAGCTGCTGTTTGCTAGCTACGTATTCATGTGTTTGTGTGTGTGTGTGTGTGTCTGTCTGTTCTTAGATCATTGCTACTAATAATTACCTTGCCAACATTATAAAACATTTTTTTAAATTCTTTACTGTCGATTAACTAGAGCAGTGCTTCGTAACGTAGGGCATGTGACCCATACGGGAGCGATTTGAAAATCTTGATTAGCAATTAGAGATAACATCACCGATATCATTTTAAAAACCTGGACTAGTGTAGCAGATAAATTATCGATGTTTTGAACCTAAATTTCTCAGGGAAAGAAAAATGGCAATACTAGTATCTTACAACATGAACTTGGCAATTAGTTTTAAAAATCTTTGTTATCTACCTCAGCTTTCAGAGTCTTCGAGGTTTATTGTTGCAGATATCATCAGTATCAATTTGACTCTATTCTTAGCTTTCTGTATCCTATTATTGACTGCTAGTATTTCTAGGTCTACTTCAATGTTATCTCTTCATTGTATTGTTTTCTTGCTATGCCTTGTTGTCTTTTTGTATATGCAATTGTAGACTCTCTTATCTCTGACATTCTTTTAATATATACCCCGGGCCATTGTATTTTTCTTCTTCTTCTTCTTCTTCTTTTTCAAACGCTCCATATCGACCAGTTGTTAACCACTCTTCGTGGTTTGTATGTGATCCGAGCCTAAGAGCGATTGTACGTTGTGCCAGTTATGCGCCTACATGTAGGCCAGCACATCCGATTTCTGCGACGCTTTTTTGTTTCTAGTGTAGCTTCCTGTGCCCCTACTTCAATCGCCTCTTACGACATGCCTTGTACGTCGCAGTGTTAATATTCTTTGCTCCCCTTGCAAGCCTAGCAACACAAGGGTGGGTCATTGTATTCGTTTAAACTACATGATGGAGGTAATTTATAGTGATTGAAATATACTCGTATTATTAATATTCTTAGTGTCGTCGGTATCATTTTGGATACCTTTACTAAACATGTCTCTCTCCCTGGTTCCTAGTTAAAGCTGGGTGGACATGGAATCCGCCCCCGTCGGGACAAATTCTCTTTTCTCTCTTGTATTTCTTGTAGTACCACCTTGTAGGGCGCTGTAGGACAGTTGAAACTGGAGTCTGAGGAATTTAATGACCACATAACTAGTGCAGTCGTCGCGAAGCTGTTTATATTAGGATTTTTCATTATGTCCGCAACAGAAAACAATCATTGGTCTTACCGTGAATTAAATACGGGTCTCCTGCATGGAAGCCACGAGCTAATTCACTCGGCCAGACGCTCCGCACAGAACAAATTACACACGTAAAGCCATTGTGGAACTGGATAGCAAAGCTACTGTATATAAGATTAGTTGGACTTATAATTTCTATAACATAACCACACTGAACACTACTACACTGAACACTACACTGAACATTATTACACTGAGCACTGCTACACTGAACACTATTACACTGAACACTATTACACTGAGCACTATTACACTGAACACTATTACACTGAGCACTACTACACTGAACACTATTACACTGAGCCCTACTACACTGAACACCATTACACTGAGCACTACTACACTGAACACTATTACACTGAGCACTACTACACTGAGCACTACTACACTGAACACTATTACACTGAACACTATTACTGAACATTATTACACTGAGCACTACTACACTGAACACTATTACACTGAGCACTACTACACTGAACACTATTACACTGAGCACTACTACACTGAGCACTACTACACTGAACACTATTACACTGAGCACTACTACACTGAACACTATTACACTGAACACTATTACACTGAAAACTATTACACTGAACACTACACTGAACACTACTACACTGAACACTACACTGAACACTACAACACTGAACACTACTACACTGAACACTACTACACTGAACACTATTACACTGAACACTACTACACTGAACACTACTACACTGAACACTACACTGAACACTACACTGAACACTATTACACTGAACACTATTACACTGAACACTATTACACTGAACACTACACTGAACACTACTACACTGAACACTACACTGAACACTACAACACTGAACACTACACTGAATACTACAACACTGAACACTACAACACTGAACACTACACTGAATACTACAACACTGAACACTACACCGAATACTACACTGAACACTACACTGAACACTACACTGAACACTACGACACTGAACACTACTACACTGAACACTACTGCATTGAACACTACTACACTGAACACTACTACACTGAGCACTACTACACTGAACACTACTACACTTAAAACTACACTGAACACTACTACACTGAACACTACTACACTGAACACTACTACACTGATCTCTACTACACTGTACACTACACTGAACACTATTACACTGAACATTACTACACTGAACACTACTACACTGAACACTACACTGAACACTACACTGAACACTACTACACTGAACACTACTACACTGAACACTACTACACTGAACACTACACTGAACACTATTACACTGAACATTACTACACTGAACACTACTACACTGAACACTACACTGAAAACTACACTGAACACTGCACTGAACACTACACTGAACACTACTACACTGAACACTACTACACTGAACACTACACTGAACACTACTACACTGAACACTACTACACTGAATACTACATTGAACACTACTACACTGAACACTACACTGAACACTATTACACTGAACATTACTACACTGAACACTACTACACTGAACACTACACTGAAAACTACACTGAACACTACACTGAACACTACTACACTGAACACTACACTGAACACTACTACACTGAACACTACTACACTGAACACTACACTGAACACTACTACACTGAACACTACTACAATGAATACTACACTGAACACTACTACACTGAACACTACACTGAACACTACAACACTGAACACTAAACTGGACACTCTCTCTTTAGCCTGTTACGCCCTTGGCGTTTAGGGCAACAACAAACGTACACCATTCTTCCCTGTTCATGGCCTTCCTCTGTATTGTGTTCCCGCTATGATTCATTTCCTTCAGCTCTTGCTCTATCGTTCTCCTCCAGGTCGTCTTGGGTCTTCCACGCTTTCGCCTACCCTCTGGAGTCCATCTCAGTGCAGTTTTCGTGTCGGAGCCAGTCTCCATGCGCATCACATGTCCAATCCATCTCCAGCGTCGTCTTCGGATGATAGTGCCCATATTCTCTTGTTGGCATCGTGCAAGCAATTCTTGATTCGAGATAGTAGTCGGCCAGTACACGCGTAAGATTTTTCGCAGACAAGTTGTATGAAAGGCGGAGAGTCTTGACATATCCTGTTCTGTCATTCTCCAGCATTCCGATCCGTACAGCAATGTTGACAGCACACAGCTGTTATAGATACTAGTCTTGGTTCTGATGCTGTATTGGGAAGATTTCCAGGCGGTCTGAAGGGTCATGAATGCACTTCGTGCCTTACTCAGTCTGTTTTTAATGTCAGATCCAGCGCCTCCTTCATTGCTAATAACACTTCCAAGGTATGTGAAAGCGGTTGTATCTCGGAGGGTTTTACCTTCTAGTTTAACTGGTGCTGGGGTTGCTATGTTCAGAGTCATTACTTCAGTTTTCTTCTGATTTATTTTCAGCCCAACCATCTCACTATATTGGTTAAGGCGGCAGGTCTTTTCCTGGATATCTCTATGTGTATGAGATAGGAGTGCGATGTCATCTGCAAAATCTAGGTCTTCCAGAGTGGATGTGAGCGTCCATCTAATACCTCTTGCCTTATCTTCCGTTGTTTTACGCATCACCCAATCTATGACAGTGTTGAATAATAGGGCTGACATAACACATCCTTGTCGCACGCCTGTTTTTACTTCAAACTTTAGTTCTGAAGTTTCAACACTGCATGCAAACTTGCTGTAGCAGCTTTTATAATATTTATAAAACACAGTGGGATTCCATACCATCTTAAGATACGCCATAGACTTTCGCGGTGTATGCTATCAAAAGCTTTTTCAAAATCTACAAAGTTGATATAGAGTTTGCTTTGCCATTCTGTGCATTGCTCTATGATATTTCTAAGAGCAAATATTTGGCCTATACAGCTCCGTCCTCTGCGAAATCCTGCTTGTTCCTTTCTTAGTTTCTTATCCACAGCATCAGTAATACGTTGTACGATGATTTTGCTTAAGATTTTACTTGGGACAGAAAGCAGTGTTATTCCACGCCAATTATTACAATCGGCAAGGAGCCCTTTTTGGGTATCCTGATGATGACTCCTCTGTTCCATGCATCAGGTATTATTTGGGTATTCCATATAGTAGTAAACAAGGGTTGCAATATATTAGCTGCAAGTTCTGGGTCTATTTTGAATAGTTCTGCGTTTAAGTTATCATTCCCTGGTGCCTTGTTATTCTTAAGAGATTTAATTGCTGTAATGATCTCATCCCGGCTGGGTGTTTCAATGCCAATTTCTAATTCCTCTGTTGGCTCTGGTATGTCTGCTACTACCGTTGGCGGTGGTCTATTTAGCAATTCTTTAAAATGCTCTGTCCATCGTATTTCTTGTTCCTTTTCCGTTGTCAATAGTATTCCATTCTTATCCTTTATGAGAGTATTTGATCTCCTGTAATGTTTCCCGCTTATTAGCTTTGTAATTTTGTACACTGTTCCCTGATCACACTTTTTGCTGCTTCTTCTGCCTGCACTGCCAGGTCTTCAACATACATTCTTTTGTCAGCTCTCACAGCCCGTTTGATTTCTTTACTTGCGCTTTTGTACTGTTCTTGGTATCTTGCTTTCAGTCTTTCGGACTTTGCTTCTAACAATTTCTTTTTAATATTCTTCGGCTGTCTATTATTTTCCATGTTGTTGGTGTTATCCACTCTTTTCTTTTCTTTGTGCGGTACCCTAGACATGTTTCACTGCTCTGGCTATATATAGATGCTATGTTGTCCCATGTTCTATCTATGTTGTCAGTTTCATCCGTAGTTTCATTACTTTCTAGGGCTTGGAATCTGTTCTTTATCTGCATTATAAACTTATCCCTTACTTCCGTGTCTTTTAGTCTATCCACATCGAACCTCTTTTGGAAGTTTTTCTGTTGTCCTGTTTTTCTTAGTTTAAGTTTGACATAAGCTGTGACTAGGTGGTGGTCGCTACCAACATCTGCACCTCTCTTGACTACAACATCTAGCAGCGAGCGTCTCCAGGGTCCATTGATCATTATATGGTCTATTTGGTTTTTATCTCTGCCATTAGGGGAATACCATGTTAATTTGTGGATATCTAAATGTTGAAATAGGGTTCCTCCTATAACGAGATTGTTCATGCTGCAGAAGTTTACTAAACGTTCCCCATTTTCGTTCATCATACCACATCCATATTTTCCCATAGTTCTATAACTATGCGTGTTGTCTTGTCCGACCTTCGCATTTAGATCTCCCATAACAATGATAACATCATGGGATGGTGACTTGTCTAATTCTGCTTGTAGGTTTTCGTAGTAAGAACACTACTACACTGAACACTACTACACTGAACACTACTACACTGAACACTACACTGAACACTACTACACTGAACACTACTACAATGAATACTACACTGAACACTACTACACTGAACACTACACTGAACACTACAACACTAAACACTAAACTGGACACTACTACACTGAAAACTACACTGAACACTACTACACTGAACATCTGTATCCCATTTGTTGGTAAGTTTAATGTGCAATGAAATAGTTTAGTCATTATCTAAAGAAGTAGTACTCATCAATATAAAGTAATTATGAAGATTGGAATGACATACAGGAGATCAGAGCATGTCTAATAAAATGAGAAGATAATTAGACATGATTGTGTGACTAGGTCTAACAAGACAATAATTATCAGTACTAATAAGCTTTGTTAAATCTCGGTATGTTACTGCAAGTCAGAAATGTAATTCATACAATACAAGATACTGCAGCTAAATGGTGAAGCTGTCGATAGTTGGAATTATTAGTTTGGTCACAGTCTATAATATATTACAGGGAATCTGAAACAGTGACAAGTTAAAGGTATAGTCTAGTGTTTGGGATGATTGAAGTCGCTAGAGAGATTACTTTGACAAGTTAAAGGTATAGTCTAGTGTTTGGGATGACTGAAGTCGCTGGAGAGATTACTTTTTACCATACAAACTTATATGTTGTTTTATGTTATGCGATCGACGTCATGGCACATTGTGCATTCCCATTCGTGCTCTATCCTCCACTGCAGCAGCCATCCCAAAGTCCATTTGTATGTTGTATGTATATTGTATGTTACTTATATGTTGTAGTTTGGTTTCATTTTTTCTTTTTCTCTTTACTATTCAACTCTCAACGGAGCACATGTCTTCTTTCAACTCTCAACGGAGCACATGTCTTCTTTCAACTCTCAACGGAGCACATGTCTTCTTTCAACTCTCAACGGAGCACATGTCTTCTTTCAACTCTCAACGGAGCACATGTTTTCTTTCAACTCTCAACGGAGCACATGTCTTCTTCAAAAAACCCCATTCCAGCCATTTCTCTATCTTGCCATCACTTTCAATTCTTTCCTCCTGGTTCGGATGTTTGAGTTACATTTTTTGTTTTAGTTGTACTTTCCATAATTATTGAAATTAGTTTTTGTTTATGTTTTCTACGGGGTGAGAAACACCACCAACTTCGAAGCACTAGCGACGGTTCCCGATGTCATGTGAGAAACACCATCAACTTCGAAGCACTAGCGACGGTTCCGATGTCATGTGAGAAACACCACCAACTTCGAAGCAATAGCGACGGTCCTCGATGTCATGTGAGAAACACCACCAACTTTGAAGCACTAGCGACGTCCCCGATGTCATGTGAGAAACACCTCCAACTTCGAAGCACAAGCGACGGTCCCCGATGTCATGTGAGAAACACCTCCAACTTCGAAGCACTAGCGACGGTTCCCGATGTCATGTGAGAAACACCACCAACATCGAAGCAATAGCGACGGTCCTCGATGTCATGTGAGAAACACCACCAACTTCGAAGCACTAGCGACGTCCCCGATGTCATGTGAGTAACACCACCAATTTCGAGGCACTACCGATGTCCCCGATGTCATGTGAGAAACACCACCAACTTCGAAGCACTAGCGACGGTTCCCGATGTCTTGTGAGAAACACCACCAACTTCGAAGCACTAGCGATGTCCCCGATGTCATGTGAGAAACACCACTAACTTCGAGGCACTAGCGACGGTCCCCGATGTCATGTGAGAAACACCTCCAACTTCGAAGTACTAGCGACGGTTCCCGATGTCATGTGAGAAACACCACTAACTTCGAAGCACTAGCGACGGTCCCCGATGTCATGTGAGAAACACCATCAACTTCGAAGCACTAGCGACGGTTCCCGATGTCATGTGAGAAACACCACCAACTTCGAAGCACTAGCGACGTCCCCGATGTCATGTGAGAAACACCACCAATTTCGAGGCACTACCGATGTCCCCGATGTCATGTGAGAAACACCACCAACTTCGAAGCACTAGCGACGGTTCCCGATGTCTTGTGAGAAACACCACCAACTTCGAAGCACTAGCGATGTCTCCGATGTCATGTGAGAAACACCACTAACTTCGAGGCACTAGCGACGGTCCCCGATGTCATGTGAGAAACACCTCCAACTTCGAAGTACTAGCGACGGTCCCCGATGTCATGTGAGAAACACCATCAACTTCGAAGCACTAGCGACGGTTCCCGATGTCATGTGAGAAACACCTCCAACTTCGAAGCACAAGCGACGGTCCCCGATGTCATGTGAGGAACACCACTAACTTCGAAGCAATAGTGACGGTTCCCGATGTCATGTGAGAAACACCACTAACTTCGAAGCACTAGCGACGGTCCCCGATGTCATGTGAGAAACACCATCAACTTCGAAGCACTAGCGACGTCCCCGATGTCATGTGAGAAACACCACCAACTTCGAAGCACTAGCGACGGTTCCCGTTGTCATGTGAGAAACACCACCAACTTTGAAGCACTAGCGACGTCCCCGATGTCATGTGAGAAACACCACCAACTTCGAAGCACTAGCGATGTCTCCGATGTCATGTGAGAAACACCACTAACTTCGAGGCACTAGCGACGGTCCCCGATGTCATGTGAGAAACACCTCCAACTTCGAAGTACTAGCGACGGTCCCCGATGTCATGTGAGAAACACCATCAACTTCGAAGCACTAGCGACGGTTCCCGATGTCATGTGAGAAACACCTCCAACTTCGAAGCACAAGCGACGGTCCCCGATGTCATGTGAGAAACACCACTAACTTCGAAGCAATAGTGACGGTTCCCGATGTCATGTGAGAAACACCACTAACTTCGAAGCACTAGCGACGGTCCCCGATGTCATGTGAGAAACACCATCAACTTCGAAGCACTAGCGACGTCCCCGATGTCATGTGAGAAACACCACCAACTTCGAAGCACTAGCGACGGTTCCCGTTGTCATGTGAGAAACACCACCAACTTCGAAGCACTAGCGACGGTCCCCGATGTCATGTGAGAAACACCATTAACTTCGAAGCACTAGCGACGGTCCCCGATGTCATGTGAGAAACACCACCAACTTTGAAGCACTAGCGACGTCCCCGATGTCATGTGAGAAACACCACCAACTTCGAAGCACTAGCGACGGTTCCCGTTGTCATGTGAGAAACACCACCAACTTCGAAGCACTAGCGACGGTCCCCGATGTCATGTGAGAAACACCACCAACTTCGAAGCAATAGCGACGGTTCCCGATGTCATATTTAGAATGGTAAAACTTTGTCGAGATTTTATTCAAATTTTCTTTGATTGATTTTGACAACTAGAATGAGGTAGATATAGAAACATTACAATCTAAGAAATCATTTCTAAGATTTCTTGATGAAAACGAAATGAATTTTGTTGAAACAATTTAATATAGATACAATATACTGTGCGATATAGATTTCTCTTCTACGATTACTGCAGACTTAATCATCATCATCATCAATAAGCTTGTCCTGAGCAGAACTTTGCCACCCCAACTGTCCTTCGGAATTTCTCGTTTTCATAAGCCAGATGCAGCCCTCATTGTCAAACCATCAGTTACATCATGAATCCATCTTCTACGTATTCTTCCTCTTCTTCTCTTTGCCGGTATACCTCCTTTTATGATGGTATTCTCCAGCCCTTAGTGTCTTTTTATGAGTCCAAAGTACCTCAATTTTCATTTTCTAATTTGTATCTTCAGACAGTTTTCTTTGATTTTGTTTTCTTGCTGAATAGATCTATTTGTTCTCTTCTCTGTCCAAGATATACGAAGGACTTTTCTGTAACACTTATATTGAAAAGCACATATATACTATTATGTTGTACTCCATATCACTGTTATGGTTTTTTAGACATTGTCTTGGAAGGTAGTCTGCCATTGCTTTCCTTCCTGTCAGTGATCATACTGGTCCATGATCGCAGCCATTGTCTGCAGACTTGATATATCTATATATATCTCAATTTCGGTACATTTAGTAGTATTACGCAGTTAGTATCGTGACTTCTGTACAAATCTTGAAGTGCGAGTTCCCCAAGTCTATCTGTGTGGTCCGCCAGTTCAAGTGTTTATTGACGATACATCAGCCTGACAAGATCACAATCTGCTGGGGATATTTTAAAGTGAGAAGCAAGCATCATATATCAAACACCACAGAGACTAACTTTCTTACTCCTATTACAATCAACAATACTTAGCTCAGGAGTTAACTACTTTTGTGCATCGGTCTCAGAAACTAATAAGAACATAGACGGATGAACTACAAGACATTACCAAGGAAATAACTTCAACCTTCTCATCCTCAGGATAACATTATTGAACATTAGAACTACATAGACGGACGAACTACAAGACATTACCAAGGAAATAACTTCAACGCGCTTCTCATCCTCATGGGAATAACATTATTTGAACATTAGAACTACCATAACTACCACGTGCCCCATGGGGAAGATAAATGCTTTCCAATAGCTAACAGTAGCGTGTGAAATGATTGAAAAAATTTACTCTATTGGAAAGATGATCTAAATATATACTGATTGATCGGTAACTACAGCAGGAAGGAATAGCAGAGGATCATGTAAGGATTGGCAACTACAGCAGGAAGGAACATAATAGCAGAAGATCATGTAAGGATCGGTAACTACAGCAGAAAGGAACATAATAGCAGAATATCATGTAAGGATCGGTAATTACAGCAGGACGGAACATAATAGCAGAATATCATGTAAGGATCGGTAATTACAGCAGGACGGAACATAATAGCAGAATATCATGTAAGGATTGGCAACTACAGCAGGAAGGACAAGGAACATAATAGCAGAATATCATGTAAGGATTGGCAACTACAGTAGGAAGGGACATAATAGCAGAATATCATGTAAGGATTGGCAACTACAGCAGGAATGAACATAATAGCAGAAGCTCATGTAATATATTCAGATCCCAAAAATGAATCCCCTTGTACACTCGTAGAAACACTCTGCTCAAACTACTCAGTTAAAAACATGCCCTAAACAATACAGTGAAGATAATTTAAAAAAAACACAAGTTTATGTTAACAGATTGTGTTCCTCACTGATGCTCTGTCAATATTACAAATCATAAATAGTGAAAACATGTATAAACTAAAAACAAAATAAATGAGACTAAATAACAATATAAGGAAGTTCTACCCTGTATACGATCGCACTGTTGTATACCAAGAAACGAGAGAGCAGACAAACTAGCATCTGCCTTGTAAACGATCACACTGTTGTATACCAAGAAACGAGAGAGCAGACAAACTAGCATCTGCCTTGTATACGATCGCACTGTTGTATACCAAGAAACGAGAGAGCAGACAAACTAGCATCTGCCTTGTATACGATCGCACTGTTGTATACCAAGAAACGAGAGAGCAGACAAACTAGCATCTGCCTTGTATACGATCACACTGTTGTATACCAACAAACGAGAGAACAGACAAACTAGCATCTGCCTTGTAAACGATCACACTGTTGTATACCAAGAAACGAGAGAGCAGACAAACTAGCATCTGCCTTGTATACGATCGCACTGTTGTATACCAAGAAACGAGAGAGCAGACAAACTAGCATCTGCCTTGTATACGATCGCACTGTTGTATACCAAGAAACGAGAGAGCAGACAAACTAGCATCTGCCTTGTATACGATCGCACTGTTGTATACCAAGAAACGAGAGAGCAGACAAACTAGCATCTGCCTTGTATACGATCACACTGTTGTATACCAAGAAACGAGAGAGCAGACAAACTAGCAAAGAAGAACACACAGGATCAAAAGAATCAAATAAATAACTTTAATGAAAATAGAGCCCTCATCAAAACTGTTAGAAAAGAAGACCAAGAGAGAGAGCTAACTAACACTGTTAGAAAAGAAGACCAAGAGAGAGAGCTAACTAACACTATGTAGAGCAAGATAGTTGATATTGTTTTCCTTGGATTGTACACAATAGACGGTACAGAAACCAACTCAAACTAAAACTGGTTCTATAACTCGTATGTACTTGTGGACATACATCACATACAGCTGGTTCTATAACTCGTATGTGCTTGTGGACATACATCACATACAGCTGGTTCTATAACTCGTATGTACTTGTGGACATACATCACATACAGCTGGTTCTATAACTCGTATGTACTTGTGGACATACATCACATACAACTGGTTCTATAACTCGTATGTACTTGTGGACATACATTATACAGCCGAACACGACCTGCATGAATGCCACTGTGAAAATAAACACTGGCCAGCAGATATATACACACAGGCAAATCTGCTTGAAAATCTTAAGGAGCTAACAAACACAACATACATACATTCAGAGAACAAGACTCCATGTGTAGACACTGACGAAACAAGTAAAAACACAACATACATACATTCAGAGAACTAGACTCCATGTGTAGACACTGACGAAACAAGTAAAAACACAACATAAATACATTCAGAGAACCATACTCCACGAGTAGACACTGACGAAACAAGTAAAAACACAACATACATACATTCAGAGAACCAGACTCCATGTGTAGACACTGACGAAACAAGTAAAAACACAACATACATACATTCAGAGAACCAGACTCCATGTGTAGACACTGACGAAACAAGTAAAAACACAACATACATACATTCAGAGAACCAGACTCCATGTGTAGACACTGACGAAACAAGTAAAAACACAACATACATACATTCAGAGAACCAGACTCCATGTGTAGACACTGACGAAACAAGTAAAAACACAACATACATACATTCAGAGAACCAGACTCCATGTGTAGACACTGACGAAACAAGTAAAAACACAACATACATACATTCAGAGAACCAGACTCCATGTGTAGACACTGACGAAACAAGTAAAAACACAACATACATACATTCAGAGAACCAGACTCCATGTGTAGACACTGACGAAACAAGTAAAAACACAACATACATACATTCAGAGAACCAGACTCCATGTGTAGACACTGACGAAACAAGTAAAAACACAACATACATACATTCAGAGAACCAGACTCCACGAGTAGAGTAGACAGTGGCGAAACAAGTAAAAACACAACATACATACATTCAGAGAACCAGACTCCACGAGTAGACAGTGGCGAAACAAGTAAAAACAAAGTACTGTAGTTTTACAAGATACAAAAACAATAACGATACACAGCAACGTTTCTACCAAAAGGCCTTTATCAAGCAAAGGATACAAATAAGCAGGGAACTGATAACTGCTAACAACAGATGTGAAGATTGTCACAGAAGATATAGACTCAGACAATCAATTCATAATGGCCCTAACATGAAAATCTGTGATTAAAAAAGAATTAAGAAAATAAATACAAAATAGTAGTGTAGACATTGAACAACAGCGAACGAGGTGAAGTAGAAGAAGACTATGGATCATGTTTACGACAAGTTCAAATCCCAGGCAGACGTTAGTGCGTAGATAGTATCATTGATTTTCAGATCCAACAGTCAGGTATGAGTAGTTTTTCCTTACATTGTTCGTCATGGTAACAAAATAGTACTGGAATGAGAACACGCAGATAATGTTATCTTTGAAGATTGAACAAATGACAAGAGAGAGGAAGTCATTACTATATAAAGTTATACTATCTAATTTCAGTGTCATTATTATGTCAACAGAAGAAATTTTCAAGCTTCCTCTCTCTTTCACAAAAAACATAAACATAAATGGGAACACTTACAGAAGGGAGCACTATACATTTCCTTTCTTACAAGAGAGAACACTTACTTTTCTTTTATTTACATTTCTCACAGGAAGAAACACTATACATTTCACATACACGAGGAGACTCCGTCTTTCTCTTTCTCTCTCCCCACTCTCTCTCTCTCTCTCTCTCTCTCTCTCTCTCACACAACACACACCCGCAAACATTTGCTCTTCCAAGATTTTCCATAAACTTCAACTCACTTTCACATGCTCTCTATCTTTCCCTCTCTGTCACTTTCATTACCAGCCGTATCATGAGACTCTCTGTTTAACATAAACACACACCGTGAACATTCTTCATTGTGCACATTAGTTTCTATCTTCTCCTTCTCTTCATAAACACACACACCCATTCTCTCTCTCTCTCCTTTTCTCTCTCTCTCTTGTACATATAGATGAACAGATTATCTCAAATACAATTACACAGTTACCACACTTTCTCTCTCTCTCTTGTACATGTACATGTACATATTATCTCAAATACAATTACACAGTTACCACACTTTCTCTCTCTCTCTTGTACATGTACATGTACAGATTATCTCAAATACAATTACACAGTTACCAGACTTTCTCTCTCTCTCTTGTACATATAGATGAACAGATTATCTCAAATACAATTACACAGTTACCAGACTTTCTCTCTCTCTCTCTCTTGTACATGTAGATGTACAGATTATCTCAAATACAATTACACAGTTACCAGACTTTCTCTCTTTATTATTGTGTCTCTTGTCTTCTTCTTCAACGAACGCTCCATATCGATTACTTCTTAAACCACTCTTTGTGACTTGTATGTGATCTGAGCCTAAGCGCGAGTGTACGTTGTGCCAGTTATGTGCCTACAAGTAGGCCAGTACATCCGATTTCTGCGATGTTTTTTATTTACTAGGATAGCTTCCCTAGTTTCTACATCAGTGGTCTCTTACGACATGCCTTGTAGATCGCAGTGTTACTATTTGTTGCTCCCCTTGCGAGCCACGACAACACACGGACGATTATGTGTCTTTATGGCTAAGTGGTTAAGCCATTTGCCTTGCGCACAGAAAGTCGTGAGTTCGAATCTGAACAGAGCAGATCTGTACTCAAATACATTTTCCCGGAATTCCTAGGACAAAGGAACTATGGAGCTTATAAATCATATGTACGGTTTCAACTTCCCTGCAACGGGTCACCCCATATATGCTCAGTTCATGTGCCAACGACAATTACAAAAAATGCTAACAACTGTGAACTGTTTCCTGTGTGAACTAAATCCAGAATGAAACAGCCGTACCGCCACAAAAAGCAGCCTGAACCGCATAAATGCATATGGCCGTCACTAAAGTGTCAACACAAAACTGTTCATCACTTGAATTGCATTTCATGTCGAAGGGAACATCAATCACGACAAAATCCAACTTTCTGCACACGCAATATCACTGCATACGGCAGATTGAGTCGTTCATCATACCGCTGTCCGCCATTTTCCAAATACACACAATAAACGCACAGTTGAAACAGCAAAAAGCATTCCATGTAACATTCGTAGCTCACAGCGTTGCTCAAGCACTAACTCCGTAACTCGGCAAACGAAACCGGAAAATATCCGACCGAACATTGCTATAATGCCCTAACAAAGTCGTGTCCAGAACCAAACAGTCCTTATTCTGAATGACCCTACTCATCCCAACATTGCTGGTCAGATTTCTTCCTATGAAGCTGCCGAAGCTACGCAGTTCATGCTTTGTGCATTACTCTTGGTAGATGACATGCAATTTTTGCAAAGCGGGACGAGCCATTGGGGGGCATACTTTGTCTTTAGATTCTTTCTCATTACCCTAATTGCTTTCCCACATACACACAACACACAACACACTACACACACACATACTATACATTTCCTTTTAAAACACACTCAATATCTCTCACATACACAATTACTCACTCTTACATACTCACAATAACACACTCACACACTTATACACACACACTCTCTTACACGCACGCACACACACTCTCTCAAAAAGACACTCACTAATCCTTGAACATAGAAACATGAACAAACAAAGAAACGAACACGCGAACGTAAATTTAAAAAAACAAAAACAGAAATAAGTCTACTCACACGAACACGAACATAAACGTGCACACTCACACCAAGAGAATGAGTAATTGATTAAGAACAAACAAGAAAAGTTACCTGGATGAACCCAAACTTAAATAGATATTCAATGGGAAACACAAAATAAACAAACGAAGCAGAATAAACCAATGAAAACAACAGACAACAAGAATAATTGCATGTTTATAAGCAATCACAAAAAATGGATACAATCTCCACAACAAAAATGTAAATAAATAATTGGAAAGAAGAATACAAAGCAGTAAATGTTGTAGTGAGAAGCTGAAACACTGTACAGAAGGTACACTCTCTTGCTTGAAACACTGTACAGAATGTACTCTCTCTTGCTTGAAACACTGCACAGAAGGTACTCTCTCTTGCTTGAAACACTGCACAGAAGGTACACACTCTTGCTTGAAACACTGTACAGAAGGTACACTCTCTTGCTTGAAACACTGTACAGAATGTACTCTCTCTTGCTTGAAACACTGCACAGAAGGTACTCTCTCTTGCTTGAAACACTGCACAGAAGGTACACACTCTTGCTTGAAACACTGTACAGAAGGTACACACTCTTGCTTGAAACACTGTACAGAAGGTACTCTCTCTTGCTTGAAACACTGTACAGAAGGTACTCTCTCTTGCTTTAAACACTGCACAGAAGGTACACACTCTTGCTTGAAACACTGTACAGAAGGTACACACTCTTGCTTGAAACACTGTACAGAAGGTACACACTCTTGTTTGAAACACTGCACAGAAGGTACTCTCTCTTGCTTGAAACACTGTACAGAAGGTACACACTCTTGCTTGAAACACTGTACAGAAGGTACTCTCTCTTGCTTGAAACACTGCACAGAAGGTACACACTCTTGCTTGAAACACTGTACAGAAGGTACACACTCTTGTGAAACACTGTACAGAAGGTACACACTCTTGTGAAACACTGTACAGAAGGTACACACTCTTGCTTGAAACACTGTACAGAAGGTACACACTCTTGCTGAAACACTGCAAGAAGGTACACACTCTTGCTTGAAACACTGTACAGAAGGTACACACTCTTGTGAAACACTGTACAGAAGGTACACACTCTTGTTGAAACACTGCACAGAAGGTACTCTCTCTTGCTTGAAACACTGCACAGAAGGTACTCTCTCTTGCTTGAAACACTGTACAGAAGGTACCCCTCTTGTGAAACACTGCACAGAAGGTACTCTCTCTTGCTTGAAACACTGCACAGAAGGTACTCTCTCTTGCTTGAAACACTGTACAGAAGGTACACACTCTTGTTTGAAACACTGCACAGAAGGTACACACTCTTGCTTGAAACACTGCACAGAAGGTACTCTCTCTTGCTTGAAACACTATACAGAAGGTTCTCTTGCTTGAAACACTGCACAGAAGGTACACACTCTTGCTTGAAACACTGCACAGAAGGTACACACTCTTGCTTGAAACACTGCACAAGGTACTCTCTCTTGCTTGAAACACTGCACAAGGTACTCTCTCTTGCTTGAAACACTGCACAAGGTACTCTCTCTTGCTTGAAACACTGTACAGAATGTACACACTCTTGCTTGAAACACTGCACAGAAGGTACACACTCTTGCTTGAAACACCATTACATCTCAGTTATTCTTACATCTATCTTTAGGGTAATGTTATTCTTTCAACACTGGTTTCTATGTTCCTGAGCAGAGTAGACTTCACATGCCAAAACGTAACACTTCCTAGCTGACTGGTTCATTGATTCATGTGTTGAGCATCATTGCATTTGGGTTAATAATTATGAGAACTCGGATCTCTTTCTTACACGGGGAGATCTCAGCAGCAGAGAACGCACTTCGTAGCAGCAGTTCCCTATGTAATTTGTTAGACTGTAACACATTTGTATAAATAAAAGAAATGGTCATTGAACGAGGTGAGTGTTTAACCAGCGAGCCATGAAACTATCAGTAAGTATAGCCATCGTAAGTATTTCCTACTTTACGTGACTCATCAGGATCCGTCTTGACAACAGATGCAGAAAGGGGCAGGGGTTCCTTCATCGTTTCGTGGAACAGACAGAAAAAGGTGATAAAACTGACCGCCATAATATCATAAGTGCTCTTCGTGATATTACTAGCTCTGGAGAACCTTACATTGACTTAATAACAAAGGAGGATGTTAATGCACTCAAGGCAAGCCACAGCACCGCTCCAGGGGCTGATGGTGTCCAATATCATCACATCAAACAGCTGGACGAGACTGTTATTAATGCAGTTGTGAAGGATTTTAACAAAAGTGTACAGAATGCTGTGGTACCCGAGGATTGGCTTCATAGTTATTTACAACCGCTCCACAAACATGGGAAGGATCCTAAACTGCTCAGCAGCTACCGCATACTCACCTTGCAAAATGTATATGGCAAATTACTAGAGAAGATAATGGCCAGAAAGGTAATGTGTCACTTGGAGAATGACAGCATCCTCCCTGACACTTTGGGTAGCTACCGGCCAATGAAAGGGACATGGGACAATGCTGGCACTTTTGCATATGATGTTTATGAAGGCTTCCAAACCAAGCAAGAGACTGTTGCTGTGGCCATCGACTTGGAGGATGCTTAAAACAAGGTGAATTTTTCAATAATGGTGCGCTCTTTGATTAAATGTAAAGTTAATCCTTGGCTGGTAAACTGGATAGCTGCTTCTTTAATGGAGAGAACCGTTGCACTCCGTTTAGGAACATGGACATCGGATCCTGCACGTATATGCCCGGGATTACCCCAGGGTTCTCCTCTATCACCCGTGTTGTTTAATATTTACACAGCAAATGTAGCTAAAATTCAGCCAACCGGATTGGGTCGGACATTGACATTTGCAGATGATATCTTAATATCTAGGACTGGGTCAGATAGACGAGAGATAGTTGACGACATTCAGAAAACATTGCATACCATCTCGGGTTGGTGTAGAGTCTCGCTCTCAGGTCAATCCTGAAAAATCGTGTATGTTGTGGTGCTCGTTGAATAATCACATTGTCAAGGCTGACCTACCCTGTGTAATCTTTGATGAACATACCATCGAGCGCAGAGACAGGCTGCGCTATCTTGCAATAACCTTTGATCGTAGTCTATCTTTCAAACACCATATTGAACAGACGATACAACGGTGCAAGCGTGGTCTTGAGGCCCTCAAAGTTATGGTGGCCGCACACCTTGAGCAGAGACTACTTGCCCTTTTGTTCGATCGACTGGTAATGTCAGTGGTAGATTACGGACTCGGAATTCTTACGATATCAAGATCACAATGTGAACGACTCGAACGGGTTCAGAATGAAGGTATGCGTATAGTTCTGGGCTGCACTAGAGATACCCCCATTGTGAAGATGAGATATATGCTTGGCCTTCTGTCACTACGGTCCCGTCATGCAATCGCCCAAACCAAGGCATATATGCGGGTTACTTCGGATAAGAGAAATCCACTTCACAAGAACACTAATGATGTTAAGGGCACGAGAATCAAGTGTGGCATGTCGTGGATGGCCCAGGCTGAGAGAACAATTGGCCAGGTGACTACGGTTGCGACTCTACCAAAAGGGGAAGAATGGATCCCAACAGATGGTAACATGATGAACTATCTCAACGTCATCATTACTCTTGGAAGAGAATGTAGAGATTGGGGCAACATGAAGGCTGATCTCGCAGTTAAGCAGCTGATAGAAGATAATGCAAGGGATGATGATGTTGTTGTATATACCGATGGGTCGGTTCAACGTGGTGAGAAATCCGGCTGGGGTTTCTTGGCTAATGCTCATGGTAGGGTTGTTGCAGAGCGAAGTGAGGCATACAGGACAACTACTTCTAGTATGAGGATGGAGGTTGAGGCCGTTACTGCTGCCCTCAATTGGATTTCTGGTACTTCATTTACTGGGGCAGTTGTTGTATCTGACTCTCAGTCGATGCTTCACAAGATCCAGAAGGGCAGGTTTCGGTATGAGTGGATGTCGTCTATAGAAGTTTCTAACCTCCAGCGGCTTACATGGATATACTGTCCTGGGCATGCGGGTGTTTACGGTAATGAGAAAGCGGACAGGCTTGCATAAACAGCATCGATTGTTGGGGAGTTGAAGATGGATAAGGGATATTCTTCGGTCTCTTCGAGACTCTCTGTTGGATGAGGACACTAAAATCGATGTTGAATCGATCAAGCGATTTAAGCAGTTTGAAGTTACCCGTTGTTCAAGTCGAACTGGATGTCTGAGAGGCAGAGTGAGAGGTGTGTTTAATCAGCAAGCCACAGGAACCATCAGTATGCATACTCTTCGATATCTGTTGGGGAGACTGAGCACCTATGGATCTGCCCGGAATGCAATGATGTCAGTTTAGTAACCAATAACCAATAACCAATAGCCATCGACATCTGCTGGAGGAGATTAAATATTTATAGATATAACCTGAAGGATATCGACATCTGCTGGAGGAGATTAAATATCTATAGATATAACCTGAAGGATATCAACATCTGCTGGAGGAGATGGAATATCTATAGATATAACCTGAAGGATATCGACATCTGCTGGAGGAGATTAAATATCTATAGATATAACCTGAAGGATATCGACATCTGCTGGAGGAGATTAAATATCTATAGATATAACCTGAAGGATATCGACATCTGCTGGAGGAGATTAAATATCTATAGATATAACCTGAAGGATATAATCAAAACCAATAACTAGCCATGCAAAGGTATCTGCTCTTTTTGGACCAACACAATCGTTTTCCGTGGGAATTTGCTGCGCATAGTTTGCCTTCTATTTCTCTCATTATTTGCTTAGTCAGAGTGCAGTGATACACCCTGTTCCTTTGACCATCGCTTGATGGGGAAGTAGGAGCTTAGTCAACTCTGACCCGTTATCCTTGACTCTGACGTGTCATCTTCTTCTTCATTGCCAAGATCTCTTTATCGTTGTGGTACTATGCTTGCTTTCATTTTCTCAATACTGTTTGTCTCACAGCGTCAGGATTAGATTAGATATGAAGTAACAAAGAACTGTTCCAGCGATAAAACAACAAGATATGAAGTAACAAAGAACTGTTCCAGCGATAAAACAACAAGATATGAAGTAACAAAGAACTGTTCCAACGATAAAACAACAAA
The DNA here is from genome assembly GCA_020796225.1 of Arion vulgaris. Taxonomy (NCBI): domain Eukaryota; kingdom Metazoa; phylum Mollusca; class Gastropoda; order Stylommatophora; family Arionidae; genus Arion; species Arion vulgaris. The sequence continues at coordinate 47,655,494 of CM036756.1, read as the reverse complement.
TCCACTGTATTGTGGTAGCATTGCACTTTGTATCCACTGTATTGTGGTAGCATTGCACTTTGGGGAGCACTTTCTGTTGGTAATCTGCTATAAAAAGGCAACCATGTTTACTGCTTACTTCAACGTAGAGATTTCTAAGCTCATACTTCTAGTGTACAGATGAGATGTTTACTGTTTACTTCAACGTAGAGATTTCTAAGCTCACACCTCTAGTGTACAGATGAGATGTTTACTGTTTCTTCAACGTAGAGATTTATAAGCTCATACCTCTAGTGTACAGATGAGATGTTTACTGTTTACTTCAACGTAGAGATTTCTAAGCTCATACTTCTAGTGTACAGATGAGATGTTTACTGTTTACTTCAACGTAGAGATTTCTAAGCTCATACTTCTAGTGTACAGATGAGATGTTTACTGTTTACTTCAACGTAGAGATTTCTAAGCTCACACCTCTAGTGTACAGATGAGATGTTTACTGTTTACTTCAACGTAGAGATTTCTAAGCTCATACCTCTAGTGTACAGATGAGATGTTTACTGTTTACTTCAACGTAGAGATTTCTAAGCTCACACTTCTAGTGTACAGATGAGATGTTTACTGTTTACTTCAACGTAGAGAATTCTAAGCTCACACCTCTAGTGTACAGATGAGATGTTTACTGTGAAAACATTCCATTTGAATGATTCAATTAGCAAAAGTTGTCGGTCAATATTTGACAAGTGTTTCAATATCAAGACCGAATATTGGCAACGGGTCACGTGTCAGGTTATGTAGTGCAAATCTATACTATCTGTTAAATGTCTTATAATGCGAAGAGAAGGTTTAGAACATTGGGTGACTACAGGTAAAATTCAGGGAAGGAGAGATCGTGGAAGACAGAGGAGAAGATGTTGGATGACCTGACATCATGGTTCGACAAAATATCGACGTCAGAACTGATTACATGCACCAAGCAAAGAGAGTTGTGGAGTGACATGATCGCCTACGCCGACAGGTATGGCACTTGATTGATTGATATTTTGTCTTGAACTTTTGATGTTTTGAATTTTGATGCTCTCTATATTTTGTCTTGAACTTTTGATGTTTTGAATTTTGATGTTCGCTATATTTTGTCTCGAACTTTTGATGTTTTGAATTTTGATGCTCTCTATATTTTGTCTCGAACTTTTGATGTTTTGAATTTTGATGTTCGCTATATTTTGTGACTAGCTAAGTTCTAAATTGAATAACTAGTAATCCAGAAATCAGAAAAAGGAATAATGATAGTTTACAACCACTTACAAATTATGATGCATATATTTCAAATTATGATGCATATATTAATATCTGAAGGAATAAATAAATAATACGTAAAAAATAATAACAATCAACAATGGTATAAATATATACAAATAAACATAGAGACATAAATGACTACTCAATGTAGTCACACAAGAGGCTTTGAGGCAAGTCTTAGAATAATTATTCAAATTTGTTAGGATTAAAGAATACCTAATACTGAGATCACCCGGCGCACAGGGATCAACAAATAAATATAAAAAATAGGAAATGGAATTGGTTGGGACATACATAAAGAACATAGAAGATCAGATATTCACATGTGACCCTGAAAATGTTATCCCGGCGGCAAGAGGGGTAGAGGAAGATCTAAGGGCACATAGAGACGAAATGTAGACACAGAAAAACTTTCAAATCATTGAAAAAAAGTTCAATTCATTTTAAAAACAACAAAACATACGAAAACATGATTATATAATGATGAATTATTAGTAAGAATAATATTATCAGTATTATTAATAATTTTCTCATCAATTAATATTTATGGATTTAGAAAATGAAGTAAAATTGCAATAAGACATAGTGTTCTATCACATTTGTATAAAAGTTGGCCTCCATCAAATGAAATTGATGATATCACGTTTGAGCTAATCGTTGTAATAACTACAGAAAGTTGTATGTAACATTAGTAGTTGGAAGTAAGAATATTTAACATAAACTACGTCATTGACATGAGATATCACGTTTGAGCTAATCGTTGTAATAACTACAGAGAGCTGTATGTAACACTAGTAGTTGGAAGTAAGAATATTTAACATAAACTACGTCATTGACATGAGATATCACGTTTGAGCTAATCGTTCTAATAACTACAGAGAGATGTATGTAACATTAGTAGTTGGAAGTAAGAACATTTAACATAAACTACGTCATTGACATGAGATATCACGTTTGAGCTAATCGTTGTAATAACTACAGAGAGCTGTATGTAACATTAGTAGTTGGAAGTAAGAATATTTAACACAAACTAGGTCACTGACATGAGATATAACAAACTGGAGATAAATGACATCTAACTTTCCACGTGTAAACAACAAGATATGAAGTAACAAAGAACTGTTTCAACGATAAAACAACAAGATATGAAGTAACAAAGAACTGTTCCAACGATAAAACAACAAGATATGAAGTAACAAAGAACTGTTCCAGCGATAAAACAACAAGATATGAAGTAACAAAGAACTGTTCCAGCGATAAAAACAAAGATATGAAGTAACAAAGAACTGTTCCAACGATAAAACAACAAGATATGAAGTAACAAAGAACTGTTCCAGCGATAAAACAACAAGATATGAAGTAACAAAGAACTGTTCCAACGATAAAACAACAAGATATGAAGTAACAAAGAACTGTTCCAACGATAAAACAACAAGATATGAAGTAACAAAGAACTGTTCCAGCGATAAAACAACAAGATATGAAGTAACAAAGAACTGTTCCAGCGATAAAACAACAAGATATAAAGTAACAAAGAAGTGTTCCAACGATAAAACAACAAGATATGAAGTAACAAAGAACTGTTCCAGCGATAAAACAACAAGATATGAAGTAACAAAGAACTGTTCCAACGATAAAACAACAAGATATGAAGTAACAAAGAACTGTTCCAACGATAAAACAACAAGATATGAAGTAACAAAGAACTGTTCCAGCGATAAAACAACAAGATATGAAGTAACAAAGAACTGTTCCAACGATAAAACAACAAGATATGAAGTAACAAAGAACTGTTCCCAAAGATAAAACAACAAGATATGAAGTAACAAAGAACTGTTTCAACGATAAAACAACAAGATATGAAGTAACAAAGAACTGTTCCAACGATAAAACAACAAGATATGAAGTAACAAAGAACTGTTCCAACGATAAAACAACAAGATATGAAGTAACAAAGAACTGTTCCAGCGATAAAACAACAAGATATGAAGTAACAAAGAACTGTTTCAACGATAAAACAACAAGATATGAAGTAACAAAGAACTGTTCCAACGATAAAACAACAAGATATGAAGTAACAAAGAACTGTTCCAGCGATAAAACAACAAGATATGAAGTAACAAAGAACTGTTCCAACGATAAAACAACAAGATATGAAGTAACAAAGAACTGTTCCAACGATAAAACAACAAGATATGAAGTAACAAAGAACTGTTTCAACGATAAAACAACAAGATATGAAGTAACAAAGAACTGTTCCAGCGATAAAACAACAAGATATGAAGTAACAAAGAACTGTTTCAACGATAAAACAACAAGATATGAAGTAACAAAGAACTGTTCCAACGATAAAACAACAAGATATGAAGTAACAAAGAACTGTTCCAGCGATAAAACAACAAGATATGAAGTAACAAAGAACTGTTCCAACGATAAAACAACAAGATATGAAGTAACAAAGAACTGTTCCAACGATAAAACAACAAGATATGAAGTAACAAAGAACTGTTTCAACGATAAAACAACAAGATATGAAGTAACAAAGAACTGTTCAACGATAAAACAACAAGATATGAAGTAACAAAGAACTGTTCCAGCAATAAAACAACAAGATATGAAGTAACAAAGAACTGTTCCAACGATAAAACAACAAGATATGAAGTAACAAAGAACTGTTCCAACGATAAAACAACAAGATATGAAGTAACAAAGAACTGTTCCAACGATAAAACAACAAGATATGAAGTAACAAAGAACTGTTTCAACGATAAAACAACAAGATATGAAGTAACAAAGAACTGTTCCAACGATAAAACAACAAGATATGAAGTAACAAAGAACTGTTTCAACGATAAAACAACAAGATATGAAGTAACAAAGAACTGTTCCAACGATAAAACAACAAGATATGAAGTAACAAAGAACTGTTCCAACGATAAAACAACACGATATGAAGTAACAAAGAACTGTTCCAGCGATAAAACAACAAGATATGAAGTAACAAAGAACTGTTTCAACGATAAAACAGCAAGATATGAAGTAACAAAGAACTGTTCCAACGATAAAACAACAAGATATGAAGTAACAAAGAACTGTTCCAGCGATAAAACAACAAGATATGAAGTAACAAAGAACTGTTCCAGCGATAAAACAACAAGATATGAAGTAACAAAGAACTGTTCCAACGACAAAACAACAAGATATGAAGTAACAAAGAACTGTTCCAACGATAAAACAACAAGATATGAAGTAACAAAGAACTGTTCCAGCGATAAAACAACAAGATATGAAGTAACAAAGAACTGTTTCAACGATAAAACAACAAGATATGAAGTAACAAAGAACTGTTCCAACGATAAAACAACAAGATATGAAGTAACAAAGAACTGTTCCAACGATAAAACAACAAGATATGAAGTAACAAAGAACTGTTCCAGCGATAAAACAACAAGATATGAAGTAACAAAGAACTGTTCCAGCGATAAAACAACAAGATATGAAGTAACAAAGAACTGTTCCAGCGATAAAACAACAAGATATGAAGTAACAAAGAACTGTTCCAACGATAAAACAACAAGATATGAAGTAACAAAGAACTGTTCCAACGATAAAACAACAAGATATGAAGTAACAAAGAACTGTTCAGCGATAAAACAACAAGATATGAAGTAACAAAGAACTGTTCCAACGATAAAACAACAAGATATGAAGTAACAAAGAACTGTTCCAACGATAAAACAACAAGATATGAAGTAACAAAGAACTGTTCCAACGATAAAACAACAAGATATGAAGTAACAAAGAACTGTTCCAGCGATAAAACAACAAGATATGAAGTAACAAAGAACTGTTCCAACGATAAAACAACAAGATATGAAGTAACAAAGAACTGTTCCAACGATAAAACAACAAGATATGAAGTAACAAAGAACTGTTCCAACGATAAAACAACAAGATATGAAGTAACAAAGAACTGTTCCAGCGATAAAACAACAAGATATGAAGTAACAAAGAACTGTTCCAACGATAAAACAACAAGATATGAAGGAACAAAGAACTGTTTCAACGATAAAACAACAAGATATGAAGTAACAAAGAACTGTTCCAACGATAAAACAACAAGATATGAAGTAACAAAGAACTGTTCCAACGATAAAACAACAAGATATGAAGTAACAAAGAACTGTTCCAACGATAAAACAACAAGATATGAAGTAACAAAGAACTGTTCCAGCGATAAAACAACAAGATATGAAGTAACAAAGAACTGTTCCAGCGATAAAACAACAAGATATGAAGTAACAAAGAACTGTTCCAGCGATAAAACAACAAGATATGAAGTAACAAAGAACTGTTCCAACGATAAAACAACAAGATATGAAGTACCAAAGAACTGTTCCAACGATAAAACAACAAGATATGAAGTAACAAAGAACTGTTCCAACGATAAAACAACAAGATATGAAGTAACAAAGAACTGTTCCAACGATAAAACAACAAGATATGAAGTAACAAAGAACTGTTCCAACGATAAAACAACAAGATATGAAGTAACAAAGAACTGTTCCAACGATAAAACAACAAGATATGAAGTAACAAAGAACTGTTCCAACGATAAAACAACAAGATATGAAGTAACAAAGAACTGTTCCAACGATAAAACAACAAGATATGAAGTAACAAAGAACTGTTCCAGCGATAAAACAACAAGATATGAAGTAACAAAGAACTGTTCCAACGATAAAACAACAAGATATGAAGTAACAAAGAACTGTTCCAACGATAAAACAACAAGATATGAAGAAACAAAGAACTGTTCCAACGATAAAACAAGATATGAAGGAACAAAGAACTGTTCCAACGATAAAACAACAAGATATGAAGGAACAAAGAACTGTTCCAACGATAAAACAAATAAAACAAAGCTAAATGTGAACAAAAGAATGAAAAATGATATTTGACAGAAAACACAATATTTCCATTATGGTTGATGACATTATTTCAGAAACATATAGCTTTTAGATATGTGGGTATTCATATTATAGCAATTATATTTGAACATATCACTATGTCAATGCTAGGATTAATATAGTCAATCTTCATTTTAACTCTCTTATTCCAGTCTCATATTTTACAAAATATTCTTTGAGAAAAATAAGTCAGTACAAAAGTCAAGAATCTTTTTTCATACCATGTTGACTCCTGTTTTGACTAGCTGTATCGAGTGGGTGAAAAATTCACAAGCAATCAAGTTTAGCAATGCTGCATCTGTTTTGTAATAGGGTGTCAAGAACTTAAGTTGTCGTTCAATCATTGAAGCGCTTGTGTGTTGTCGGGACTCACAAGGGGAGCAAAGAATAGTAACACTGTGGCCTACAAGGCATGCCGAAAGAGGCAACGAAGGTAGAGGCTTAGGAAAGGTACTCTAGTAAATAAAAATAATCGCAGAAATCGGATGTGCTATCCTATTTGTAGGCGCATAACTGGCACAACGTACTATCGCTCTTAGGCTCAGATTACATACAAATCACAAAAGTGGCTTAACAAGTGGTCGATATAGTTCATTCGGAAAAGAAGAATCATTGAAGAAGAAGAAGAAGAATATATGAAGATTGTACTTGATCTGAAGCAAATTCAGAAATATAAATGTCAATTAATATATGTATTTTGAAAGTTGCTAGTAATGTATTTTGAAAGTTGCAAGTAATGTATTTGGAAAGTTGCAAGTAATGTATTTGGAAAGTTGCAAGTAATGTATTTGGAAAGTTGCAAGTAATGTATTTCACCAACCAAGTTTTAAAAAAAACCACATAAAAACAAACGAATGATTAAAACGTCGAAAAACTATTTTTGTAAGCATTTCTGTTCTTACGTTTCCATAGATTTCATGAGATATAGGTAAAAAGACATTCTTCACTTCGTGACTAAAGAAGATGACATTTTCTTGACAATTAATCACTTTGCCGGGGAAACGGATCATCAAAATGTAATTTGATTTTATTATTCAACAGTGGAATTTTCTGTTCACTTTTTTTGTCTGTATGTAATAAAGATGCTTACTGATGTGAATACAAATAAGGAAACGAAGGTGGAAATATTTAGGTCATGTTCTTAGATCAGACGAAAAGAGACTAAATCGACAAGTCCTTATGTGGTTACCAGTTGGGAAAAGAAAACGTGGAAGACCAAAGACCACTCTTCGAAGAACCATCCAACAAGAAAGTAAACTATTGGGATATAAAACCATACAAGATCCCCAACTGCTAGCAAAGAACCGTATCACATGGAGATCTAAAACCTCTGCCCTATGTGCCGCCTTTGGCACGAAAGGAACAAACTAACTAACTAACTAATGTGAATAGTGTTTCAGTATAAAAACAATGACATGGTGCTGCTGCATTGAGTGATGGTTCCATCTGTACCAAAAATAGATAAATCTGCTTTGCTTTACTTTCTTTGTCTATGAACATTGTGAGCTGACGCTGTGAGGCAAACAGGATTGAAGAAAAGAAAGAGAAAGATAGTCTACAAACATAAACTTTTATTACTTGAGTTCGAAATGTCATTGCTATTTTCTTCTTTGAAATCAGTAACAAGTTGAGTCAAGAAAAGTACAAATTGTAGATTTGTTTGGCAGGTAAATGTAGTTCTTGGCGCCAAGAGATGAAATATGAAGATAACATAACTTTGGAAGATATTTGTAAAGAAAAAATATAATTTGTTACGTTTATGAACAGCTGTTATTTGCGATAGAATTTAGTTTTTTTTTTAAATGTTGTATTATTCGATATAAGGGGTGATAGAAAGACATTAAATGTATTTGTATATACTTATATATATTTATATATGATATCTATCTAAGAATATCAAGATATTGCTGTCATTCCGTGTGCTATATTAAAGAACCTGTTATTAGGCCCTTCATTTTCTTAAACGACAGGTGCATGATGGTCGGTGTGATCTGGATCATATCGATTGCTTTATCTTCGTTTCTATGGTAACCAGTTGAGGCTATGTTGATATGAAAGTTTTTAAATCATTAGTTTTCAACCATTTCCAGCTTGCGCCATTTTTTTAAAGTTGATAAGACTCCAACGCTCTCCCTCTCTTTTTTTCTCATTGTCACACTAAAATTGTACTTTCCAAAGAGCAAGCGAAATAAGAAATGTTTCTCACTCAGACAGTTTTAACAGTACTGCGCCCTCCTCCCTCTAAACACAATAACATTGACAGTAAGAAAGGTCTTCCATCCCCCCTAAACACAATAACATTGACAGTCAGAAAGGTCTTCCATCCCCCCCTAAACACAATAACATTGACAGTCAGAAAGGCCTTCCCTGCTAAACACAATAACATTGACAGTAAGAAAAGGCCTTCCCCACTAAACACAATAACATTGACAGTAAGAAAAGGCCTTCCCCACTAAACACAATAACATTGACAGTAAGAAAAGGCCTTCCCCACTAAACACAATAACATTGACAGTAAGAAAAGGCCTTCCCCACTAAACACAATAACATTGACAGTAAGAAAAGGCCTTCCCCACTAAACACAATAACATTGACAGTAAGAAAAGGCCTTCCCCACTAAACACAATAACATTGACAGTAAGAAAAGGCCTTCTCTGCTAAACACAATAACATTGACAGTAAGAAAGGTCTTCCATCCCCCCTAAACACAATAACATTGACAGTCAGAAAGGCCTTCCCTGCTAAACACAATAACATTGACAGTAAGAAAGGTCTTCCATCCCCTCTAAACACAATAACATTGACAGTCAGAAAGGCCTTCCCTGCTAAACACAATAACATTGACAGTAAGAAAAGGCCTTCCCCACTAAACACAATAACACTGAGAGTAAGAAATGCAAAAATAAAAAAATAAACTAGTTTCTGACAAGAAAATTGAGGAAAAATGTAAACATGAGTAAAATATGTTACATCCACACGTCTTCCAGATTGAGAGTTACATCTTTAGAAAGACATACACATGCATATATATATAGTATATATAGTGTCAAGGGATTGTAATTGCTAATTCAGTCTGTCAAAAACATAGTGAAGATCAAAACTTCTTTCTGAATACAAAGAAAACTATAATTATGTCACCGATAAATAAAAATATCAACCCAAAACTACCATCAATAATGAAGACATTTAGAGCTTGACATATTTGGAATATCTTGGCTCTGTAATTGGCAAGAATAGAGATGGTACGAATGAAGCTAGAAGAAGATAAGCCATGGCTTTCAAGAGGTTGGTCAGTATGACGAAACTATGGCGCGACACAAGCCAAGAAACAAAAGTAAGACTTCTGATAACATGCATATTTCCTGTCTCAACATATGGATGTAAATCGTCAACAATAACAAAAACATTTAAAGACCAACGTTGCAGCTTTCAAAACAAGGTGTTACAGACAAGTTCTATGAAAATCCTGGACGGGGTCAGAGGCGCAAGGAAGCGGCTCGCCAGGATTAAGGAGGTGCCTCTAATCCCCCTGCTCTCACCTCCAAGTGGTGACCCTGGTAACAGACGATAGTTCCGGTCTGGCTAAGAGGGCAGGTGCCGTGGGAGAGCTACTCTGGGCAAGTAGCGATGCAAAGGTAGTCATGCTTGATGGGATCCGCTCGCAACACAGACGAGCGAACTCCCAGAGTGACTATTAATGCTCGCCTCTCCCGGACGATGGGAAAAGCTAGAACGACACATGTGGATCCTTGCGGGGCGGAACTCGGAGCCCGCGCATCCTCCCCTTGATGCACTTCTCTTGAGCTGATGAGGGTGCAGGGTGATGAGTTCCGCCTATCTGCCCGCACGATGATCCACATAGGTCAAAAGTCTAGACCCCATCACAGAGAGGCACGAATCAAAACCATCGAGGGGACGTCGACCCACGTGCGGCGAAATTCGGAGCCCGCGCATTCTCTCTCTTGAGGCAATACTCTTGAGCCGATGAGGATGCTTAGTGATGGGTTGGGCTGCACGTTGGTCCACATAGGTCAAAAGTCAAAACCATCGAAGTGACGCTGACCCGCGTGTGACGAAATTCGGAGCCCTCGCATGGTCTCTCTTGATCCGCCTCTCTAGAGCCGATGAGCATGCTGGGTGCCGAGTTGAGTTGCATGTGGGCATCATAGGGCGAAACTCGGATTTTGCTCCTCCGAAGTCGGACAGCCCAGTGGGAATTGACGGAAATGGTGAGGTAAGCACCAGGGCAGAGCGAGCACACATACGGACGTTGCAAGGGTGGCACTACATGGGGCGAGACCCGTGACCCTATGACATGGGTGGGGGACCGGGTTGAGTCACAGACGGTGACAGCCCAGGCAAATGTGTGCACGACACGAAAGGCACGAAAAATGTGAGCACGGAAAAAGTCGATGGTGACAGGGCATCAGGGCAGAGCTAGCACGTACGCTGGCACAGCAATCATAGTGGGCCTCATCGAGGGGCAGGACGGCACGGCAAGCATAGAAAGCGAGGTAAGCACTGCAGCAGCGAGCATGGCAGGCAAGAGGGTGTGCGTCCCACCCACATGAACAGATCTGGAAAGCCCAGAAGAGGCAAAACCAGTGCAAGCGCGGCAGCGGCAAGCGCGGCAGCGGCAAGCAGGGTGTACGTCCCATCCAAATGCACAGAGCAACTGGAAAGCCCAGCAGAGGTAAAGTCAATGCGCGTTTCCGCTCGCAGGGAACTACTGCTACCTTGTAGTTTTGATTGGGGACAATCAAAGACTACCGAAGCAAACCGCAAACAAACCTGAACGGGCGTCAAACCAAGGTGTTCATTAAACGACCGGTTTTGCTGGGCAGATGGCGTTCATAAGCCCGGGAGTGCAGGCCGTCTAAGGGTCGCTGCCCTGAAAGAAATTAGCAACCCACTGCCGTGTGGGTTACGGCTGGGGACAGCCAAAGGCTAGCGGAGAGCGAATCGCACACAATAGCTGGCTGAAATCGAACACCCCATTGAAGGATAAGCAACTGTGCTCAAAGAGGTACTGAAGGTTGGTGCACGTACATTACGTTCTGATGTTTGGCTGTTTATACATCACAATAACAATGATAAAAACTAGCCTAGAACGATCGCGAGAAAAGAGAGAACATCCTGGATAGAGAAGGGAAAAAACAAAGACATTAAAGACCAACGTTGACGCTTTCAAAACAAGATGTTACAGACAAGTTCTTTGAACATCCTGGACAGAGAAGAGAAAAACAAATACATCCTACAAGACCTGCTTATCGAGGAGCGTTGGCTCATAAATAACATCATATCCCAGAAGATGAAATATTTTGACTACATTAAACAGTACAGTGGTTTGGAGAGAACGGTAATGAGAGCATTGTCCCTGTAGTACGAGGCAGGGAACGACCAAGACCAAGGTGGCAGCAGGACATCAAAGAGACTTTAAACATGACGCTGGAGGGGGTTGGAGAACTTGCTTGAGACAAAGAGTTTTTCAGGTAGGCTGTTATGAAAGCAACATTCCGCAAGGGACATACTACGTGATGACGATGTGTATCTATATATATATATATATTTATATATTTATATCTAATACAAGCTTCGATTCAGAGAATGTATCTGATGGTGATATTCAACTATAATATATATACATATATATATATATGCCGTCTCCGAGTCAATTGTTATCTTAAATCTCCTTCCAACATTATCTAGTTTCCTGCCCTAATTTTGAGCTAGTGCGTCATTGGTAGAATCATAATCATTGCACCGCCGTGTGTTACCGGGCCCATGGGGGAAGCAAAGAATAATAACACTGCGACCTACAAGGCATGTCGTAAGAGGCAACTGAGGTAGTGGCCTAGGGAAGCTACCCTAGTCAATAAAAAAACGTCGCAAAAATCGGATGTGCTACTTGTAGACTCATAACTGGCACAACGTGCAATCGCTCTTAGACTCAGATCACATACGAATCACAAAGAGTAGTTAACAATTGATCAATATGGAGCGTTCGAGAAAGAAGAAGAAGTAATCATTGCATTTAGGTGAACAACCATGTGTGTTTCGATGCCTTTCTTACGCATGCAGATTTCAGCTGTACAGCACGAACTTGGTAGTCCTGGAGGGGTCCCGACGTAACTTTTATGATGGCGACCATTTTTGCAGGAATTTTAATTAACAAATTTTTATTGCACGAGCAACGGCTTTGCCGCTTATTCTTTTCATTTTTTGAACTGTCAAGGAGACTTTTACGTGCTCAACTTGAATGAACACATTCTGACCTACGTTTTTGTTGTCCGTCTCCAATATAACTAAGAACTTGATCTCATCTACATTGAGATGAAGGATCTCTGTCAAAATATCTCTATTGCTTCATGCACAGAACGAACTGTGTACTTTAAAGCGAGAAACGAGACGTTACCTCAACTCCCTCGATGTTTCACTCTGTCAGGCAGTTCATTTATTTATTGCCTTTCTTCTCCCTCTATTCTAGGCAAGTGTAGTCAGGCTGCCTAGTATGGTACTTCTAGCAGATACATGTATATATAGCTCATGTTATGTCATAGATTCTTCGTTACTATTTTCGTTGCTATTGCTAGTTTCATGTTTTCCTTCGTACAATCTCTGTTGTTGTTATTTACCGAGTCAAGATACTAAATTATTCTAGTACTTTCAATGTCTTCTTTTTTTGTGTGGTAATGATGTTAGTAGTTAGTATCACGTGTAAGTTAGTAAACATAATTTTTTTTTTTTTTTCAAAAGTTGGAAAAATTTGAATCATCATTGTGTATTAAGCAGACAATATTAGCTGTTTGCTTTCATTGATACCATTTAACGTTGGACTTTACTATTAGAGAGAGCCGCTGTAGCGTAGTTGTTAGTGAACTCGCTTCGCAAGACTGGTGGTCTGGGTTCAGCTCCCGCAATGCGCGTGGAATTTGTCCCGACCGCGACCGCTCTCAGGTCGACTCAGCCTCAACTGGGTACCAGACATGCTCTGGGAAAGTAAAGGCGACCGGCGTGATGCTGACCACATCACCCATCGTGTGCCGACGGTCAATGAAAATATAGGCCTAACACTGTATTGACCTATACATACCACGAGGTATGAAAGGGTTCCTTTACTTTACTTTCACTTACTCTTAGATGAGAGCACACAGATTGACGTTGAATCAATCTAGCGATTTAGGAAGTTTGGAATTACACGTGGTGCAAGTAGAGTTAGATTCTTGAGGAGCAGAGAGATGGGTTTCTTTAATTAGCGAGCCACAGGAACCATCATTATCCAAACCCTTTGACATCTGTTTGGGAAGACTGAGCACATATCTTTCTGCCTGGATTGCTGTGCCATCAGTTTAGTATCCATTAGCCAAAAGTAGAGCTTTGACCCCATCAGAGTATCTCTCTCTCTCTCTCTCTCGATCGTTCTTCATCGCCAATTTTATCATTCTTATTGTGATGTATAATTGGTCCACTGACAAGAAAGGGGTGATCTACGTCGGGTCGATTGTGCATCCATGGTGACTAGGCCCGCCCGTCCGGTTTCAGCCAGCTTTCAATTTACTAGGTGAACTTTCCTAGGGTACGATCCTTTCTGCCGACTATGTCGGCCCGGATCTTCGCCATTTCGATCAGCTTTGCCGTATATTTAGACTTTGTGATCTACGCCAAGACAGTGAGTTACGCTGTTATGCCCTTTCTGACTATGAGGTCGTTCCGGATTAGAAACATTTCTCGGGGCGTATAAGCTTGTCCTCGGACGGCGTCCTACACGTATAAAACACCGTGTAAAGTATTGGCCTTCGCCTATGTTCGGACCTGGACAGCCTGTCAGATCTTTACATTGTCGACCTTACTTTATCGTTAATTTTTTAGTTTGATCCAGAGTAGGAACATTCTCAGCCTTTTCTAGACGCGTGTTGGTACGTGGCAATTTGCAGTTAGCCTCCGAAGGCACCGGCCTGGGACCAAGCACAAACAATGTAGAGGGTCGTTTCAATCGGCGCTAGCAACGCAACTGTGAATTTTGCGCTCGCCACAATCACCCTCACCAGTTCTTCCGGGGATGTTAGTTGTGACTTCAATAGTACCTTGCCCGGTTGCCCCAAGGCTGGCAGTTTCGTTAGGCATCACCCACCTCAGTTCTTCCGGAGATGTTAATTGTTATCGCAACATTACCTTGCACGGTTTTCCCAGGGAGGGTAGTTTCGTTATGCACTAAAACGCAACTTGTTGTTTTGCGCTCAGCAAACCATGCCCAGTACATGTATCTGCACTAGGCCACCGGTGCGGAGACAGATGCGATCTTCCCTCGTATAGACACCAGGGTAGACTTTTATTCGTTGCGCATCTGACTTATTTATTCTTGCCCACGAGCTGGCAATGTTTGCCCCTCCTCAAGGCTTCGAGTTTCGCCCTATGTGGGCACTCGTTTCGTCACTGGATGCACCTCTCATCCTTTCATGTTTACTAGTCTCCCCATCGGCAGAGAAACTTGTAGTTTGTGGCGGGACTTTTGACTTATACGTCGAGCTTGTGTATGGAGCTTCCTGCTCCGGGGATGGCGATTTGTTTTCGACCCTTACTCTGGGGGAGTGGGGCTTATGTCAGAGACGTTTCACTGCTGTTTCATTTTGTTCGGGAACTTGGGCAATATTTTGTTGGACATCGGTCAGGAGACTCGTGCATTTTGTTCGTATGGACCTGCATTTCTTTTTCCGTACTTGCACCACTACCACTACCAGTAGTACTCCCCGATCCCTGCCCCCATTAACCATTTCGGAACCAAAGTCTGTTTCCAGGGTCACCACGAGGAGGTAGGGGACAGGGTCTTGATTAGTGCCTGCTCACTAATCCTGGCACACCACCTCATGCGCCTTTGACCCCAGCAGAGTATCTGGAATACTGAGCACCTATCGTTCTACCCGGATTGGTGTGCCATCAGTTTAGTTAGTATCCATTAACCAAAAGTAGAACTTTATCCCCATCAGAGTATCTGGAACCACTTATCCAACTTCTTCTTCATCTCTTCCACCATTTACTTCTTTATAGAAGTGTTGGGGGTGAAACGTAGTGATCTTGTGTGTGCTTGTTTTAATCCACTTTGTAAGCTGATATTCATGTTCGTAAGGCTGTTTTGATGCCGTCGCTCCATCTTTTTTCGTGGTCTTCCTCTTGCTTTGTACTCATTGTACTTTTTCTGTGTGACTCTCTGTGGTAGGCGATACCAGGGCATTTTGGTCAGGTGTCCAAACCATTTCATCTGTTGTTCTTTTATGAATTGCATGATTGGTTTCACATCCAGTCTCCTTCTGATTTCTTCATTTCTAATTTTGTCTCTTATTGTCACACCTGCAGCTCTTCTAAGACACCTCATCTCTGTCATCTCTGCTGTTATTGGCCATGTTTGACACTGGTAACATAGTGTTGGCCAGAAAATCGTTCTTATGAGATTTGTTTTCGTTGTTAACGGTATCTCTTTATGTGACAACAGTGGTGTTAACTGTCCTAGTACTTGGTTAGCTTTTGTGCAACGATTGCTGATTTCGCTATCGATACTTCAATCTGGTGTGAAAGTTGCTCCGTAGTAATTGGCCTCAATTGTTTGTTTTATTTCTACGTTCTAGAGTTTTATTGTAAGGCATTCTGGTTGTCTACTTATTGCCATTGTCTCTGTCTTTATTATATTTATTTTCATGTTGTACTCCTCACCCTTGATGTTAACTAAGCTCAAATAGTTCTGGAGAGATTCCTCATTTTCTGCAATCAGTACTTGGTCATCTGCAAATAAAAGTTCTGAAATATTATTTTCTTCCTCTATTCCTGCTCCTCTACTTATGTTGTCCATGTATGTTATAAAAGCAGTGGGAGAGCACACATCCCTGTCTAACTCCTGAGTTTACTATGTATGTTTTTGATGTTCCGGCTTCTGTTCTTATGTAACTTTTAAAAACTTATCCAACAACTGATCAAAATATTTGTGTGGTTTTTTGTTTGTCAGACCTAACATTTTAAAATATATCGTTTGCATAAGTGTTAAATAAATTCAGTTTCAGTTTCATTTTGGAATATCTTCATTGTACTCCGGACGTTAACATAGTCGTTCCGGTCTCCTCCGCACTATCTTCAACAGCGTCCAACGACTATAAGTACTATTTCCATGTTGATTAAAGCGCCTACTCATATGTTGTGATGTTTAATAAATATGAATGGGGAATGCAAACATGTCCATTATGACGGTTCATCAGCGGCTCTAACTGCTGTTTGTTGCACACAAAATAGTGATACCTATAGGCTCTGATATTAAGATTGATACATATGTAGCTTAATAGATAGTCTCTCTCTGATGTAGAAGTAAGGTACACACCTCTGGTTCTAAAGTTACTCAGTTAATATCCATCACAAAGCCATCATGATATTTGTATTGACAGATAGCAGATCTCTTTTAGGTGAGATCGACTTTCTAGTCTTATCGTAGACTTACGATCAAACACATATCTTTTAGATGAGATCGACTTTCTAGTCTTATCGTAGTCTTACGATCAAACACATATCTTTTAGATGAGATCGACTTTCTAGTCTTATCGTAGTCTTACGATCAAACACATATCTTTTAGATTAGGTATGTCAAATAACGATTGGTAGGAGAACATCGACAAGAATAGATTAGAATACTGCTGTCCTGATAGATTGGAATACTGCTGTCCGGATAGATTGGAATACTGCTGTCCTGATAGATTGGAATACTACAGTCCGGATAGATATGAATACTGCTGTCTGGATAGATTGGAATACTGCTGTCCTGATAGATTGGAATACTGCTGTCCGGATAGATTGGAATACTGCTGTCCGGATAGATATGAATACTGCTGTCCTGATAGATTGGAATACTGCTGTCCGGATAGATTGGAATACTGCTGTCCGGATAGATAGGAATACTGCTGTCCTGATAGATTGGAATACTGCTGTCCTGATAGATTGGAATACTGCTGTTCTGATAGATAGGAAAACTGCTGTCTGGATAGATTGGAATACTGCTGTCCTGATAGATTGGAATACTGCTGTCCTGATAGATTGGAATACTGCTGTCCGGATAGATATGAATACTGCTGTCCGGATAGATTGGAATACTGCTGTCCGGATAGATTGGAATACTGCTGTCCGGATAGATATGAATACTGCTGTCCGGATAGATTGGAATACTGCTGTCCGGATAGATTGGAATACTGCTGTCCGGATAGATTGGAATACTGCTGTCCTGATAGATTGGAAAACTGCTGTCTGGGTAGATTGGAATACTGCTGTCTGGACACAATTAGTTTAAAAACGATAAGAATAAAATTCCTACACAAGCTTTCACGATCTTCAAAAAACTACATTGGGGACACTTGCCGCTACGGAGTTCTTGCACTACCGCTGTGAAATTTATATGTTAAAAAAGAAAGCGTAGCACACACTTGTTTCTTCCCCACAGTGCAATGATGATGATTCTATCAATCAATTATATCAGTAGATGACAAATATAACATTGATAAATAGATGTATCCTTATATCAGTTGATGACAAATATAACATTGATAAATAGATGTATCGATATATAAATATATGATAAAATGATATGTTTATTCATGTTGTAGATAGTACAATGCCTACATACGATATGATAAATGATATGTTTATTCGTGTTGTAGATAGTACAATGCCTACATACGATATGATAAATGGATACGTTTATTCATGTTGTAGATAGTACAATGCCTACATACGATATGATAGATATATACACGCACTCCTCTACTGATATGCAGAATGTGACCAATATCAAATGGCTTAAAAGACTAGTATACTTAAACCTTTGAGTGCTCCGATTCTAATCAGTTTATACAGATGTAAATGGTCATGACTGTGAGTTAGTGAAAAATGCAATTTAAATCGCCCCAGGAGCTAATGACAATCTGTTGCTTCAATCAGTCACCGCCAATTTGTTGAAATGAACTTGGAATGTCTGATGTGTATACTAGTAATCTCAGGAAATGACAAAGTGATTGATTGATTTGTCATCGTTATTGCACGTCGGAAAATAGTTGAATGCGCTTTGATCTCTTCCTAACACAGAATGGTCTCAGTGATAGTGTAAATCCGTAGCAACAGGCAGGACCTCTGATGTAATTTTGAATGTAGTGAAAATTTGAAAGAAATTTATACTAATTGTTAATAAGGATTGTTGCATGGACAGCGGGATTGCAGACTTCTCTTATTGATTTTAGCTTAGTGAAGCTACCCTAGTAAATAAAAAGCGTAGCAAAAATCAGATCTGCTGGCCCCAACGTACAATCGCTCTAAAGCTCGGATCAGATACAAATGACAAATAATGGTTTAACAAGTGGTTGATATGGAGCGTTCAGTGAAGAAGAAATAAGAAGAAGATTTCAACCTGTACGATTGATCTTTATAAGCGCTCACATATTGAACACCAAACCTATGTTTCATCGATAGTCTCCTATAGGACTAGCAACTTGATCTCATCTACATTCCGATCAGACATCAACAGAAAATATACATATCATTCCATACAGAAAGCGAGCCGAACACGTTGTGAGTGTGAGGTGAACACAGTACCTCAGATCTACACAACAAATAGATATATTTATTGATAGGCATATCAGGGCAGTCATAAGATGTACACCATCAGACAAGCATCACGTCAATTAGAGATTTGATATATATATACATATATGCATACATACAGTTGAAAGTTTTAGATATATGTACACACACACACACACACTCACACACACACACACACTCATACACCCACAGAATGATATGCTCACGCACGCTCGTATATATGTATACACTTCTTGTCCTCTTCTTTTCTTTAATCAAGTTTTACTAGCACAGCATCAGGATAAGAACAGATTTTTAAAACGGGTTTTTGTGCTTTCAAAAATAGTGTTTTTGCCTGCCTCTGCTATTTATGTATTCCACCTTAGATATATATGCACTTTGGAGATAACTATCTTTGCTACCATCTCTTTCTTTAACAGGAAGATCTCAACAGCAGTGCACGAACTCCGTAGTACCGGCCAGTGTGCCCGATGTTGCTTTGAAGGCGATGAATGTTCTTGAATTTTTAAAAATTGTAATCTGTTGTTATGAATTTTGCCCAGGCAGCCTACTCTTATTTCAATCTGTTCTAATGAATTTTATACAGGCAGCCTACTCTTATTTCAATCTGTTGTAATGACAATCTGTTGTAATGACAATCTGTTGTAATGACAATCTGTTGTCATGACAATCTGTTGTCATGACAATCTGTTGTCATGAATTTTGCCCAGGCAGCCTACTCTTATTGCTTTTCAACTGTCAACTAGGTACTTGATCTCATCTTCATTGAGATTTGTGGTCACTAGAAAACTATCCTGATCGCTCCATGCGGGGAACTAACAGAGTACATTTGGAGTGAAAGGCAAGCACTATACTTCCACGTCACACAGACCCCCTCCACCCCCAATCCCCAAACAAATAGAAACAGATAAAGAACAAAACGTTCACACAGAAAAAATGCTGGATACATATATTAAAGGGAATAGTAAGACATGGAAAGTATAGTACAGGACAGAAAAGAATGATGAATGTTTGATGTGGTCCTGTGCTCCAGAGGAAGATAAAAGAGTTGTTATATTATATTATACCTGTTAGTATGAAACATCAAAATACCAAACGTGAGTCGTTATAAGATGCGTATGAAAGTATGGAAAGCGATGGTGGTCAATAATCTATTATTATACAATGTACGTGTTAAAACATGGACGGAGAATTGATTTGGAGACATAGACCAAATGCAAAAGACATGAAGTAGCTGATGTGTACATATATACAAGTAAATAGATATATATTTATATAGTATATGTATACGATTAGGAATGTACATGTATGAATGAACATGGTGCAGGGAAATATTTAAAAATCTTTATAGATACATACATAAGAGAATTTGGACATACATACACACATATAAAGTATAAGGAAATCTAAAAATTAAACACTAACATACATACACATGTAACAGGAACAGACTAAGGGTTTTGAAATAATGACACTGTTCGTTGGATGGATCTAGTAAACAAGGTTACATAACCCTATTTTGAGCACTGTATTTGAAGGGAAAAAAATGATCCAGTTATAAATTTTATTTTCACAAAAACAACTTGTTGTGAAGCTAAACGGGGTGTAAACATACGTAATAATTTGGGGATGTTAGTGGAAGTTTCCGCTCACAATTAACAGCTTTAGACATTCGGGACCCTTCTGGAAGCCGGAGGTATTGCGTAATCAGGTCGTTTTGAAGAGAAAATATATTTATTCATCGGGAATTAGGGTAAGTTGTAAACACCTTCTGCTGAGGTCAAATTCAGCATAGTAGCACATTTCTGGAAACTTTTGGAAATTACTGTGGCGAAATTGTTAGGAAGTACAAACATGGCTAAAACTGACAAATTCGAGGAGACGGAACATTGAGATAATTCTCTCTCTCTCTCTTTCGATCGTTCTTGACGGCCAATTTTATCATTCTTATTGTGATGTATAATTGGTCCACTGACAAGAACAGGGTGATCTACGTCCTGATGCGCCCATGGTGACTAGGCCCGCCCGTCCGGTTTCAGCCAGCTTTTGATTTACTAGGGTGAACTTTCCTAGGGTACGATCCTTTCTGCCAACTATGTCGGCCCGGATCTTCGCCTTTTCGATCAGCTTTGCCGTATATTGGGCTTTGTGATCTACGTTAATACAGTGAGTTACGCTGTTATGCCCTTTCTGACTATGAGATCGTTTCGGATTATAAACATTTCTCAGGGCTTATAAGCTTGTCCTCGGACTGCGTCTTACACGTATAAGATGCGTGTAAAGTATCGGCCTTCGCCAATGTTCGGACCCGGACAGCCTGTCAGATCTTTACATTGTCGACCTTACTTTATCGTTAATTTTTTAGTTTGATCCAGAGTAGGAACATTCTCAGCCTTTTCTAGACGCGCGTTGGTAATTGGCAATTTGCAGTTAGCCTCCGATGGCACCGGCCTGGGGCAAAGCACAAACAATGTAGAGGGTCGTTTCAATCGGCGCTAGCAGCGCAACTGTGGATTTTGCGCTCGCCACCATCACCCGCAGCAGTTCTTCCGGGGATGTTAGTTGTGACTTCAATAGTACATTGCCCGGTTGCCCCAAGGCTGACGGTTCCGTTAGGCATCACCCACCTCAGTTCTTCCGGGGATGTTAATCGTTATCGCAACAGTACCTTGCACGGTTTTCTCAGGGAGGGTAATTTCGTTATGCACTCAAACGCAACTTGTTGTATTGTCTCGGCAAACCAAGCCCAGTACATGTATCTGCACCAGGTCACCGATGCGGAGTCAGCTGCAATCTTCCCTCGTACTGACACGAGGGTAGACTTTTATTCGTTACGGATCTGACTTTGGTCTTGCCCACGAGATGGCAATGCTTGCCCCCTCCTCGGGGCTTCTAGTTTCGCCCTACGTGGGCACACGTTTCGTCACTGGATGCACCTCTCATCCTTTCATGTTTACCAGTCTCCCCATCGGCAGAAAAACAGGTAATTTGTGGCGGGACTTTTGACTTACACGTCGAGCTGGTGTATGGAGTCTCCTGCTCCGGAGATTACGTTTTGCGTTCGGCACTTACTCTGGCTGAGTGGGGCTTATGTCAGAGACGTTTCGCTGCTGTTTCTTTTTGTTCGGGAACTTGGGCAATATTTTGTTGAACATCGGCCAGGAGATTTGTGCATTTTGCTCTATGGATCTGCATTTCTTTTTTGTTCGTACTTGCACTGCTACCACTACCAGTAGTTCTCCCGATCCCTACCCCCATTAGCCAGACCGGAACCAAAGTCTGTTTCCAGGGTCACCGCGTGGAGGTTGGGGGCAGGGTCTTGGTTAGCGCTCCCTTCGCTAAAGCTCGCTCATGTTACCGTGACCATGAGCCTTTGACCCCGAGCTAATTCAAGATCAAACAGTTCATGCTGTCCCTGTCCAATATATTGTTTTGATGGTGGAACAGAATCCAGTGACAATGTCCGTAGCAGTATTTGCGGTATCTTAGTAGAGAGCATAGAAGATATTAACTCTCTGATGGACATGTCGAGTATTTCCTGATAACTAAAATTTTCATGGGGATGTGGGATAGCGTCAATTGTGATAGGTCAGATATGGAGATATTGTGATAGGTCAGATATGGAGATAGCGTTGAGAGGAGTATCGGACACGAAATATAATTTCGATATGATATTACAGTGATCAACATAAATGATACCGAGTTGATTGATTCGATACACATAATTCTGGACGTACACGAATCACATGGTGAAGATGAGACTTGTTTGTTCCTATTCTTATTGAGGCAGTACTGATCTATGTATTACTGGAAAAACATGCTTGAAATTACCACCTCGTTATTTTGATTTGGTAGAGGAGTAGAATGGAGACATTGTTAATAGATGTAGGAAGAATCTCTAGCATTCACTACTATTAGACATTGTTAATAGATGTAGGAAGAATCTCTAGCATTCATTACTATTAGACATTGTTAATAGATGTAGGAAGAATCTCTAGCATTCATTACTATTAGACATTGTTAATAGATGTAGGAAGAATCTCTAGCATTCATTACTATTAGACATTGTTAATAGATGTAGGAAGAATCTCTAGCATTCATTAGCATTATTAGACATTTTGTTAATAGATGTAGGAAGAATCTCTAGCATTCATTACTATTAGACATTGTTAATAGATGTAGGAAGAATCTTAGATCATACTATTAGACATTGTTAATAATGTAGGAAGAATTCTGCATTCATTACTGTTAGACATTGTTAATAGATGTAGGAAGAATCTCTAGCATTCATTACTATTAGACATTGTTAATAGATGTAGGAAGAATCTCTAGCATTCATTACTATTAGACATTGTTAATAGATGTAGGAAGAATCTCTAGCATTCATTACTATTAGACATTGTTAATAGATGTAGGAAGAATCTCTAGCATTCATTACTATTAGACATTGTTAATAGATGTAGGAAGAATCTCTAGCATTCATTACTATTAGACATTGTTAATAGATGTAGGAAGATTCTCTAGCATTCATTACTATTAGACATTGTTAATAGATGTAGGAAGAATCTCTAGCATTCATTACTATTAGACATTGTTAATAGATGTAGGAAGATTCTCTAGCATTCATTACTATTAGACATTGTTAATAGATGTAGGAAGATTCTCTAGCATTCATTACTATTAGACATTGTTAATAGATGTAGGAAGATTCTCTAGCATTCATTACTATTAGACATTGTTAATAGATGTAGGAAGAATCTCTAGCATTCATTACTATTAGACATTGTTAATAGATGTAGGAAGAATCTCTAGCATTCATTACTATTAGACATTGTTAATAGATGTAGGAAGAATTTCTAGCATTCATTACTATTAGACATTGTTAATAGATGTAGGAAGAATCTCTAGCATTCATTACTATTAGACATTGTTAATAGATGTAGGAAGAATCTCTAGCATTCATTACTATTAGACATTGTTAATAGATGTAGGAAGATTCTCTAGCATTCATTACTATTAGACATTGTTAATAGATGTAGGAAGAATCTCTAGCATTCATTACTATTAGACATTGTTAATAGATGTAGGAAGAATCTCTAGCATTCATTACTATTAGACATTGTTAATAGATGTAGGAAGATTCTCTAGCATTCATTACTATTAGACATTGTTAATAGATGTAGGAAGAATCTCTAGCATTCATTACTATTAGACATTGTTAATAGATGTAGGAAGATTCTCTAGCATTCATTACTATTAGACATTGTTAATAGATGTAGGAAGAATCTCTGGCATTCATTACTATTAGACATTGTTAATAGATGTAGGAAGATTCTAGCATTCATACTATTAGACATTGTTAATAGATGTAGGAAGAATTCTGGCATTCATTACTATTAGACATTGTTAATAGATGTAGGAAGAATCTCTAGCATTCATTACTATTAGACATTGTTAATAGATGTAGGAAGATTCTCTAGCATTCATTACTATTAGACATTGTTAATAGATGTAGGAAGAATCTCTGACATTCATTACTATTAGACATTGTTAATAGATGTAGGAAGATTCTCTAGCATTCATTACTATTAGACATTGTTAATAGATGTAGGAAGATTCTCTAGCATTCATTACTATTAGACATTTTATAGATGTAGGAAGATTCTAGCATTCATTACTATTAGACATTGTTAATAGATGTAGGAAGAATCTCTAGCATTCATTACTATTAGACATTGTTAATAGATGTAGGAAGAATTTCTAGCATTCATTACTATTAGACATTGTTAATAGATGTAGGAAGAATTCTGCATTCATTACTATTAGACATTGTTAATAGATGTAGAAGACTTAGCATTCATTACTATTAGACATTGTTAATAGATGTAGGAAGAATCTCTAGCATTCATTACTATTAGACATTGTTAATAGATGTAGGAAGAATCTCTGACATTCATTACTATTAGACATTGTTAATAGATGTAGGAAGATTCTCTAGCATTCATTACTATTAGACATTGTTTAAAAGATGTAGGAAGAATTCTAGCATTCATTACTATTAGACATTGTTAATAGATGTAGGAAGAATTTCTAGCATTCATTACTATTAGACATTGTTAATAGATGTAGGAAGAATTTCTAGCATTCATTACTATTAGACATTGTTAATAGATGTAGGAAGAATTCTGCATTCATTACTATTAGACATTGTTAATAGATGTAGAAATTCTAGCATTATACTATTAGACATTGTTAATAGATGTAGGAAGAATTTTAGCATTCATACTATTAGACATTGTTAATAGATGTAGGAAGAATTCTAGCATTCATTATATTAGACATTGTTAATAGATAGGAAGAATCTCTAGCATTCATTACTATTAGACATTGTTAATAGATGTAGGAAGAATCTCTGGCATTCATTACTATTAGACATTGTTAATAGATGTAGGAAGAATCTCTAGCATTCATTACTATTAGACATTGTTAATAGATGTAGGAAGAATTTCTAGCATTCATTATCTATTAGACTATTGTTAATAGATGTAGGAAGAATCTCTAGCATTCATTACTATTAGACATTGTTAATAGATGTAGGAAGAATCTCTAGCATTCATTACTATTAGACATTGTTAATAGATGTAGGAAGAATTCTAGCATTCATACTATTAGACATTGTTAATAGATAGAAGAACTAGCATTCATACTATTAGACATTGTAATAGATGTAGAAGATCTCTAGCATTCACTACTATTAGACATTGTTAATAGATGTAGGAAGAATCTCTAGCATTCATTACTATTAGACATTGTTAATAGATGTAGAAGATTCAGATTACTACTATGACATTGATAGTGTGAAGAATCTTGATTCATCTATTAGACATTGTTATAGAGTGTAGGAGAATCCTAGTAAGTACCTATTACATGTTAATAGATGAGGAAGAATTCTAGATTATCTGTTAGAAAATGATTTGGTGATTCTGTTCAGTTGACAGAATCGATATAATAGACTGATTTCTAAGAGGATCCTTAATCTATAAATAAATGCATGAGTTGACAAATCGTTAAATGAGTTGGTGATATTATTGACAAATTGACAGAATCGAATCATAATACTTTTTCAGAGGATCATCTTTATCCGGGTCAATATGGCCTCGAAAGAACTAAATGTTAAGAGAATTGGCGATAAACACACATACAGAAATTACAGAGGTACATCAGGCGTCAGATGGCCTAAAGAATAGAGGAGGGTCGACAGAGGCAGACCAGAAGAAGTCCTACAAGATATTAAAGAAACCATGAACATGACCATTGGCGAAGTGGGTGAACTGGCAAGAGACAGAGTGAATTTCAGATGTGCTGCAAAGAGAGAAACGTCCTATAAAGGATACGCACCTTGATGATGATGAAATACCAGTGGTGCCGTGGTCAATTTGTTCTAGACGATAAGATAAAAAAGTATTCATCAACGTTCTTCAGAGTGGATGATCTGGTGGCCGTTTACAGATCTGATTTCGGTGCCGTGCCCAGTGTTAGAGGCATAATATCATCATGCCTACAGCTACACACACTTCTCTTTATCTGTTGCCATCACACTGCTACCGGGTTGTAGCCTAATGTTGATGTCTTCTGTGTTTGTATTGAGCGTCTACAATAGTTTGAATGACGGATTTCTGCATTTTTGGTAATGTCATAGACACTCCATCTACAAATATTTTTCTTGGTCTTCCCTCGTCTTACGTCCAGATGCTCTGTTGTAGAAAGATTTCTATAGTTTGTTCAGGCTGCATTCGTGCTACGTGACAAAATCATTTCCTTCTCTGTTTTTAGATGTAATTCAAAGACAGTCATGTTCTAAAATTCTCAATGTGTTGGTATTTGTGACTCTTGTTTCCTGTTTTGTTGATGGTGATCTTTCAGATACATCACATTTTCTGTGTGGTTATTTTCGGTGTCGTGTGTTTTATTTATCCTCCATGTTTAACAATGACAACATAAAGTAGGAATGAGGTTGCTTTTGATCATTTATTCATTAGCTAAAAGGGAGATGTTTGTAGTGAAATCAGTTGGTATGTGACATCGTTTGTCTTCTGTATTCTATTCTGTCAATACTGCTTTCTAATGATTGCAATTCTGTGACTTTACTTGTTTGATTATAATACTGTTGATATGAACGTTTCATTTATTATGTTTCCTGTCTATATAATCGTTGTCTCAGTTGATGTCAACATACACAATCTACAATATATGTCAACATACACAATCTACAATATATGTCAACATACACAATCTACAATATATATCTATATATATAAATATACGTAGAAGCGCATATTTTTTCCATCCGCTATGAACTCAGACTTAGTCAATGTACCTAACAGACTCCTCTTACTGATGTTTACGTGAAGACTTACTTTTCATATCATCAGTGTCTCTCACTATTCAGTTCGGCCTTACTCCGACTCCAAAGGTGCTTTTAATTTAGATCCCCAAGTAAAGATTAAGGTCTTCTGTAGATCATATCACGTACAGTGTGCACACACCAATGAGTTTTCTCCTTAGCTGACCTGGAACCCTGGACATTCCACAAACGTGATTACTAGTAGAAAGTGTGATCAACTTTGCTGTTGACGTTATCTCCCAAGCGCATGGTAGTACAGTCAATACCTACAAACATGCAAACATAAATAAAGTTCAACATTTATCGTAATAAATAAATATAAAAATCATTGAAAATACTATTGCAAGTAGAAGAGATATATAGAAAATACTATTGCAAGTAGAAGAAATATATAGAAAATACTATTGCAAGTAGAAGAGATATATAGAAAATACTATTGCAAGTAGAAGAAATATATAGAAAATACTATTGCAAGTAGAAGAGAAATATAGAAAATAAACTATTGCAAGTAGAAGAGAAATATATAGAAAATAAACTATTGCAAGTAGAAGAAATATATAGAAAATAAACTATTGCAAGTAGAAGAGAAATATAGAAAATAAACTATTGCAAGTAGAAGAGAAATATAGAAAATAAACTATTGCAAGTAGAAGAGAAATATATAGAAAATAAACTATTGCAAATAGAAGAAATATATAGAAAATAAACTTCTTAGATATGTTGAAATTATTAAAGGAGGTATAACATATTTTGCTAAAACTAATGGCGCGCACGTGCCCAGCTTCTAGCAACATATCTAAAAATTATGTCCTGACTTAACGCAATTTTGTCTGAAGAAAAACTGCCAGAGACTTTCTTCAATGTTTGTGTTTGCATGAGCAAGAATGTTAAATGATGAATGATATGTATATATGATCTCCTCAACTGTGAACACAAAAATTGCTGTCATAAAAATAGTGTACGTCTATATAAAATCAATCTTCATGGGCGTATAGACACAAGAAAGAGATGTTTACACATCTTCAGGGGCGTATAGACAATAGAAGGAGACGTTTGTAGAAAATGAAAATGTCAGAACTTACTGTTATCGCATCAGCAATTTTATTACGTTATTTTCTTTGGTGCTTGGCCGAGTGCACAAATATGGAATACAATCTTTCAGCTTGTGTACAATCTTTCAGTCTATATACATAAATACCAACTACAATGTTTAAATGTACGTACATACATAACAACTACAATCTTTCAGTTGATGTACATGAATTTTACCTACACTCTTTCAATGTATATACACAAGTATAAACTCGTATATAAAAATAAACAATGGAAAAATATATGCCAAAAAAACAAATGCCGTGACCTACCAGCTGGCACCATTACTACAACACCCAAAGATCAAGATGGAAGTGAAAAGACAGATGATAAAAAGTATTTTTCTACCAACACTTTTTTGTTACCAGTGCCAAACTTGGTCTCTGACAGAAACACACCACACAAAGCTCACCACGTGTGAAATGAAACGCTTGAGGAAGGCAGTGGGGGTCACCAGGAAAGATAGACTACGAAACGAGGACATCAGAAGCAGAGTGGCATAACTTCATGCACCGAATACATTGAAAGACAACAAATGCAGTGGTTTGGACATTTAACGAGAATTGAATACAACCAAAAACCAATAACAGCATACAATAAAAAGAGACCATGTACTAGAGCCAAGGGAAGACCAAGGACAAAATGGATGGACAATATCACGACCACACTAAATAAATACGGATATAACACAACAAGGGCATCTCATCTAGCACTGAAATCAAAGTAAAGTTCCTATCCCTACGCTTTACGGCAAGAGTGGACCAACCAATTCATCATTCGCCTGGGGAAAGACAATAGACAATATACATAAATATACCAAAAATGTATTGGCTTGCACGACTAATTTGTCAACAAATAATTGTACATCTTTGATATAAAATGATGTAAGTATATTTATTTTCCTATTTCAGTCAAATATCGCTTCCCGTTCAGTTCTTTACAAGTAAACGCAAAAGTTTTCAGCTCGCCGTAGTAGTAGAATTAGGAATTAATTGTGTCATCAGTAAGCAGGAGATGTGGGGACATGCAATCAGTAAGCAGGAGATGTGAGGACATGCAATCAGTAAGCAGAAGATGTGAGGACGTGCAAGACGTGTTTGAATTCAGCAGAAATTCATAGGAACCATCAGTATGTATACATTTTTTCATGCAGTCTCTATAGCGAAGTAGTTAAGATGTTTGCATGTAATTCTGAAGTTTGAAGGTTCGAATCCAGACTGAGTCACAGGTACAATTTTTTCGCAGCTAAAGAGTTCGTGCTTTGTGGAACGCTCGTCAGTTAGCCTGCTATTTCTATCTATCTAGAAGGACGTGGCACTATGGGAAACTGGGTCAATGGAGTTAGTCCATTGACTTTAGAATCTTGTTTGTGTACTCTGTTGAAAAAGAACTAACAACTCAATCTGGAACTTGGTGGGTCTTGGACAGAAGAGCATCTTACGTGGAGAATAACACGAAGACAGGAACAGTTACTTATTTCCTTTCAATCTTTCCTTTCAATCTTTCCTTTCAATCTTTCGTTTCAATCTTTCGTATCAATCTTTCATCTCAATCTTTCGTCTCAATCTTTCGTCTCAATCTTTCGTCTCAATCTTTCGTTTCAATCTTTCGTCTCAATCTTTCGTCTCAATCTTTCGTCTCACCATGGATCCATCTAAATGCTTCCTGTGTGCCTCGTTGTGTTGCTGTTCCGTCTTGTCCGC
The DNA here is from genome assembly GCA_020796225.1 of Arion vulgaris. NCBI lineage: Eukaryota > Metazoa > Mollusca > Gastropoda > Stylommatophora > Arionidae > Arion > Arion vulgaris. The sequence goes on along the minus strand of CM036756.1, from coordinate 47,625,429 downwards.
TGAACCATTTTGTTTCTCATTCTTATATACGAGTACTTATTTTTATATTATACAAGACTGTCACAGCAGTTTTCTGTCCATTACCTCAGTCTCACGTTGTCACAGCAGTTTTCTATCCATTAGCTCAATCTCACTTTGTCACATCAGTTTTCTATCCATTACCTCAATCTCACATTCTTTCTCTCTCATACCCACAAGCGCGCACACCCACACACAGACATTCACTTACACATACACAAATCGCAGACATTAAGTGGGCTTACCTATTATAAAACAGTAAAAAATAGATTCAAAATAAAATAACATATCATAGATAAAACTAGATACAAGTTAACTCTCAGTTGGGGGTAACATTTTCAAAATATCATAGATAAAACTAGATACAAGTTAACTCTCAGTTGGGGGTAACATTTTCAAAATATCATAGATAAAACTAGATACAACTCTCAGTTGAGGGTAACATTTTCAAAATATCATAGATAAAACTAGATACAAGTTAACTCTCAGTTGAGGGTAACATTTTCAAAATATCATAGATAAAACTAGATACAAGTTAACTCTCAGTTGAGGGTAACATTTTCAAAATATCATAGATAAAACTAGATACAAGTTAACTCTCAGTTGAGGGTAACATTTTCAAAATATCATAGATAAAACTAGATACAAGTTAACTCTCAGTTGAGGGTAACATTTTCAAAATATCATAGATAAAACTAGATACAAGTTAACTCTCAGTTGAGGGTAACATTTTCAAAATATCATAGATAAAACTAGATACAAGTTAACTCTCAGTTGAGGGTAACATTTTCAAAATATCATAGATAAAACTAGATACAAGCTAACTCTCAGTTGGGGGTAACATTTTCATGACCGTAAACAACTTCAAGGTCAATAAAACTTCCATTTACTTCAGGGAAAGACCGATATAAAATGCGACCATTAAGCAGAACATAAGGGGACAACGTTTTTAAATTAAAGCCATGCCAAAAGCAATATTTTTCTTTCTGTCTGTCTTCAATTAGTCTCAGTCGTCAACTGGAATACGTTCAATGAAAAGAGTGGTCGACCACATGTTCTCCAGATCTACAAATAGCTTGTCATGAAATGGCATTGTTAAGTCAAGAATAAACGAGCCACGAAACAGTGGTAGATTTCAGAGATCTCAGGCCATCAAGAGTAAAAAACAATTGATCTCTCTCTCTCTCTCTTTTGTCTTATTGCTCGAAGATCCGGTATTGCCTCAATTTATTAAGCTACGGTGTTGTCTCAATTTAACACTCACTTTTTATTGCGTTGTTATGTTTCAATGAATCTCTTTATCTCTTTATCTCTCTCTTTCTCTCTCTCTCTCTCTCTGATTGCGTTAAGGTTGTATGTTGTATCTTTCTCTTTGGTTGTACTACGTTTGGTTTCAATTTATCTCTTTCTCTCTTTGATTATACTAAATTTGGTTTCAATTTATCTCTCTCACTCTCTCTCTCTCTCCCTTTGGTTGTACTAAGTTTGGTTTCAATTATCTCTCTCTCATCTTTGGTTGTACTAAGTTTGGTTTCAATTTATCTTCTCTCTCTCTTTGATTGTACTAAGTTTGGTTTCAATTTATCTCTCTCTTTCTTTTGATTGTACTAAGTTTGGTTTCAATTTATCTCTCTCTCTCGCTTTGAATGTACTAAGTTTGGTTTCAATTTATCTATCTTTCTCTTTGATTGTACTAAGTTTGGTTTCAATGTATCTCTCTCTCTTTGATTGTACTAAGTTTGGTTTCAATTTATCTCTCTTCTCTCTTTTGACTGTACTAAGTTTGTTTTCAATTTATCTTCTCTCTTTGATTGTACTAAGTTTGGTTTCAATTTATCTCTCTCTCTCTTTGATTGTACTAAGTTTGGTTTCAATTTATCTCTCTCTCTCTCTTTGATTGTACTAAGCTTGGTATCAATTTATCTCTCTCTCTCTCTTTGATTGTACTAAGTTTGGTTTCAATTTATCTCTCTCTCTCTTTGATTGTACTAAGTTTGGTTTCAATTTATCTCTCTTTCTCTTTGATTGTACTAAGTTTGGTTTCAATGTATCTCTCTCTCTTTGATTGTACTAAGTTTGGTTTCAATTTATCTCTCTCTCTCTTTGACTGTACTAAGTTTGGTTTCAATTTATCTCTCTCTCTTTGATTGTACTAAGTTTGGTTTCAATTTATCTCTCTCTCTCTCTTTGATTGTACTAAGTTTGGTTTCAATTTATCTCTTTCTCGCTTTCTCTTTGATTGTACTAAGTTTGGTTTCAATTTATCTCTCTCTCTCTCTCTTTGATTGTACTAAGTTTGGTTTCAATTTATCTCTCTTCTCTTCTCTTTGATTACACTAAGTTTGGTTTCAATTTATCTCTCTCTCTCTTTGATTGTACTAAGTTTGGTTTCAATGTATCTCTCTCTCTCTTTGATTGTACTAAGTTTGTTTTCAATTATCTCTCTCTCTCTCTTTGATTGTACTAAGTTTGTTTTCAATTTATCTCTCTTCCTCTTTGATTGTACTAAGTTTGGTTTCAATTTATCTCTCTCTCTTCTCTCTCTCTCTTTGATTGTACTAAGTTTGGTTTCAACTTATCTCTCTCTCTCTCTTTGATTGTACTATGTTTGGTTTCAATTTATCTCTCTCCTTTTGATTGTACTGTTTGGTTTCAATTGATCTCTTTCTCTCTCTTTGGTTGTACTAAGTATGGTTTCAATGTATCTCTCTCTCTCTCTTTCTCTTTGATTGTACTAAGTTTGGTTTCAATTTACCCTCTCTCTCTTTGATTGTACTAAGTTTGTTTTCAATTTATCTCTCTCTCTCTTTGATTGTACTAAGTTTGGTTTCAATTTATCTCTCTCTCTTTCTCTTTGATTGTACTAAGTTTGGTCTCAATTTATCTCTCTCTCTCTCTTTCTCTTTGATTGTACTAAGTTTGGTTTCAATTTATCTCTCCTCTCTTTGATTGTACTAAGTTTGGTTTCAATTTATCTCTCCTCTCTCTTTCTCTTTGATTGTACTAAGTTTGGTTTCAATTTATCTCTCTCTCTCTCTGATTGTACTAAGTTTGGTTTCAATTTATCTCTCTCTCTTTGATTGTACTGTTTGGTTTCAATTTATCTCTTTCTCTCTCTTTGGTTGTACTAAGTTTGGTTTCAATTTATCTCTCTCTCTTTGATTGTACTAAGTTTGGTTTCAATTTATCTCTCTCTCTCTTTGATTGTACTAAGTTTGGTTTCAATTTATCTCTCTCTCTTTGATTGTACTAAGTTTGGTTTCAATTTATCTCTCTCTCTCTTTGGTTGTACTAAGTTTTGTTTCACCTTCTCTCTCTCTCTTTGATTGTACTAAGTTTGGTTTCAATTTATCTCTCCCTGTCTTTGATTGTACTAAGTTTGGTTTCAATGTATCTCTCTCTCTCTTTGATTGTACTAAGTTTGGGATGCAATTTATCTCTCTTCTCTTTGATTGTACTGTTTGGTCTCAATTTATCTCTCTCACTCTCTCTTTGATTGTACTAAGTTTGGTTTCAATTTATCTCTCTCTATCTCTCTTTGATTGTACTAAGTTTGGTTAAAATTTATTCTGTATCTGTGATTGTACTAAGTTTGGTTTAAATTTATTCTCTCTCTTTGATTGTACTAAGTTTGGTTTCAATTTATCTCTCTCTCTCTTTGATTGTACTAAGTTTGGTTTCAATTTATCTCTCTCTCTCTTTGATTGTACTAAGTTTGGTTTCAATTTATCTCTTCTCTCTCTTTGATTGTACTAAGTTTGGTTTCAATTTATCTCTCTCTCTGCTTTGATTGTACTAAGTTTGTTTTCAATTTATTCTGTATCTGTGATTGTACTAAGTTTGGTTTAAATTTATGCTCTCTCTCTCTCTCTCTCTTTGATTGTACTAAGTTTGGTTTCAATTTATCTCTCTCTCTCTTTCTCTTTGATTACACTAAGTTTGGTTTCAATTTATCTCTCTCTCTTTGATTGTACTAAGTTTGGTTTCAATGTATCTCTCTCTCTCTTTGATTGTACTAAGTTTGTTTTCAATTATCTCTCTCTTTTCCTTTGATTGTACTAAGTTTGTTTTCAATTTATCTCTCTTCCTCTTTGATTGTACTAAGTTTGGTTTCAATTTATCTCTCTCTCTCTTTCTCTTTGATTGTACTAAGTTTGGTTTCAATTTATCTCTCTCTCTCTTTGATTGTACTATGTTTGGTTTCAATTTATCTCTCTCTCTCTTTGATTGTACTGTTTGGTTTCAATTGATCTCTTTCTCTCTCTTTGGTTGTACTAAGTATGGTTTCAATGTATCTCTCTCTCTCTCTTTCTCTTTGATTGTACTAAGTTTGGTTTCAATTTATTCTCTCTCTTTGATTGTACTAAGTTTGGTTTCAATTTATCTCTCTCTCTCTCTTTAATTGTACTAAGTTTGGTTTCAATTTATCTCTCTCTCTCTTTGATTGTACTAAGTTTGGTTTCAATTTATCTCTCTCTCTCTTTCTCTTTGATTGTACTAAGTTTGGTTTCAATTTATCTCTTCTCTCTTTGATTGTACTAAGTTTGGTTTCAATTTATCTCTCTCTCTCTCTCTTTGATTGTACTAAGTTTGGTTTCAATTTATCTCTCTCTCTCTCTCTGATTGTACTAAGTTTGGTTTCAATTTATCTCTCTCTCTTTGATTGTACTAAGTTTGGTTTCAATTTATCTCTTTCTCTCTTTGGTTGTACTAAGTTTGGTTTCAATTTATCTCTCTCTCTCTTTGATTGTACTAAGTTTGGTTTCAATTTATCTCTCTCTCTCTTTGATTGTACTAAGTTTGGTTTCAATTTATCTCTCTCTCTTTGATTGTACTAAGTTTGGTTTCAATTTATCTCTCTCTCTTTGATTGTACTAAGTTTTGTTTAAACCTCTCTCTCTCTCTCTTTGATTGTACTAAGTTTGGTTTCAATTTATCTCTCCCTGTCTTTGATTGTACTAAGTTTGGTTTCAATGTATCTCTCTCTCTTTGATTGTACTAAGCTTGGATGCAATTTATCTCTCTCTCTCTCTTTGATTGTACTGTTTGGTCTCAATTTATCTCTCTCACTCTCTCTTTGATTGTACTAAGTTTGGTTTCAATTTATCTCTCTCACTCTCTCTTTGATTGTACTAAGTTTGGTTAAAATTTATTCTGTATCTGTGATTGTACTAAGTTTGGTTTAAATTTATTCTCTCTCTTTGATTGTACTAAGTTTGGTTTCAATTTATCTCTCTCTCTCTTTGATTGTACTAAGTTTGGTTTCAATTTATCTCTCTCTATCTCTCTTTGATTGTACTAAGTTTGGTTTCAATTTATCTCTCTCTCTTTTGATTGTACTAAGTTTGGTTTCAATTTATCTCTTTTCGCTTTGATTGTACTAAGTTTGTTTTCAATTTATTCTGTATCTGTGATTGTACTAAGTTTGGTTTAAATTTATGCTCTCTCTTTGATTGTACTAAGTTTGGTTTCAATGTATTTTCTCTCTCTTTGATTGTACTAAGTTTGGTTTCAATTTATCTCTCTCTCTCTTTGATTGTACTAAGTTTGGTTTCAATTTATCTCTCTCTCTTTTGATTGTACTAAGTTTGGTTTCAATTTATCTCTCTCTCTCTCTTTTATTGTACTAAGTTTGGTTTCAATTTATCTCTCTCTCTCTTTCTCTTTGTATGTACTAAGTTTGGTTTCAATTTATCTCTCTCTCTCTCTCTCTCTCTCTCTCTCTTTGATTGTACTAAGTTTGGTTTCAATTTATCTCTCTCTCTCTTTGATTGTACTAAGTTTGGTTTCAATTTATCTCTCTCTCTCTTTGATTGTACTAAGTTTGTTTCCAATTTATCTCTCTCTCTCTATTTGATTGTACTAAGTTTGGTTTCAATTTATCTCTCTCTCTCTTTGATTGTACTAAGTTTGGTTTCAATTTATTTTCTCTCTCTTTCTCTTTGATTGTACTAAGTTTGGTTTCAATTTATTTTCTCTCTCTTGATTGTGCTGTTTGGTTTCAATTGATCTCTTTCTCTCTCTTTGATTGTACTAAGTTTGGTTTCAATTTATCTCTCTCTCTTTGATTGTGCTGTTTGGTTTCAATTGATCTCTTTCTCTCTCTTTGGTTGTACTAAGTTTGGTTTCAATTTATCTCTCTCTCTCTCTCTTTGATTGTACTAAGTTTGGATTCAATTTATCTCTCTCTCTCTTTGATTGTACTAAGTTTGGTTTCAATTTATCTCTCTCTCTCTCTTTCTCTTTGATTACACTAAGTTTGGTTTCAATTTCTTCTCTCTCTTTCTCTTTGATTGTACTAAGTTTGGTTTCAATTTATCTCTCTCTCTTTGATTGTACTAAGTTTGGTTTCAATTTATCTCTCTCTCTTTGATTGTACTAAGTTTGGTTTCAATTTATCTCTCTCTCTTTCTCTTTGATTGTACTAAGTTTGGTTTCAATTTATCTCTCTCTCTCTTTGATTGTACTAAGTTTGGTTTCAATTTATTCTCTCTCTTTGATTGTACTAAGTTTGGTTTCAATTTATCTCTCTCTCTCTCTTTGATTGTACTAAGTTTGGTTTCAATTTATCTCTCTCTCTCTCTTTCTCTTTGATTGTACTAAGTTTGGTTTCAATTAATCTCTCTCTCTCTTTGATTGTACTAAGTTTGGTTTCAATTTATCTCTCTCTCTCTTTGATTGTACTAAGTTTGTTTTCAATTTATCTCTCTCTCTCTCTTTGATTGTACTAAGTTTGGTTTCAATTTATCTCTCTCTCTTTGATTGTACTAAGTTTGGTTTCAATTTATCTCTCTCTCTCTCTCTTTCTCTTTGATTGTACTAAGTTTGGTTTCAATTAATCTCTCTCTCTCTTTGATTGTACTAAGTTTGGTTTCAATTTATCTCTCTCTCTTTGATTGTGCTGTTTGGTTTCAATTGATCTCTTTCTCTCTCTTTGGTTGTACTAAGTTTGGTTTCAATTTATCTCTCTCTCTCTTTGATTGTACTAAGTTTGGTTTCAATTTATCTCTCTCACTCTCTCTTTGATTGTACTAAGTTTGGTTTCAATTTATCTCTCTCTCTTTTGATTGTGCTAAGTTTGGTTTCAATTTATTCTCTATCTGTGATTGTACTAAGTTTGGTTTCAATTTATTCTCTCTCTTTGATTGTACTAAGTTTGGTTTCAATTTATCTCTCTCTCTATCTTTGATTGTACTAAGTTTGGTTTCAATTATCTCTTCTCTCTCTCTTTGATTGTACTAAGTTTTGTTTCAATTTATCTCTCTCTCTCTCTCTTTGGTTGTACTAAGTTTGGTTTCAATTTATCTCTCTCTCTCTTTGATTGTACTAAGTTTGGTTTCAATTTATTCTCTATCTGTGATTGTACTAAGTTTGGTTTCAATTTATTCTCTCTCTTTGATTGTACTAAGTTTGGTTTCAATTTATCTCTCTCTCTATCTTTGATTGCACTAAGTTTGGTTTCAATTTATCTCTCTCTCTCTTTGATTGTACTAAGTTTGGTTTCAATTTATCTCTCTCTATCTTTGATTGCACTAAGTTTGGTTTCAATTTATCTCTCTCTCTCTTTGGTTGTACTAAGTTTGGTTTCAATTTATCTCTCTCTCTCTCTTTGATTGTACTAAGTTTGGTTTCAATTTCTCTCTTCCTCTCTTTGATTCAGCTATCACATTGTCTCTATTGATATATATATATATCACATTAAGATACTGCCTCATTTTATCACTCTAATGTTTTTGAGCTAAGTTGTATTTTCTCTCTCTGTTTCTCGATCCCCGCCTAGACTGATGAACCAGATTTTATCATGAATGCTACCGTGGTTTTAAGGAGTCCTCCGTACAGCTTCTCGCGAAGCTCTGTGTTTTTGGGCCAGTTTTCTTTTCATAGGCCTGCTATCAATTGGCAATCTTGCAGTATATGCTCTGCCGTCATGTCCGCCTTTTCGCAGGGGCACAGGCTAGTTGTGCAAATTTTAAATTTGTTAAACATGTAGTTGTTGTTTCAAATTATCTCCCTCTGCATTGTGATATTTTCTAAATGTATCTTTCTCTCCTTCTGTGCGTTCAGATTTGAACTCTCTGTCTTTATTTCGCTAATTTTTTTTCCTAGTTTATCTGTCTCTTTATTTCGCTAAGATATTTTCTTAGTTTATCTGTCTCTTTATTTCGCTAAGATTTTGTTTTTTTCTGTCTCAGTCATTCTTATTACAATGGAAATATTTCCTTATCTTCTGTACGATCTCAAGCATGTGTTGATCTAGCTGAAATATCAACTAAGATTTCATTTATAAACACGTCTCAACATAGCTGATAATTTTATCTTTTAGGACATAATAATTTGAAGTTAAAAAAATTATTGAAAATTGCAGGAGAGAAAATGAACAATGATGTTCTGTGGACATAAACCTGTTCTCTGTCCATGGATCGTCTGTCGAAGCACGTCATCGTTAGTACTAAACTGGACAGCGTGAGAATGCTACAGGAATAAGGACTTCTAGAAAATAATACACTGCAAATCGTTATTTATCTTCCAGCTTAGTCGATAACCAGGCTACTTCATTCTTTTTCTTGTTGACTACTTTCTCCGTCTCGCTTTCTCTCTCTTTCCCACATACACACAACTATACACTCACACATGAGCTTTCTATAGTGTACTTGTTTATCTTCTTCTTCTTCTTCCAACGCTCCATATCAATCACTTGTTAACCACTCTGTGTGATTTGTATGTGATCTGAGCCTTAGAACGATTGTACGTTATGCCAGCACATCCGATTTCTGCGATAATTTTTATTTACTAGGGTAGCTTTCCTAAGTCCTACATCCGCCGTCTTTTTACAACATTCGTTGTAGGTGTTTTACAACATGCATTGTAGGTGGCAGTGGTACTATTCTTTGCTTCCTTGCAGGCCCGGCACCACATGGTCGTATAATGTACTAATCTGCACATAAACAAACTGCTTTCTGTTTCACATATATCTATGTCATTATACATATCTGTTTAACATATATCTATGTCATTATACATATCTGTTTCACATATATCTATGTCATTATACATACTTGTACATATATACACACATACACGTAAATATATCCATATTTGCGTACACATAAACAAATGCATACATACACACACACACACTAAACACATAAATACAAACGTAAATACATATATAAACACACACATATACAGGATGTTCAAGATAAAAGTAGCCCAATTGGCAAGTTTTGTTTTGTCAATCGGGCTACTTTTATCTTGAACACCCTGTATCATGTTGAACCAACGTAACAACGTTGCAAGCGTAGTCTTTCAGTTGGCAAGAGTATACTAGCAGCATACATTGAGCAGAGACTACTTTCCCTTCTATTTCATCAACTGTTTATGTTCGTGGTAGATTACCAACTTGGAATTCTCACGATATCAAGATCAAAATGTAAGCCCCTCAAACGCATTCAGAAGGAAGGTATGTGTATAGTCCTTGGCCTCACTAGAGATTTTCTCATTGTAAAGGTGAGATATATGCTTGACCTTCTGTCACTGCGTTCCCGTCATGCTATATGCGGACTGAAGAAGAGACACCTGCTGTACAAGAATACTAATGATGTTAATGACACGAGAATCAAACGTGGCATTTGGTGAATGGCCCATGCTGAGATAGCCAGTTTTAGTGGATTTTTCTCCCTCCTCCGTCTCCCTCCCCTCTGTCTCTCTTCCCCTCCGTCTCTCTGCCTCTCTGTCTCACGCCCCTATGTCTATCTTTCCTCAGTCTCTCCCCCCTCTGTCTCTCTCCACCTCAGTCTCACTCCCAATCACTCTACCTCCACCTGTCTCACTCCCCATCCGTTACTCCTCTGTCTCTCTCACCCTCTGTCTCTTCCCCCCTCTGTCTCACTACCCTCTGTCTCTCTCGACCTCTGTCTCTCACCCCCTCTGTCTCTCTCCCCCTCTGTCTCACTCCCCTCTGTCTAACTCCCCCTCTGTCTCTCTCCTTTTCTGTCACTCCCCACCCTATATATCTCTGTCTGTCCCTCCCTCTGTCTGTCTGTTTGTCTTTCACTGTGCCCCTATGTTTATCTATCATTCTCCCTCCCTCACCCCCGTGTCTGACCGTCCGTCTGTAACCCCGTCCGTCCGTAACCCCGTCCGTCCGTAACCCCGTCCGTCCGTAAACCCGTCCGTCTCCCCGTCCGTATCCCTGTCCGTATCTCGTCCGTCTCACCGTCCGTCCGTCTTTCCCGTCCGTCTGTCTCCTCCGTCCGTCTGCCTCCTCCTTACGTCCGTCTTCCCTGTCCGTCCGTCTTCACGTCCGTCCTTTTTCCGCCCCTTTTCCGTCGTAGAACCTTCGAATAATAAGTCACTTTTAGAACGGGTTGCTGTGTACGTGTAGTACACTGTATCTTTAACTGCCTCTGTTACATCCGCAGTCCACCTTTTATGTGAACGACTTTTCCCCCTTATACCTGTAGCATTTGCCGTTGATGTAAGTTGTCTCTGTAGCATTTGCCGTTGATGTAAGTTGTCTCTGTAGCATTTGCCGTTGATGTAAGTTGTCTCTGTAGCATTTGCCGTTGATGTAAGTTGTCTCTGTAGCATTTGCCGTTGATGTAAGTTGTCTCTGTAGCATTTGCCGTTGATGTAAGTTGTCTCTGTAGCATTTGCCGTTGATGTAAGTTGTCTCTGCAGCATTTGCCGTTGATGTAAGTTGTCTCTGTAGCATTTGCCGTTGATGTAAGTTGTCTCTGCAGCATTTGCCGTTGATGTAAGTTGTCTCTGTAGCATTTGCCGTTGATGTAAGTTGTCTCTGTAGCATTTGCCGTTGATGTAAGTTGTCTCTGTAGCATTTGCCGTTGATGTAAGTTGTCTCTGTAGCATTTGCCGTTGATGTAAGTTGTCTCTGTAGCATTTGCCGTTGATGTAAGTTGTCTCTGTAGCATTTGCCGTTGATGTAAGTTGTCTCTGTAGCATTTGCCGTTGATGTAAGTTGTCTCTGTAGCATTTGCCGTTGATGTAAGTTGTCTCTGTAGCATTTGCCGTTGATGTAAGTTGTCTCTGTAGCATTTGCCGTTGATGTAAGTTGTCTCTGTAGCATTTGCCGTTGATGTAAGTTGTCTCTGTAGCATTTGCCGTTGATGTAAGTTGTCTCTGTAGCATTTGCCGTTGATGTAAGTTGTCTCTGTAGACAAACGAAGAATAAATAATGATAATATTAAGCAGAAAAATGACAGTAATATTAACCCTTTGTAACTGTTGGTTATTTTTGTTTACAGAGCTGGTTTATTACCGCATACAAGTATCATAGAAGTCCCATAGATGTTCACTCTGCCAAAGCAGATATCGAAAGATATAGAACATTATGATTCTTGTTGCTCTCTGGTTAAGCAATTCAACTCCTCATTCTGCTTCTCGTGCAACCAGTTCTGTGTTCGCAACACTGAATTTCAAATTTCAAGTTATATTAGTATTAAAACTAAATTACGAATTTACAATTCAAATGTTGTATCAATCCTAACATATGCCAGTGAGAGTTGGAAAATGACTAAAGATATAGAAAGTAAGTTGAATGCATTTGAAAATAGATGTCTGCGAAAAATAATGAATATAAAATGGCAATTCAGGAGAAGTGATGAAATCAGAGAAATGTCTGGTCAACCATTAGCAACAACTGTTATAAGAGAGAGAAGATTGAGATATGTTTTACACCCTTTAAGAAGAAATGATCAAAGAATATCAAAGCAGACATTGAAGTGGGATGCAGAAAGTTCAAGAAAGAGAGGCCGACTTAAGGAGATCCTGTAACGAACTCTGCTGAGAGAGGCAAGAAATATCAGTCTCAGTTCTATGGAAGAGATTGATCGAGTTGTCCAGGATAGAGCGGTATGGAGAAATTGCTTGCAGGCGATATGTAACGTACAACGGTACGAAGTTCACTTTTATATTTTCATTCAACAGACGGTAGCTATAAAAGCGAAAATGTCTCCAGTATCCATCGATCTTCCATCAACTTTCCTACGATTGCTGCCATTGATGCAGACATGTATGTTCTCTCATTGCCTTAAACACCCGCATATCCAGTTACGTAGATTCCCTAATAAGCTCCTGGTTCTTTGTGGGCTCGACAAACGATATCTAATCTTACTGCATCTGCCACATTATTACTAAAGTCGAGAACATACAACAAGTCTACATGAATACAGTCAGACTGATCAAATCATAAAGAGAAAAAAAAGAACCATATTTCGACATGAAACAAATACGAAAATATGAATACAGGAACAAATTGATTGATTGATTGATTGATTGGAACATCATCATTGTACTTCGGTGAGTAACCATGTGGGCTCCGATCTCATTCATATACAGGAATATCTCAACTGCAGTGCACGAACTCCGTAGCACCGGCGAGGGTCACCGATATAATTTTGAAAATGGTGAGGATATTTTTTGTAGGAATTTGTTTTATAAAATCTTTTCTAATGAATTTTTCACGGGCAGAGGCTCTTCTCGAACAAATTGAATAAGATGATAATGAGGTCTTATGTCAAGAAGAAACGAGGGCACGTGTCTGGAGATAAATAAGAAGAAAGTATATGTATTCTGTATACTTTTCCCAACATAAATAAAAATACAATTTATGTGCCATTTTTGAGAGTTACAGAGATGAGAATATGATAGATCATGTGAAGGTTTAACTGGATGATAAAAAATAGAACACACCGAGTGTGTCTGATAAATAATAATAAAATAGATGTATGAAGAAGCTTGATATAACAGTCGTGTTATTTATTTTTCGATTATTTGTTTACATATATCTTAGAAGAATATAATCACATTATTGTGAACATTTGTACACATCAACGTTATGATAGTGGACAATAAAGAAACAGAAAACGGAATTGAGGTTTTTAAGTTATAAATATACAGAACAGTTGGGAGAATTTCAAGTAAGGAAGATAAAACGAGCAGATAAGTTATGTTATGCGAATTGACGTCATAGCATACTGGGCATTCCCATGCGTGCTCTGTCCTCCGCTGCAGCAGCCACCCCAAAGTCCATTTGTTCACCGTACCCATGAGAAGTTGATTAGTATATCTTCTCACTCTACCACAAAGTCGACATTGTCCGGCATGTCCAAATCTATTGTCTAATTCTCGAACTCATTCCAATGTCTGATACTCGCCCATAGCACATAAATGAGAGCGTACCGCATTAATGACATCGTCTCTGTCCTTACTTCTGCCTGCTTGAATCGGGGCATTGTCTGCATGAAAGTCAGCACGCTCATTACAGTGCACGCAAGCAAGTCCAGGTGTATACAACAAACAAGCCAATTTCTTGAGATGTGATCTCTAAATGCTGTCCATCCATTCCTAGCGCAGACTTCCAGATGCAATCATTTGAAGCATATTCATTGAGACTGATATGATAATCGTATGGTTTACCTGTTGCTCAGCCACCAATGAGAGAGCCCTGGAGACAGCAGTGGTGATCTCCATAGACAACAGAGAAGTTCTGCAACAATTATGAAGCAATAGAGAATTAATTTTTTTAAACAAAAAGTTTGACAAATATAATAAAATTTGTTACAAAAAATATATGACACATTGTTAGAGATCATATTTGAAGGAACAAATTGAACGTGAGACTTATGGGAAGACAGAATTATAATTGTTAGAGGAATATCAACAGTCGTGTTAGAGTGTTACCATCAAGGCAAGGTACTCACTTTTGTTGGAGATACGTTGCAGCGTGAAGAAAGTATATCACAACCACAAACAAAGAAACAAAAGTAAGACTTCTGAAAACATGCATATTCCCTGTGGATGCGAATCATGGACCATAACAAACAATAAAGAACAAAATTGATTGAAGCTGTCGAAATAAGATGTTACAGAACATATCTCAGACTGGACAGAGCAGAGAAAAACAAGGACATCCTACAAGACCTGCACGAACATCCTAGACAGAGAAGAGAAAAACAAAGACATCCTACAAGACCTGCACGAACATCCTGGACAGAGAAGAGGAAAACAAAGACATCCTACAAGACCTGCACGAACATCCTGGACAGAGAAGAGGAAAACAAAGACATCCTACAAGACCTGCACGAACATCCTGGACAGAGAAGAGAAAGACAAAGACACCCTACAAGACCTGCACGAACATCCTGGACAGAGAAGAGAAAAACAAAGACATCCTACAAGACCTGCACGAACATCCTGGACAGAGAAGAGAAAAACAAAGACATCCTACAAGACCTGCACGAACATCCTGGACAGAGCAGAGAAAAACAAAGACATCCTACAAGACCTGCACGAACATCCTAGACAAAGCAGAGAAAAACAAAGACACCCTACAAGACCTGCACGAACATCCTAGACAAAGCAGAGAAAAACAAAGACATCCTACAAGACCTGCACGAACATCCTGGACAGAGAAGAGAAAAACAAAGACATCCTACAAGACCTGCACGAACATCCTGGACAAAGCAGAGAAAAACAAAGACATCCTACAAGACCTGCACGAACATCCTAGACAAAGCAGAGAAAAACAAAGACATCCTACAAGACCTGTACGAACATCCTGGACAAAGCAGAGAAAAACAAAGACATCCTACAAGACCTGCACGAACATCCTAGACAAAGCAGAGAAAAACAAAGACATCCTACAAGACCTGCATGAACATCCTGGACAAAGCAGAGAAAAACAAAGACATCCTACAAGACCTGCACGAACATCCTAGACAAAGCAGAGAAAAACAAAGACATCCTACAAGACCTGCACGAACATCCTGGACAAAGCAGAGAAAAACAAAGACATCCTACAAGACCTGCATATCAAGTGGAGTTTGCTTAAAAATAACAGCATGTCCTTGAAGATGAAATATATTGGTCACGTTACACGTCAAAGTGGTTTGGAGAGAACGGTAATGGAAGACATGGTTCCTGGAGTACGAGGTAGGGGACGACAAAGTGGTTTGGAGAGAACGGTAATGGAAGACATGGTTCCGGGAGTACGAGGTAGGGGACGACAAAGTGGTTTGGAGAGAACGGTAATGGAAGACATGGTTCCGGGAGTACGAGGTAGGGGACGACAAAGTGGTTTGGAGAGAACGGTAATGGAAGACATGGTTCCGGGAGTACGAGGTAGGGGACGACAAAGTGGTTTGGAGAGAACGGTAATGGAAGACATGGTTCCGGGAGTACGAGGTAGGGGACGACAAAGTGGTTTGGAGAGAACGGTAATGGAAGACATGGTTCCTGGAGTACGAGGTAGGGGACGACAAAGTGGTTTGGAGAGAACGGTAATGGAAGACATGGTTCCGGGAGTACGAGGTAGGGGACGACAAAGTAGTTTGGAGAGAACGGTAATGGAAGACATGGTTCCTGGAGTACGAGGTAGGGGACGACAAAGTGGTTTGGAGAGAACGGTAATGGAAGACATGGTTCCGGGAGTACGAGGTAGGGGACGACAAAGTGGTTTGGAGAGAACGGTAATGGAAGACATGGTTCCGGGAGTACGAGGTAGGGGACGACAAAGTGGTTTGGAGAGAACGGTAATGGAAGACATGGTTCCGGGAGTACGAGGTAGGGGACGACAAAGTGGTTTGGAGAGAACGGTAATGGAAGACATGGTTCCGGGAGTACGAGGTAGGGGACGACAAAGTGGTTTGGAGAGAACGGTAATGGAAGACATGGTTCCGGGAGTACGAGGTAGGGGACGACAAAGTAGTTTGGAGAGAACGGTAATGGAAGACATGGTTCCTGGAGTACGAGGTAGGGGACGACAAAGTGGTTTGGAGAGAACGGTAATGGAAGACATGGTTCCGGGAGTACGAGGTAGGGGACGACAAAGTGGTTTGGAGAGAACGGTAATGGAAGACATGGTTCCGGGAGTACGAGGTAGGGGACGACAAAGTGGTTTGGAGAGAACGGTAATGGAAGACATGGTTCCGGGAGTACGAGGTAGGGGACGACAAAGTGGTTTGGAGAGAACGGTAATGGAAGACATGGTTCCGGGAGTACGAGGTAGGGGACGACAAAGTGGTTTGGAGAGAACGGTAATGGAAGACATGGTTCCGGGAGTACGAGGTAGGGGACGACAAAGTGGTTTGGAGAGAACGGTAATGGAAGACATGGTTCCGGGAGTACGAGGTAGGGGACGACAAAGTGGTTTGGAGAGAACGGTAATGGAAGACATGGTTCCGGGAGTACGAGGTAGGGGACGACAAAGACAAAAGTGACAGCAGACCATCATAGAAACCTTGAACATTATGCTAACAAAGGCGGGAGAACTTGCTTAGAGACATAGTTTTTCAGGCGGGCTATGATGAAAGCGACGTTCCACAAGGGACATGCTACTACTTGACATTGCTGCAAACATTTGATGTAGAGATGGCTTAAGCTGATGATGATGATAACCGCAAGGTACATGCTACTACTTGACATTGCTGCAAACATTTGATGTAGAGATGGCTTAAGCTGATGATGATGATAATGATAATGATACTAAGGTAATCATGTAAAATATTGACATGTGGCAAATAATATCAAATCTTGTGAGAAATAATCAGCAAACATTAGCCAAATGTATTGTAGAACATCTTCTTCAGAGTAATCTTCTTCATTCTTATCTCTAATCCTGTTTTGCCGCATAGCGAGCGACACGATAAAAGAGATTTCCAGAACTGGGATTGCTGTGTGTGCGCTTTATAAATAGTTTTTGACTGTCTGTTTGACTTCTGTGATCTGCCGTTTAAGTGAACGCCCGTTTACTTTGTATCCATGGTGTCAGGGTTACATTGCTCTTTGAAGCGCACTCTCTGTTGGTAATCTGCCTATGTGGCCGAACTAATGAATTTGTTGTTTCTTGGTGAAGCTTAGTACGGATGTTGTACTCACTTTATTCCTGAATTTTTCATTCCTAAACCGATCTTGTCATGATACTTCCAACACTCTATTCAGACACGTCATCACTATCGGCAGCACAAATTTACTTCTGTCGTTTGATGGCAACGTCCAATTTTTACACTGATATCATAACATCATAAGGAAAATCATATTGACCAATAGCTATTTCTATTCTATGTGAAATATAGTTCTTGCAACGAGAAATCTGGAAATCTCTGTAGCACTGAGTTACGGTGTTTACTTGTGCTTTCATATGTTTTTGGTTCAAGTCCTATGTAGGGATATTGAAATATGTTCCTATTATCCTTGATCTAATTGAAGGTGAGATCTGGTTCGTAGTCCTATAGGAGGCAAAGGATACAAAGTACGCCCTTTGTTCACAATGTTTACATCAAAGAATCCACAGCAGTTGAACATCGAACATAGTAGGTCTGGGAAATTTCTGCCTGAAAATAAAGTTATCACACAGTAAAATACAATTGAAAAAAATTATTACCTTTCTCAAAAAATTATATATGGGGGCCTCGCCTGTGCTTTGGAGTTCCTGTTCTGTCGACGAGATATTTCAGTATAAGAAATAGATCGCAGTTCATATTGTTGCTACCAAAGAGCAATACTGATAGTCTTATAAACAAAAACAAAAATCATACAATCAAGAAATGAGACAATCAATCATACAATGAAGCATGTAATAAATATTGCAATAAATCACACAGCCAAATCATCAAAAAAACATCAAACATACAGACAAACAATCAATAATCTTAAAAGCTAAATTCTTGAGGACACATTTATCTACAACGGAACACATCATTATCTAAGACCATCTGTTTATGTGTGATCTTCAAGAAGACAGGCATCCAGAATATTCTGTCATTACATTGTATTGTCTACTTCTATAAAGCAGTAAATGGTGGAAGAGATGAAGAAGAAGAAATTGTGTCTACTTCTATAAAGAAGTAAATGGTGGAAGAGAAGAAGAAATTGTTGTGTCTACTTCTATAAAGCAGTAAATGATAGAAGAGAAGAATAGGACATTGTTATGTCTACTTACCAAGTGAATGAACATATTAACCAAATTATACTCTACATTTGTTTAAAATTGATTTTATTTTGTTATGACAGTGTGTGTAACATTGTTTAGTTCTTATTTTGTTATGACAGTGTGTGTAACATCGTTTAGTTCTTATTTTGTTATGACAGTGTGTGTAACATCGTTTAGTTCTTATTCTTCAATATTGCTATCTAAAAATAATTCTCTGTAAACAAAACTCAAATTCTCTTATAATGTAGGAATGTATTATTAGCACAGTGATTCCACGTCTATTGGTTGCTTCTCTATACGGGTGTTGGCATGTGTTTTCTGAGAGAAAGGGGGTGTGGGACGGAATGGGGTGTGGGTGAGAGGTAGGGAGGATTGGATGTCCACGTTTAATGTTTTTATTTAATGCAATATTTTTTAAAGGGAAAAATTCACCACAATGGTATTTAACATTTTATTTATTTCA
This sequence comes from Arion vulgaris, assembly GCA_020796225.1. NCBI lineage: Eukaryota > Metazoa > Mollusca > Gastropoda > Stylommatophora > Arionidae > Arion > Arion vulgaris. The sequence continues at coordinate 47,606,998 of CM036756.1, read as the reverse complement.
ACGAACAGTCAATTCTGTAGTTAACTTAATTGTACTTGAACCGATATTATAGAGAAGGTTAGAACATTTGTTAAATGTGCAATAAATAGTATGTCAGGTGTATGCAGTTAGAGAATTAGCTATGCTGATCTCAGTCAGATTTTCACATACAAAAATAGTAATGGAAATTTGCTTGCAACTAGAAAGGCATTAATGACATGATTGATCGATATGTTCTTGCTGGTAAGAATCTTCCACTTCCAGCTACTTTGCAATTATTATATTTCTCTCGTACCGTTATACGTTACATAGGGCCTGCAAGCCATTTCTCCATACCGCTCCATCCTGTGCAACTCACTTAATCTCTTCTATAGAATTGATTTCGACATTTCTCGCCGCTCAGCAAAGTTCATTTAAGGTTTTCATTAGACGTCTTTTATTTTTTGTACCCTTTGCCTTTCACATCAATATCTTCTTTGTGATTCTTTGCTAATTTCTTGTCAGAGTATGCCCAACATATCTCCATCTTCTCTTTCTTATAACAGTTCTTACTATTGGTTGACTAGATATTGCACTGGTCTCATCACTTCTGAATTCGTTCCATTTTATTTGTTTAATTTTCACATACATGTTTGTTCAAATGTATTGAGCTTCCTTTTTATCTCTCTAACAACATATAGAAAGCATTGTCTTCAGACTGAGTTGAATGAAGTACCATGACAGAAAGTAGACACTGTAAACAAGTTAAATAAGTATAACCTAAAACTTAATGGACGGGAAACTTGTACATAAATTATATTTTAATACAAGCTTTAGAATTTATGTCTAAACTAGAAAACTAACAATTGAAAAGAAGTATTTGTTAAAATGTCACAATAAAACAATATCACGTTTCAGTAAATCTTCAGTGTGCTAGAAAAATCTGAAGTTGAATGAATGAGAATCTGAAGCAGGAGCAGGATACTATAGTTTCGCTTAACATGAAATTCTATCGGTACTTCCATCAGTTTATATTAGAAGAAGCTGGACTTGTATGAAATCTATTTCGTGTTTCAATAAATGTAGCAAGCATTTACATTGAAATACAGAAATAATTCTTTGACAACTGGAACGTTTTTCTCAGCACGTAAATAGTTTTATGAAACAAAACTGATTCAATTCCACCTAAAATATCCGTACACGCAAAAGGTGAACCTCAGAGATAACAAAGGTAGCGAACAACAACTGTTTATGAAGCACAGACAAAAGAAGGTTTCTAGAAATCTCTGCTTATCCTGACGTGAACCAAAACAGGATTAGAGAAAATAAAGGAGACTAACTCAATTGCAAGATTTGATGTTCTATGTTCCCTTACATTAATTGCAAGATTTGATGTTGTTAAGTTTCAGTTACTATCGTACCCTTACATTAATTGTAAGATTTGATGTTGTTAAGTTTCAGTTACTATCGTACCCTTACATTAATTGCATGATTTGATGTTCTTAAGTTTCAGTTACTATCGTACCCTTACATTAATTGCAAGATTTGATGTTCTATGTTTCAGTTACTATCGTACCCTTACATTAATTGCATGATTTGATGTTCTATGTTTAAGTTATCATCGTACCCTTACATTAATTGCAAGATTTGATGTTCTATGTTTAAGTTATCATCGTACCCTTACATTAATTGCAAGATTTGATGTTCTATGTTTAAGTTATCATCGTACCCTTACATTAATTGCAAGATTTGATGTTCTTAAGTTTCAGTTATCATCGTACCCTTACATTAATTGCAAGATTTGATGTTCTTAAGTTTCAGTTACCATCGTACCCTTACATTAATTGCAAGATTTGATGTTCTTAAGTTTCAGTTACCATCGTACCCTTACATTAATTGCAAGATTTGATGTTCTTAAGTTTCAGTTACCATCGTACCCTTACATTAATTGCAAGATTTGATGTTCTTAAGTTTCAGTTACCATCGTACCCTTACATTAATTGCAAGATTTGATGTTGTTAAGTTTCAGTTATCATCGTACTCTTACATTAATTGCAAGATTTGATGTTGTTAAGTTTCAGTTATCATCGTACTCTTACATTAATTGCAAGATTTGATGTTCTTAAGTTTCAGTTACCATCGTACCCTTACATTAATTGCAAGATTTGATGTTCTTACGTTTCAGTTACCATCGTACCCTTACATTAATTGCAAGATTTGATGTTCTTACGTTTCAGTTACCATCGTACCCTTACATTAATTGCAAGATTTGATGTTCTTACGTTTCAGTTACCATCGTACCCTTACATTAATTGCAAGATTTGATGTTCTTACGTTTCAGTTACCATCGTACCCTTACATTAATTGCATGATTTGATGTTCTATGTTTCAGTTACCATCGTACATTTACATTAATCGGTTTCAAAATGTCTTTTGCCAGCCTACTTATAATCTTCGTGTTGAATATTCTGAGATTCTATGGTACACCAACCAACCAACCAACCAACCAACCAACCAACCAAAATAATAAATGGTATCCAGAACTGTTATAATGAATCACCATGTACAGTTTAAAATACTGACGATAGACAAAGCAACTTGTGTATGGGTAAAAGAGAATTAGAGCAAGGTTGTAGTTTATCTTCGCTATTTACTAAAAGTAGTAACAACTGTTATAAGAGGAAGAAGATGGAGATATGTTGGACATACCTTGAGAAAAAATGACCAAAGAATACCAAAGCAGGCATTGTAGTGGGAGACAAAGGGTTCAAGACAAATAGGACAGCCTAGGGAGACCATGAAACGAACGTTTCTGAGAGAAGCAAGAAATATCGGTCTCAATTCCATGGAGGAGATTCAGCCAGTTGTCCAGGATAAAGTGGTGTGGAGAAATGGCTTGCAGGTCCTATGTAACGTGTAACGGTACAAGGGGAATTATTATTATTGACTAAAAGTGACCAAGTGATGAGAAAATGTTGCAGATGAGAAAATGGCATTGAATGGGTGACAAAAAAACCAGACAACTGGAATGTTTGGTGCAGATAATAATACATTCTTTACTTAAAGTAACCACGATATGCAACAACAACAACAACAAAAACCCAGACAACTTATGACCCATAGTATCAAATATTGAACTGCTTAAAATATATGATAAGACAAAAGTAATGAAAACACATTTGACAAGAACTGCAGTTATAACGCTAGAAGAAAATGATAAAAATAACAGAGTTGATCACCTATTTTGTTAGCCATTTTGACATCATGACAGATAGCTAAAAATCTAGATGCAACGAATTCTCGAAGAAACAACTGCGTGAAAAAACCTAAATAAATTTAGAATTGAAAGTTGTAGTTTAAAATATAAGTAACGAAGTTTCAATTGCACTATTTCTATTAATAAATGCCATCGAGAGCTGGAATATGTTTCATGATGTAGAAAGTAAGTTAATTGCATTTGGAAATAGATGACTGCAGTAAATATTGAACATAAAATGAGACATGTTAAGGAGGACGGATAAAATCATAGACGTCTTCGGGACATATTGAGGAGGATGGATGAAATCAGAGACATGTTATCTCAACTCAACCACTAATAACAAATGTAATAAGAAGATGGAGATATGTTGGTAAGTTTTAATCATGTTAGATCCGTTAGAAATTTATTGTTGTAATCTATATCTAGTGTGTTGTGAAAGAAGTCAATTTCTTCACTCATGCTGTATCCTTTGCTTGATAAAGATCTTTTGGTCGAAACGTTGCTGTGTATTATTATTGTTTTTGTATTTTGTAAATCTACAGTACCTTGTTTTTACGTGTTTCGTCATTGCTACATAGTTTTACTTCAGTCTTCCATTATATCGATAAAAGAGATATGTTGGGCATACTCTGAGAAAAAATTATTTAAAAAAGCGTCAAGAAAGAAAGACACCCTAGTGAAAACCTGAAACATACTTTACTGACAGAGGTGAGAAATATTGAATTCGATTCTTTGGAAGAGATAGAACGAAATGCCCAGGATAGAGTGGTATGAAAAAATTGCTTGAAGACCATATGTAACGCTAAACAATGCGAAAGGAAAACTATGTATGAGGCATATTCACATGTGACCATACGTGCATTTTGAGTTTATTTCCGTTTATTTCTACATCAGCGATAGCGTAGTGGTTAGAGCATTTGCCATGTAAGCGCTGTGGTCCCGGATCAAATTCCGCAGGGGGAGGGATATTTTTGTTTGACTGTACGAGCTCGTGGATATGGAAGTACTGTGATGTGCTGAAAACAAGGTGCGTATGAAAGTACTGATGTACTGGCTACAAGGTGGATATGAAAGTATTGATGTGCTGAAAACAAGGGCAAGGATACGAACGTATTGATGTGCTGGAAACAAAGACACATGTCAAAGGAAAAATTGAGTCTGGACGGTGCAGACCTACTGAGATCAATAAATGATCACAGGCTGAAGGAGGAAACAGGTGAATCTGATGTGACGAGAAGGAACAAAGTTTCTAATCATGTGAGGGACCAACAGCAAGGAACGTGTAAGAATGAATCTGCTGTGATGAGAAGGAACAAGTTTCTAATCATGTGAGGGATAAACAGTGAGGAACGTGTAAGAATGAATCTGCTGTGATGAGAAGGAACAAGTTTCTAATCATGTGAGGGAAACAACAGTGAGGAACGTGTAAGAATGAATCTGCTGTGATGAGAAGGAACAAGGTTTCTAATCATGTGAGGGAAACAACAGTGAGGAACGTGTAAGAATGAATCTGCTGTGATGAGAAGGAACAAGGTTTCTAATCATGTGAGGGATGAACAGCAAGGAACGTGTAAGAATGAATGATGTGATGAGAAGGAACAGGTTTGTAATCATGCGAGGGCACGACCAGCAAGGAGCACGTAAGATAACAGCATGAGTAACCAGTGTGCGATATGAATATCAACATACATACTTGTCATCATCTTCTGAAGGAGATTGAGCACTTATCTGTCTCTCTGATGTGCAAAGACATCGGTTCGTAAACACTGAAAACAGTGTCATCATTTGAAAAAGTTTAGAATCACTGTTAAAGCATATTTTCTAATTTTTATTAAACGAATTCGAACATGTGTTGGAAATAGTGAAGAAGAAATGTGCAGATTTCTAAATGTCCGTCGGTTGCTTCAAGCAAATAAATATTGCTAGCTTAATGGAAAAAACAGCAGGAGAACGACATACCTGCACATTATCATTTTTGTGATGATTGAATCGTCATAATTGAATGGATATCTTTCATAAAAACTATCTTTCTACAGTTCAACTCCTATAGTTCATCTTTGTTAGATTAGAATGAATGTGTTTGAAAAATACAGCACTGGAAAACAAGGTTATATTTTGTTACAAATTAACCAAGGGGTCTTCTATGTATCGAAGAGGTTAAGACATTTGCCTTGGAAGTCTGACAATTTTTGGTTTTTAATCAGGACCACATCATTCAGTTCGAATGTGTAGTTTTTTCATAGATTCGTAGTGCCGGAGCTACGGAGTTTGTACTTTGTGTAATACTCATTTTTATAAACATTTCAGGTGGCGTCTAATTTCGATCGAGGACTGAATTATTTAAGTAGGTTAAACCGTTGCATTAAATTAAATTCTTCGCCTTTAAAATGTTAGTCCCTTTCGGTATTTTTCTGGAAACGTGTGCATATACACAAACACAGTGGTATTTTGTTGATAAAACTGCTGCCACAAGGCGACAAACATTCCAATAAATAATTTGCTGAAATAATTGAAATGTGAAGTATTTCAAAACAAATGCAAATTAAAAAAAAAAGTAAACTCAGACAAGATATCGAATTTGTTTGTCTTGGCATTGGGTGGAGGCATATGTTTATCAGTACAATATAATTGTACATTTCGTAGACAAATTGTTTGAGAAACGAAAAAACAAAAAACATACGTGTGTTATTTGTGTCTATCTCGTTCTTCTAAATCAGTGTACATTATTTATGTTAATATGGCTTGTGCTTCCGTTGTGGACACTTTGATTGTCTTCATAAGAAGAATAGTCCAGGTTCCAACTATAAATGATAGATTTGCGTAAATGCAGATTAAAGGAAATATACATATTTCATATGTTTCATAATTGATAGTTGATAATTATTGTTCACTAAAATTGTAAAAACTATAGTTATGAAATTTACGCTATAAAACACCGAGTAATCATATCCTTTGACCATTAACAAAGCAGCGGATAAGATCATTAATGCCTTTGAATACAAATGCTACAGAAGAGTTCTTAGAATATCATGGACAGCGAAAAGAACAAATGCTTCTGTTCTACAATAGCTTGATATTAGAGAGAGTTGGCTATTAACATCAAGGAAAATAAAATATTTCGGTTAAATAGTTGTTAATGCACTCAAGGTAAGCCACAGCACCGCTCCAGGACCTGATGGTGTCCAATATCATCACATCAAACAGTTGGACGAGACTGTTATTAACGCAGCTGTGATGGATTTTAACAAAAGTGTACAGCATGCTGTGGTACCCGAGGATTGGCTTCATAGTTATTTACGACCGCTCCACAAACATGGGAAGGATCCTAAACTGCTCAGCAGCTACCGCATACTCACCTTGCAAAATGTATATGGCAAATTACTAGAGAAGATAGTGGCCAGAAAGGTAATGTGTCACTTAGAGAATTACCACATTCTCCCTGACACTTTGGGTAGCTACCGGCCAATGAAAGGAACATGGGACAATGCTGGCACGTTTGTATATGATGTTTATGAAGGCTTCCAATCCAAGCAAGAGACTGTTGATGTGGCTATCGACTTGGAGGATGCTTATAACAAGGTGAATTTTTCAAAAATGGTGCGCTATTTGATTAAATGTGAAGTTAATCCTTGGCTGGTAAACTGGATAGCTGCTTCTTTAATGGAGAGAACCGTTGCCCTATGTTTAGGAACATGGAAATCGAATCCCGCACGTATATGTCCGGGATTACCCCAGGGTTCTCCACTATCACCCGTGTTGTTTAATATTTACACAGCAAATGTAGCTAAAATTCAGCCAACCGGATTGGGTCGGACATTGACATTTGCAGATGATATCTTAATATATAGGACTGGGTCAGATAGACGAGAGATGGTTGACGACATTCAGAAAACATTGCGTACCATCTCGGGTTGGTGTAGAGAGTCTCGCTCTCAGGTCAATCCTGAAAAGCATGTATGTTGTGGTGCTCGTTGAATAATCACATTGTCAAGGCTGACCTACCCCGTGTAATCTTTGATGAACATACCATCGAGCGCAGAGACAGGCTGCACTTTATTAGAATAACCTTTGATCGTAGTCTATCTTTCAAACACCATATTGAACAGACGATACAACGGTGCAAGCGTAGTCTTGCAGCTCTCAAAGTTATGGTGGCCGCACACCTTGAGCAGAGACTACTTGCCCCTTTGTTTGATCGACTGGTTATGTCAGTGGTAGATTACGGACTCCGAATTCTTACGATATCAAGATCACAATGTGAACGACTCGAACGGGTTCAGAATGAAGGTATGCATATAGTTCTGGGCTGCACTAAAGATACCCCCATTGTGAAGATGAAAATATATGCTTGGCCTTCTGTCACTACGCTCCCATCATGCAATCGCCCAAACCAAGGCATATATGCAGGTTACTTCGGATAAGAGACTAAGAACACAAGAACACTAATGATGTTAAGGGCACGAGAATCAAGCGTGGCATGTCGTGGATGACCTAGGCTGAGAGAACAATTGGCCAGGTGACTACGGTTGGGACCCTACCATAAGGGAAAGAATGGATCCCAACAGATGGTAGAAAGACCAACTATCACAACGTTATCATTACTCTTGGAAGAGAATGTAGAGATTGGGGCAACATGAAGGCTGATCTCGCAATTAAGTTTCGGTATGAGTGGATGTCGTCTATAGAAGTTTCTAACCTTCAGCGGCTTACTTGGATATACTGTCCTGGGCATGTGGGTGTTTACGGTAATGAGAGAGCGGACACGCTTGCATCAACAGCATCGATTGTTGGGGAGTTTAAGATGGATAAGGGTGATGTTCTTCGGTCTCTTCGCGACTGTCTGTTAGATGAGGACAATAAAATCGATGTTGAATCGATCAAGCGATTTAGGCAGTTTAGAGTTACCCGTTGTTCAAGTCGAACTGGTGGATGCCTGAGAGGCATAGTGAGAGGTGTGTTTAATCAATGAGCCACAGGAACTATCAGTATGCATACTCTTCGATATCTGTTGGGGGAGACTGAGCACCTATGGGTCTGCCCGTAGTGCAATGACGTCAGTTTAGTAACCAATAACCAATAACCAATAAATATTTGGGACACATCAAACGACATAAGTGTCTAGAGATGACAACTTTGGAGCAAATGGGGCCTGGAAGAAAAATGAGTGGAAAATCTAGAAGACGATGGGTGCAGAATGTCATTGATGATATAGAAATGACTGCTGCTGGCGCTTCATAGAGTCAACTTGCATAGAGCAGAGAGATTTTCAGGACTGCTATCATGGGAGTCAAGTTCCGGAAGGGACAACCTACTTGATGATAATGATGAATCTTATCCTATGTTTATTATTAAGTTGGGAATAATGGTTTACTTAGAGTTAAATTTACAGGGCACATTAACATCTTTAAACATCTTACAATGTAAATCCTTCCACGTATATATTGCAGGGGCTCTTTTAAAGGGAGCAAAGAATATTTTCACTGCGATCTACAAGGCATGTCATAAAAATGAGGTAGCGGGCGAGAGAAACTACCCAAGTAAACTGAACGTCTTTGCTTCTCATCTCTCTCTGTTCTGGAAACATTGATAATTTTTCTGAAAATAACTTGACAGACAATATGTTATTGTAGTGATAATAGCTAACCAGAAGACAAACGGATACAAAAATATATGTAAGTAATGAAGTAAAAAACGATGTGCATAACTGGTAACATTTCCACATATTCTGTTCATGTCTAATAACAATTTTATTTTAGTGGGAACTATAGTTAAGCCAAACATAACATTGTTTTCCTTGCAGACGAATCGATTTATGTTTAGTAAAAGGAGGGAATCCAAATTATAAAGCAATATTTAATAATTACAATTGATTATGATTATTCGTTGTTCCCAGAGCAACTTAGAATATTGAAAATATGCTTCAAATAACAACTTAGAATATTGAAAATATGCTTCAAATAACAACTTAGAATATTGAAAATATGCTTCAAATAACAACTTAGAATATTGAAAATATGCTTCAAATAACAACTTAGAATATTGAAAATATGCTTCAAATAACAACTTAGAATATTGAAAATATGCTTGAAATAACAACTTAGAATATTGAAAATATGCTTGAAATAACAACTTAGAATATTGAAAATATACTTCAAATAACAACTTAGAATATTGAAAATATACTTCAAATAACAACTTAGAATATTGAAAATATGCTTCAAATAACAAATTAGAATATTGAAAATATACTTCAAATAACAACTTAGAATATTGAAAATATGCTTCAAATAACAAATTAGAATATTGAAAATATGCTTCAAATAACAACTTAGAATATTGAAAATATGCTTGAAATAACAACTTAGAATATTGAAAATATGCTTCAAATAACAACTTAGAATATTGAAAATATACTTCAAATAACAACTTAGAATATTGAAAATATGCTTCAAATAACAACTTAGAATATTGAAAATATACTTCAAATAACAACTTAGAATATTGAAAATATGCTTGAAATAACAACTTAGAATATTGAAAATATACTTCAAATAACAACTTAGAATATTGAAAATATGCTTGAAATAACAACTTAGAATATTGAAAATATGCTTCAAATAACAACTTAGAATATTGAAAATATGCTTCAAATAACAACTTAGAATATTGAAAATATGCTTCAAATGACAACAAAGAAAACATAATGAGACAACATCATAATAACAACAACTTAAAGAAAACATGCAAGCAGGTCATCATGAACACTAAAAGGGCACTGTAAAACCCGATCTTTCTCCGGACATTCAGCTATCCGTGCCAAATCGGAAGCTCATATCAATCGACAGAAGAATAATTGTCACAGCAGAGATGAAGTGTTTAAACAGTGTGCTGGAAGTAGCAAGAAAAGACCGATTTAGAAATGAAGACATCAGGGGGAAAAAAAGGTTGATAGAAAATCAGTTCTGAACGTCAAAAGGAGCTAAAAATTAAATGTTTTGTCCACATACGCAGATTACCAACAAACAGTGAGCCACACATAGCAATGTTGTTCAATACAGTAGCAATGTTGTTCAATACAGTAGCAATGTTGTTCAATACAGTAGCAATGTTGTTCAATACAGTAGCAATGTTGTTCAATACAGTAGCAATGTTGTTCAATACAGTAGCAATGTTGTTCAATACAGTAGCAATGTTGTTCAATACAGTAGCAATGTTGTTCAATACAGTAGCAATGTTGTTCAATACAGTAGCAATGTTGTTCAATACAGTAGCAATGTTGTTCAATACAGTAGCAATGTTGTTCAATACAGTAGCAATGTTTTCAATCTAGCAAATTAAACAGTAGCAATGTTGTTCAATATAGTAGACATAAAACAAAAAGTCGAACACGTAAAAGGTGGGCCACATAAATATCAGCCATTAGTGAAGCTCATACCAGATCCCGTTGTAGAAATTTCTTCATATTCTGACGCTGTGCAGCAAAACATGGTTAGAGAAAAGAAGACAACAATAAGAAAGTAAGAAAGAAGAAAATAATAAGAAAGTAAGAAAGAAGACAACAGTAAGAAAGTAAGATAGAAGAAAATAATAAGAAAGTAAGAAAGAAGAAAACAATAAGAACGTAAGAAAGAATAAAACAGTGGGAAAGTAAGAAAGAATAAAACAATAAGAAAGTAAGAAAGAAGAAAACAATAAGAAAGTAAGAAAGAAGAAAACAATATGAAAGTAAGAAAGAAGAAAACAGTAAGAAAGTAAGAAAGAAGAAAACAATAAGAAAGTAAGAAAGAAGAAAATAATAAGAAAGTAAGAAAGAAGACAACAGTAAGAAAGTAAGAAAGAAGAAAACAGTAAGAAAGTAATAAAGAAGAAAACAGTAAGAAAGTAAGAAAGAAGAAAACAGTAAGAAAGTAAGAAAGAAGAAAATAATAAGAAAGTAAGAAAGAAGAAAACAATAAGAAAGTAAGAAAGAAGAAAACAATAAGAAAGTAAGAAAGAAGAAAACAGTAAGAAAGTAAGAAAGAAGAAAACAATAAGAAAGTAAGAAAGAAGAAAATAATAAGAAAGTAAGAAAGAAGAAAACAGTAAGAAAGTAAGAAAGAAGAAAACAGTAGGAAAGTAAGAAAGAAGAAAACAATAAGAAAGTAAGAAAGAAGAAAACAGTAAGAAAGTAAGAAATAAGAAAACAATAAGAAAGTAAGAAAGAAGAAAACAGTAAGAAAGTAATAAAGAAGAAAACAGTAAGAAAGTAAGAAAGAAGAAAACAGTAAGAAAGTAAGAAAGAAGAAAATAATAAGAAAGTAAGAAAAAAGAAAACAATAAGAAAGTAAGAAAGAAGAAAACAATAAGAAAGTAAGAAAGAATAAAACAATAAGAAAGTAAGAAAGAAGAAAACAATAAGAAAGTAAGAAAGAATAAAACAATAAGAAAGTAAGAAAGAAGAAAACAATAAGAAAGTAAGAAAGAATAAAACAGTAAGAAAGTAAGAAAGAAGAAAACAATAAGAAAGTAAGAAAGAAGAAAACAGTAAGAAAGTAAGAAAGAAGAAAACAATAAGAAAGTAAGAAAGAATAAAACAGTAAGAAAGTAAGAAAGAAGAAAACAATAAGAAAGTAAGAAAGAAGAAAACAGTGAAAGTAATAAGAAGAAAACAATAAGAAAGTAAGAAAGAAGAAAATAATAAGAAAGTAAGAAAGAAGAAAACAATAAGAAAGTAAGAAGAAGAAAAAATAAGAAAGTAAGAAAGAAGAAAACAATAAGAAAGTAAGATAGAAGAAAACAATAAGAAAGTAAGAAAGAAGAAAACAGTAAGAAAGAAGAAAACAATAAGAAAGTAAGAAAGAAAAAAACAATAAGAAAGTAAGAAAGAAGAAAACAGTAAGAAAGTAAGATAGAAGAAAACAATAAGAAAGTAAGAAAGAAGAAAACAATAAGAAAGTAAGAAAGAAGAAAAAGACAAAGAAGAAAGTATGTTCGCAAACAATGAATGTTATATCTGCATATTACTAGAAGACACGCGCGTAGGCAGTATATATATTCAAAACTGAAATATCCCATCATATTTCGAGTTCCTGATTTAGTACCGAGCAAACAAACAAAGGGGAGTCTGGTTAACATGGCAGAAGAAAAATCAATGTGCCACTTTTGTCTGGAAATTCCTGACAATATAGTGCACACTTTCTTCTACTATTTATTTTATTTCAAGCATTCTTCATCCACGTTGCTTTCTCTTTGTCTAAAAGACAAATCTCTGATTGTATTCTTCTATTATCCCCGATTTTATGTTGTTGAAATCTCTAGCGTATGCATACACATATTGAGATGACAGTATGTTGAAAATAATTTGTGTGATTGATTTATCCCAACTACAGACGAGACGAGTGTGTTTAAATAGAAAGCTAATTTGAGTCAATAAATAATCACTTGAACAAGTCTGCAATGTTGTTTTTGTTTGATTACATCACACAGTTCTTGGTATTTTGTTCTACCGTTCAATAACTAGAATCGTTATATAGTAGATGGACAGGTAGTATATTATAGACATATTATATTCTCTGTGGGCATGTGCGTATATCAATTAGAATTGTAAATATATATATTTACCAAGAAACTCAGAGCCAACAAGGATGCAAATAGTGCAGAATGGAGAATGAGAAACAATATGGATATTTACACATCATCAGCATTAATTACAACCGTCATAAAGGTTAATAGAATACTATGTCTGGAGCATGTTAAATACGTTTATATAATGAGTTGTACACGGGCTAGGTAAATTGACAACATGTCCTTCCTTCTCTCTCTCTCTCTCTCTCTCTCTCTCTCTCTGTTTCTTTCATTTGTATTCCTTATCTGCCGTTCTCCCTTATTATCTTCTCTGACAATATGTCTATACATGTGCAATCCAACAACTTCTCAAACACCAAACTACAAGAATCATACACATCAGCCTCAAGTTCATTAGACACCATTACAAAATGTCCCTGAAGCTTGGAGTGACGAAATGTCCAGATACTGCTCCAATCTAAATATTTGTTTCTCTGATAGCCCGGCTTGCTTTTATAATTGCTCAAATCCTGCAGGTTGCTAAGTAGAAAACTAGCAAAATATGCAAGTCAAAATGGAACACTCTAGCGGTGAGAAAGGGACAGATGGTTACGGATACAAACTTGCATAACACATCTCGATGAACAAAAACATGTATTGTAACTACCGATTGGGAAAGGAATGTATTTTTGTTTATTAATAGTGAAGAGCAGTCAATTACTTGTAGGTTGATTTGTTGGTAGCGTGTTGCTCAACTGAAATCTTCTGGAATTGTAAAATGTCTTCAGACGAAGGATTGTCTTTATTGAGCGAGACTTCCCCCATACGGCTTAGTCTCTCTCCACAAAAATGGTATGTCACCTGCCGAGAGTATTGCATGGGATTTCTCCTGTATGATTCAGTTTGTCTCCACAGAAAAGGTCTGCCACCTGCCGAGAGTATTGCATGGGATTTCCCCCATATGGCTTAGTCTCTCTTCACAGAAATGGTCTGCCACCTGCCGAGAATATTGCGTAAAACATGAAATCCTTAACTCCAGCAACAATCCTATGGAATGCCTGAAAAATGCACTGAAAAACAGAATGACGCGGTCTTGATTCGAACCCACGACCTTCCGAAAGCAAGTCATTAAATAAATGTTTTTTCTACATCGAGATGTGTTATGTAAGTTTGTACATGTTTTTCTTCATCGAGATGTGTTATGTAAGTTTGTACATGTTTTTCTTCATCGAGATGTGTTATGTAAGTTTGTACATGTTTTTCTTCATCGAGATGTGTTATGTAAGTTTGTACATGTTTTTCTTCATCGAGATGTGTTATGTAAGTTTGTACATGTTTTTCTTCATCGAGATGTGTTATGCAAGTTTGTACATGTTTTTCTTCATCGAGATGTGTTATGCAAGTTTGTACATGTTTTTCTTCATCGAGATGTGTTATGCAAGTTTGTACATGTTTTTCTTCATCGAGATGTGTTATGCAAGTTTGTACATGTTTTTCTTCATCAAGATGTGTTATGCAAGTTTGTACATGTTTTTCTTCATCGAGATGTGTTATGCAAGTTTGTACATGTTTTCCTTCATCGAGATGTGTTATGCAAGTTTGTACATGTTTTTCTTCATCGAGATGTGTTATGCAAGTTTGTACATGTTTTTCTTCATCGAGATGTGTTATGCAAGTTTGTACATGTTTTCCTTCATCGAGATGTGTTATGCAAGTTTGTACATGTTTTTCTTCATCGAGATGTGTTATGCAAGTTTGTACATGTTTTCCTTCATCGAGATGTGTTATGCAAGTTTGTACATGTTTTTCTTCATCGAGATGTGTTATGCAAGTTTGTACATGTTTTCCTTCATCGAGATGTGTTATGCAAGTTTGTACATGTTTTTCTTCATCGAGATGTGTTATGCAAGTTTGTACATGTTTTCCTTCATCGAGATGTGTTATGCAAGTTTGTACATGTTTTTCTTCATCGAGATGTGTTATGCAAGTTTGTACATGTTTTCCTTCATCGAGATGTGTTATGCAAGTTTGTACATGTTTTTCTTCATCGAGATGTGTTATGTAAGTTTGTACATGTTTTTCTTCATCGAGATGTGTTATGTAAGTTTGTACATGTTTTTCTTCATCGAGATGTGTTATGTAAGTTTGTACATGTTTTTCTTCATCGAGATGTGTTATGTAAGTTTGTACATGTTTTTCTTCATCGAGATGTGTTATGCAAGTTTGTACATGTTTTTCTTCATCGAGATGTGTTATGTAAGTTTGTACATGTTTTTCTTCATCGAGATGTGTTATGTAAGTTTGTACATGTTTTTCTTCATCGAGATGTGTTATGTAAGTTTGTACATGTTTTTCTTCATCGAGATGTGTTATGTAAGTTTGTACATGTTTTTCTTCATCGAGATGTGTTATGTAAGTTTGTACATGTTTTTCTTCATCGAGATGTGTTATGTAAGTTTGTACATGTTTTTCTTCATCGAGATGTGTTATGTAAGTTTGTACATGTTTTTCTTCATCGAGATGTGTTATGCAAGTCATTAAATACATGTTTTTCTTCATCGAGATGTATTATGCAAGTTTGTATCCGTAACCATCTGTCCCTTTCTCACCGCTAGAGTGTTTCATTTTGACTTGCCTATTAATTGAACCACACTTGTGATAGAGACCGCCGAGAAAGATAGAAATGTCAAGGAGAATGGTGTATCTTAACATTTAGGCTGCTTCTTCTCCGTCATCTCTTAACTACCTTTAGAGCTTCAGGCATAAACACTTTTTTTCCAACTAGATCTGTATTGATCATGCTAACTGAACTCATTCCATATATTTCCTGCCTCTTCCCACGCTACACAGAAGTTCGTATGGGAACCACGTCAAAGAAGATCTTTTATTTTCCAGAAAAAACATCTGTTAATGCTAGGTTCTAAGATTATTTATTTGGTTTCCTTTCGTCTGGACCATTATAAAACAATCTATCTCGTTCTTGTTTCCTTATGAGTTCTTTTGTTTGAAGCAACTAACACAATGTGATTGTCAGTGTTATAAAAAGTTCTGGTAGAGTTATCGTTACTATGGATGGCATTATGTTAGAACGTTATAGTAGAGTTATTGTTACTATGAGTGTCGATGTGGGGTGACAGGCGCATGGGGACAACGTCGCTGATTAATGAGCTGACACTAATCAAGACCATACCCCACCTTCTCGTGGTGACCCTGGAAACAGACAGTGGTTCTGGTCTGGCTAAGAGGGCAAGGATCGAGGGAGAGCTACTCTGATGAAGGTAGAAATGCAGAAGTAGTCCCGCTAGATATGATCCGCCCGCAACACAGACGAGTGGAATCCCAGAGTGACTATTAATGCTCGTCTCTCCCGGCCGAAGCAAAAGCTGAACGGATAAACATGAATGGATGAGGGGTGCATCCAGGGAAGTGACGTGGGCCCGCGTGGAGCAAAACGTGGAACAGAGACAAGCTGCACGTGGGCCTACATAGTGCGAAATTCGGAGCTCTGAGGAGGAGGCCCGAGTTGAGCTCTGTGTCCGAACAAGCTAGAAGCATTGTGAAGGTGTGCACGGTAAGAAACAACAGAAACGTAAACAACAGTAGTCGTCTGTGAAGGAATCCCAACTCCCCCGGAATAAAGGGTCGCAAGTAAATTGCCAGCTGTAGGGCAAGAATCAATAAGAACGATCCGTAACGAATCAAAAGTCTCAACAAGTGTTCTCTGAAAACGCTGAAACGTTTCATGTCAACACACGGGAAGATAGCGGCAAACTCCGTATCAAAGACTTAGCGCAGATACATTTTCTGGGTAAGGTTGACAAAGAGTATATTCGAAAGATGCGCTTTAGTGCCCAACGAAATTGCCCTCCCTGAGACAACCGGGCAGGGTACTGTTGCATTAACGAAGAACATCCCCGGAAGAACTGAGATGGGTGATGCCTAACGAGACTGTCCTCCCTGGGATAACCGGGCAAGGTACTGTTACATTGACAATTAACATCCACGGGTGAACTGAGGTGGGTGATGATGGCGATCGCAAAATTTCAGTTGCGTTGCTAGCGCCAATTGAAACGACCCTCAAAGTATCTGTGCTCAGCCTCAGTCCAATGTTTCTCGGTGGAAGGGAAAATGCATAGTAAATCCTTGCAAATTACCAAGTGCCAACACGCGCCCCAAAACGGATGAGCATACTCCTACTCAGGAACAAACTCACCCTGGATAGAAAAGTAAGGCCGAAAATGAAAAGGCTTGACTGGTAGAAACCATACATTAGCTAAAGGTAATACTTTTCGGACGCCGATCATCCTACACAGATGACGTTCAGACACCTTGGCTCAGATCACATAAAGGCTAAGCATACCGCCAACATATAATTGTTTGTTTGACAAGGCACATGCGTCTCCAATGACTGAGAATGTTCCTAATCCGGAAGGATCTCCTATAGTCAGAAAGAGCGCACATTGTAGACAGATTCTTTGGCGAAGATCAAACTATACGGCGAAAAATGATCGTAAAAGAGCAATGAATACAAAAAGTGACAATTACTGTGACTAGCCCTAGCAGGGTGAGATCGCTCAGGTCTTTACCGGAGCGACCTCACCCAGTCAGCCAAATGAGCTATGCTCAGATCTTTGGCGTAGATCCAAGCCCAAATTTACGGCACAAAAAGATCATTGTAGAGTGCTTATCTTACGATGCGTACGAAACAACCTCACCAAAGGCAGGAAAGCCGATAGAGAAGTCATCCGATTTGCCTTCACAGAACTAACTATGTTCGAGAAAGAGTTAAAAGTACAACAGGTCTCCTGCAACGATCTCCTTTGAATTATCTAATCTTCAAATACCTCTGAAGTCGGCGAGGCTGTCCATATGCTTAAGGGATGCCTGTAAAAGGGTAATATAGGCACACGCAAAAATCAGTCAGAAGTGCAATACCAGGCGTCATGACTTTCCGCCTGAATTAATAGGGCGTACGAGAGAAGAAGACTGTTGATGTTATATAAAGTTATGGTAACATTATTGTTACTATGAGTGTTGATGTTATAGAAAATTATGGTAACATTATTGTTACTATGAGTGTTGATGTTATAGAAAAATATGGTAACATTATTGTGACTATGAGTGTCAATTTTATAGAAAGTTCTAGTAGCATTATTGTTACTATGAGTGTCGATGTTATAGAAAGTTATGGTAACATTATTGTTACTATGAGTGTTGGTGTTATAGAAAGTTCTGGTAACATTATTGCTACTATGAGTGTTGGTGTTATAGAAAGTTATGGTAGCATTATTGTTACTATGAGTGTCGATGTTATAGAAAGTTCTAGTAGCATTATTGTTACTATGAGTGTCGATGTTATAGAAAGTTCTAGTAGCATTATTGTTACTATGAGTGTTGGTGTTATAGAAAGTTCTAGTAGCATTATTGTTACTATGAGTGTCGATGTTATAGAAAGTTATGGTAATATTATTGTTACTATGAGTGTTGGTGTTATAGAAAGTTATGGTAGCATTATTGTTACTATGAGTGTTGGTGTTATAGAAAGTTATGGTAGCATTATTGTTGCTATGAGTGTCGATGTTATAGAAAGCTATGGTAGCATTATTGTGACTATGAGTGTCGATGTTATAGAAAGTTATGGTAGCATTATTGTTGCTATGAGTGTCGATGTTATAGAAAGTTATGGTAACATTATTGTTACTATGAGTGTTGTGTTGTAGAAAGTTATGGTAGCATTATTGTTACTATGAGTGTCGATGTCATAGAAAGTTATGGTAATATTATTGTTACTATGAGTGTTGGTGTTATAGAAAGTTATGGTAACATTATTGTTACTATGAGTGTTGGTGTTATAGAAAGTTCTAGTAGCATTATTGTTACTATGAGTGTCGATGTTATAGAAAGTTATGGTAGCATTATTGTTACTATGAGTGTTGGTGTTATAGAAAGTTATGGTAACATTATTGTTACTATGAGTGTTGGTGTTATAGAAAGTTCTAGTAGCATTATTGTTACTATGAGTGTCGATGTTATAGAAAGTTATGGTAGCATTATTGTTACTATGAGTGTTGGTGTTATAGAAAGTTATGGTAGCATTATTGTTACTATGAGTGTCGATGTTATAGAAAGTTATGGTAGCATTATTGTTACTATGAGTGTTGGTGTTATAGAAAGTTATGGTAGCATTATTGTTACTATGAGTGTTGGTGTTATAGAAAGTTCTAGTAGCATTATTGTTACTATGAGTGTTGATGTTTTAGAAAGTTATGGTAGCATTATTGTTTCTATGAGTGTTGGTGTTATAGAAAGTTCTAGTAGCATTATTGTTACTATGAGTGTTGATGTTATAGAAAGTTCTAGTAGCATTATTGTTACTATGAGTGTTGATGTTATAGAAAGTTATAGTAACATTATTGTTACTATGAGTGTTGATGTTATAGAAAGTTTTGGTAGCATTATTGTTACTATGAGTGTTGATGTTATAGAAAGTTATGGTAACATTATTGTTACTATGAGTGTTGGTGTTTTAGAAAGTTATGGTAGCATTATTGTTACTATGAGTGTCGATGTCATAGAAAGTTATGGTAACATTATTGTTACTATGAGTGTTGGTGTTATAGAGAGTTATGGTAGCATTATTGTTACTATGAGGGTTGATGTTATAGAAAGTTATGGTAACATTATTGTTGCTATGACTGTCGATGTTATAGAAAGCTATTGTAACATTATTGTGACTATGAGTGTCGATGTTATAGAAAGTTATGGTAGCATTATTGTTACTATGAGTGTTGATGTTATAGAATGTTCTAGTAGCATTATTGTTACTATGAGTGTCGATGTTATAGAAAGTTATGGTAACATTATTGTTACTATGAGTGTTGGTGTTGTAGAAAGTTATGGTAGCATTATTGTTACTATGAGTGTCGATGTTATAGAAAGTTATGGTAACATTATTGTTACTATGAGTGTTGGTGTTATAGAAAGTTATGGTAGCATTATTGTTACTATGAGTGTTGATGTTATAGAAAGTTATGGTAACATTATTGTTACTATGAGTGTTGGTGTTGTAGAAAGTTATGGTAGCATTATTGTTACTATGAGTGTCGATGTCATGGAAAGTTATGGTAACATTATTGTTACTATGAGTGTTGATGTCATAGAAAGTTCTAGTAGCATTATTGTTACTATGAGTGTCGATGTTATAGAAAGTTCTAGTAGCATTATTGTTACTATGAGTGTTGGTGTTGTAGAAAGTTATGGTAGCATTATTGTTACTATGAGTGTCGATGTCATGGAAAGTTATGGTAACATTATTGTTACTATGAGTGTTGATGTCATAGAAAGTTCTAGTAGCATTATTGTTACTATGAGTGTCGATGTTATAGAAAGTTCTAGTAGCATTATTGTTACTATGAGTGTCGATGTTATAGAAAGTTATGGTAATATTATTGTTACTATGAGTGTTGGTGTTATAGAAAGTTATGGTAATATTATTGTTACTATGAGTGTTGGTGTTATAGAAAGTTCTAGTAGCATTATTGTTACTATGAGTGTCGATGTTATAGAAAGTTATGGTATTATTGTTACTATGAGTGTTGGTGTTATAGAAAGTTATGGTAACATTATTGTTACTATGAGTGTTGATGTCATAGAAAGTTCTAGTAGCATTATTGTTACTATGAGTGTCGATGTTATAGAAAGTTATGGTAGCATTATTGTTACTATGAGTGTTGATGTTATAGAAAGTTATGGTAACATTATTGTTACTATGAGTGTTGGTGTTATAGAAAGTTATGGTAACATTATTGTTACTATGAGTGTCGATGTTATAGAAAGTTATGGTAACATTATTGTTAGTATGAGTGTCGATGTTATTGAAAGTTCTAGCAGTTATCGTTACCTTGATTATCAGTATGCTAAAAGTTCGTGTAGAATTATCGTTACTTTGACTGTCGTTATGCTAAAAGTTCGTGTAGAATTATCGTTACTTTGAATGTCGTTATGCTAAAAGTTCGTATAGAATTATCGTTACTTTGAATGTCGTTATGCTAAAAGTTGTGATAGAGTTGTCGTTACTATGAATGTCATTATGTTTAAAAGTTACAAAAAAATTATTATGACTAGAAATGTGTATTGTAAGTTGATGTCGATCTACCGAGCTCATCACAAGGCAGTGGGTTTGACAATTGCTGATAGTACCATCTACTTTCATACGGTAGCAGATGAAACATATGATCTGACTTATAAGCAACAGGTATTACATGAATCCACTATACTATGAAAATATATATATATATATATATATATATATATATATATATATATATATATATATATATATGGCAAGAAATATTGATTTCAGTTCCATGGAAGAGATTGGGCGAGTTGCTCAGGATAGAACGGTATGTAGAAATTGCTTTCAGGTCATATGAAACGTATAACTGTACGCAAGGAATTGTTATTAAATGTTGTATGGGAAAGGTCGTTATGGTGGTGGGTGGTGTGATTGCTGGTCATTTGTACACCCTTACATTGGCTCACTGTATAGAATAAGTTAAGACAATCATATAACACACTTTAACATACTTGAAATATTTCTCTAACTGTAAACGTGATGTTTATGATTACACATCTGGCAAAGCAAATATTGATGCATGTTTGCAGATAAATATCTCATGTCTATTCGTCCGGGTTTCAACATCAATGTTTTTCATAACGGAAATTTACCAAACAATGTTGTAATAACTTCTAGAGTTGTAGCGGTACAAACCGATGCTCTACGTAGATATTAGTTAGTTTTTTTTTCAAACTGTCGACTATTTTACTCGACTTTCGTTATTGTTACAGAATACGAGTGACAAGAAATATGATCAATTGCTGCACACAAGGATTGAATATCTGAATAATATGTTTGAATCTTCTTCTTCTTTGCGTTAGTTCTTTCAATCAAGTTTACCACTCTATGTGATTGACTTATTTTTCACCGAGAATATGAATACGTGAATACAGAAATATGGCATGTTCAGAAATAAGCATTCGAATATTGCTCCCAAAATGTTTGATTAATACCAAGTCACAAGCAATTTAACATACATTCTGTTTTCTTTCTGCTACAACAATTATTGGTTATAGGACAGAAGCTGGTTATTGGTTATTGGTTACAAAATGGACATCAAAGCTCCCCAGACAATGACGTAATGTTACACCAGCAGATATAGAAAATCATGCATGATATTGGTTCTATTGCTTATTGGCTATTGAACTAACGTCATTACAATTCGGACTAACCCATAGTTGCTCAGTCTCACTCAACAGATATCGAAAAGTATGCATACTAATAGTTTCAGTGTCTCACTGGTTAAATACACTCACAACCTCTGTCCTTACTCTGGTTCGATAGTTAACCACATTTATTCTTGTACTCCCCCCAGACATTTAGCTGTGCTCGTACAGTTTCTAATTTCAAACACTTGAAATCAATGGATAAACTCCACTTTGAAATCCCTTAATAAACTCCACCTTAATTGAAATCATTAGATACACTCCACCTTAATTGAAATCATTGGATACACTCCACCTTAATTGAAATCACTAGATACACTCCACCTTAATTGAAATCACTAGATACACTCCACCTTAATTGAAATCACTAGATACACTCCACCTTAATTGAAATCACTAGATACACTCCACCTTAATTGAAATCACTAGATACACTCCACCTTAATTGAAATCATTAGATACACTCCACCTTAATTGAAATCATTGGATACACTCCACCTTAATTGAAATCACTAGATACACTCCACCTTAATTGAAATCACTAGATACACTCCACCTTAATTGAAATCACTAGATACACTCCACCTTAATTGAAATCATTGGATACACTCCACCTTAATTGAAATCCCTAGATACACTCCACCTTAATTGAAATCACTAGATACACTCCACCTTAATTGAAATCACTAGATACACTCCACCTTAATTGAAATCATTGGATACACTCCACCTTAATTGAAATCCCTTGATAAACTCCACCTTAATTGAAATCACTAGATACACTCCACCTTAATTGAAATCACTTGATAAACTCCACCTTAATTGAAATCACTAGATACACTCCACCTTAATTGAAATCACTGGATACACTACACCTTAATTGACATCCCTTGATAAATTGCACCTTAATTGCCGTATATTCAACCAACACTTGGTAGCTAAACAACTGAAGGACGCTCGCATCTATCTAGTTTCAACTTCTCGATGAAATATTGAGTTGATGTGAGCCTGTCTGCTTTAGCATTGACATGACCATGTTTGCCAAGTACGGTGTAAGTTCTTAGAGGTTTGAGGTCTCGAAAGACAACATCCACTCATACCACAATGTCCGTTTAAGACTTTCTAAAGCATGGACTAATTGTTGGACATACGAATTACCTCAGCTAACGGAACTTTAGAAAACCATTAGAGGACTGCATTAGCGGACCTCTACATACATTCTCACATTGAAACAGTTGTTTGCTGTGATCCATTCCGCTCTGCAGCAAGACACTGCTATTCACGCGAGGAAGGACCACTCAGTCTGATTTTCTCCCGTAAGGCACACATACATCCGTATTTGCAAAATCATCATCATCCCCTGGGTTGTCTACTATCAGTTGATTATTTGCGAAGGTCAGTTTTCGTATTACTCAGTAATTTAGTTTCATTTTAAAAAAATAACTACTTTACTTTTCACTTTTCCCATCCAGCGATCATCTGAGCATTTGCCATTCGACCTGAGGCCATGGCAAAAGGATAACGAATGATCCGGACAGGACTGTTCTGTTTACGAGAGTGTTTTATCTGGAGATGTCTAAGATTGTTGCTGGAGACACTGATTCCGTGCTTTGTGCAATACTTTCTGCAGATGACATGCCATTTATTCGAAGAGAGATCGAGTCATATTAGGAAAAACTCAATGCAATGGAGTTAATACTTTCGCTTTAGATCCAGAAGAAATTGTAAAGTTGTCAATTTTCCATCTCTATCAGCTATCATAATCATTCACTCTTCTAGTCAATATTCCATCTCTATCAGCTATCATAATCATTCACTCTTCTAGTCAATTTTCCATCTCTATCAGCTATCATAATCATTCACTCTTCTAGTCAATTTTCCATCTCTATCAGCTATCATAATCATTCACTCTTCTAGTCAATTTTCCATCTCTATCAGCTATCATAATCATTCACTCTTCTAGTCAATATTCCATCTCTATCAGCTATCATAATCATTCACTCTTCTAGTCAATTTTCCATCTCTATCAGCTATCATAATCATTCACTCTTCTAGTCAATTTTCCATCTCTATCAGCTATCATAATCATTCACTCTTCTAGTCAATTTTCCATCTCTATCAGCTATCATAATCATTCACTCTTCTAGTCAATTTTCCATCTCTATCAGCTATCATAATCATTCACTCTTCTAGTCAATTTTCCATCTCTATCAGCTATCATAATCATTCACTCTTCCATTTATCTTACACTTTAATTGTTCCAATGTTTATTCTATCACTATATAATAACTCTAGTCAATTTTCCATCTCTATCAGCTATCATAATCATTCACTCTTCTAGTCAATTTTCCATCTCTATCAGCTATCATAATCATTCACTCTTCTAGTCAATTTTCCATCTCTATCAGCTATCATAATCATTCACTCTTGTAGTCAATTTTTCTGCAACTTTGATACATCTGTTTCTTCCATTCTTGTGTTTTTTCACTTTTATCATGTTTCTTCCATTTCTTGTGTTTTGTTGCAACTTTGATCATCAATTTCTTCCATTTCTTGGGTTTTGTTGCAACTTTGATAATCTGTTTCTTCCATTTCTTGGTTTTGTTGCACTTTGATCATCAATTTCTTCCATTCTTGTGTTTTGTTGCAACTTTTATCAAGTTCTTCCATTTTTTGTGTTTTGTTCACCTTTGATCAATTTCTTCCATCTGTTTCATTCACTTTCTTCATTTCTTTTGTTTTTTCAACTTTGATCATCATTTCTTCCATTTCTTGTGTTTTGTTGCAACTTTGATAATCTGTTTCTTCCATTTCTTGGGTTTTGTTGCAACTTTGATCATCTGTTTCTTCCATTTCTTGTGTTTTGTTGCAACTTTGATCATCTGTTTCTTCCATTTCTTGTGTTTTGTTGCAACTTTGATCATCTGTTTCTTCCATTTCTTGTGTTTTGTTGCAACTTTGATCATCTGTTTCTTCCATTTCTTGTGTTTTGTTGCAACTTTGATCATCTGTTTCTTCCATTTCTTGTGTTTTGTTGCAACTTTGATCATCAATTTCTTCCATTTCTTGTGTTTTGTTGCAACTTTGATATCATGTTTCTTCCATTTCTTGTGTTTTGTTGCAACTTTGATCATCAATTTCTTCCATTTCTTGTGTTTTGTTGCAACTTTGATAATCTGTTTCTTCCATTTCTTGGGTTTTGTTGCAACTTTGATCATCTGTTTCTTCCATTTCTTGGGTTTTGTTGCAACTTTGATCATCAATTTCTTCCATTTCTTGGGTTTTGTTGCAACTTTGATATCTGTTCTTCCATTTCTTGGTTTTGTTGCAACTTTGATCATCTGTTTCTTCCATTTCTTGTGTTTTGTTGCAACTTTGATCATCTGTTTCTTCCATTTCTTGTGTTTTGTTGCAACTTTGATCATCTGTTTCTTCCATTTCTTGTGTTTTGTTGCAACTTTGATCATCAATTTCTTCCATTTCTTGTGTTTTGTTGCAACTTTGATATCATGTTTCTTCCATTTCTTGGTTTTGTTGCAACTTTGATCATCAATTTCTTCCATTTCTTGTGTTTTGTTGAACTTTATCTCTGTTTCTTTCACATTTCTTTGTTTTGTTTGCAACTTTGATCATCTGTTTCTTCCATTTCTGTGTTTTGTTGCAACTTTGATCATCTTTCTTCCATTTCTTGTGTTTTTGCACTTTGATCATCTGTTTCTTCCATTCCTTGTGTTTTGTTGCAACTTTTATCATGTTTCTTCCATTTCTTGTGTTTTGTTGCAACTTTGATCATCAATTTCTTCCATTTCTTGTGTTTTGTTGCAACTTCGATTATCTGTTTCTTCCATTTCCTGTGTTTTGTTGCAACTTTGATCATCTGTTTCTTCCATTTCTTGTGTTTTGTTGCAACTTTGATCATCTGTTTCTTCCATTCCTTGTGTTTTGTTGCAACTTTGATCATCAATTTCTTCCATTTCTTGTGTTTTGTTGCAACTTTGATAATCTGTTTCTTCTATTTCTTGGGTTTTGTTGCAACTTTGATCATCTGTTTCTTCCATTCCTTGTGTTTTGTTGCAACTTTTATCATGTTTCTTCCATTTCTTGTGTTTTGTTGCAACTTTGATCATCAATTTCTTCCATTTCTTGTGTTTTGTTGCAACTTCGATTATCTGTTTCTTCCATTTCCTGTGTTTTGTTGCAACTTTGATCATCTGTTTCTTCCATTTCTTGTGTTTTGTTGCAACTTTGATCATCTGTTTCTTCCATTCCTTGTGTTTTGTTGCAACTTTGATCATCAATTTCTTCCATTTCTTGTGTTTTGTTGCAACTTTGATAATCTGTTTCTTCTATTTCTTGGGTTTTGTTGCAACTTTGATCATCTGTTTCTTCCATTTCTTGAGTTTTATTGCAACTTTGATCATCTGTTTCTTCCATTTCTTGTGTTTTGTTGCAACTTTGATCATCTGTTTCTTCCATTTCTTGGGTTTTGTTGCAACTTTGATCATCTGTTTCTTCTATTTCTTGAGTTTTGTTGCAACTTTGATCATCTGTTTCTTCCATTTCTTGAGTTTTGTTGCAACTTTGTTCATCTGTTTCTTCCATTTCTTGTGTTTTGTTGCAACTTTGATCATCTGTTTCTTCCATTTCTTGTGTTTTGTTGCAACTTTGATCATCTGTTTCTTCCATTCCTTGTGTTTTGTTGCAACTTTTATCATGTTTCTTCCATTTCTTGTGTTTTGTTGCAACTTTGATCATCAATTTCTTCCATTTCTTGTGTTTTGTTGCAACTTTGATCATCAATTTCTTCCATTTCTTGGGTTTTGTTGCAACTTTGATCATCTGTTTCTTCCATTTCTTGCGTTTTGTTGCAACTTTGATCATCTGTTTCTTCCATTTCTTGTGTTTTGTTTTGCAACTTTGATCATCTGTTTCTTCCATTCCTTGTGTTTTGTTGCAACTTTTATCATGTTTCTTCCATTTCATGTGTTTTGTTGCAACTTTTATCATCTGTTTCTTCCATTTCTTGTGTTTTGTTGCAACTTTGATCATCTGTTTCTTCCATTTCTTGTGTTTTGTTGCAACTTTGATAATCTGTTTCTTCCATTTCTTGGGTTTTGTTGCAACTTTGATCATCTGTTTCTTCCATTTCTTGAGTTTTGTTGCAACTTTGATCATCTGTTTCTTCCATTTCTTGTGTTTTGTTGCAACTTTGATCATCAATTTCTTCCATTTCTTGGGTTTTGTTGCAACTTTGATCATCTGTTTCTTCCATTTCTTGCGTTTTGTTGCAACTTTGATCATCTGTTTCTTCCATTTCTTGTGTTTTGTTTTGCAACTTTGATCATCTGTTTCTTCCATTCCTTGTGTTTTGTTGCAACTTTTATCATGTTTCTTCCATTTCATGTGTTTTGTTGCAACTTTTATCATCTGTTTCTTCCATTTCTTGTGTTTTGTTGCAACTTTGATCATCTGTTTCTTCCATTTCTTGTGTTTTGTTGCAACTTTGATAATCTGTTTCTTCCATTTCTTGGGTTTTGTTGCAACTTTGATCATCTGTTTCTTCCATTTCTTGAGTTTTGTTGCAACTTTGATCATCTGTTTCTTCCATTTCTTGTGTTTTGTTGCAACTTTGATCATCTGTTTCTTCAATTTCTTGTGTTTTGTTGCAACTTTGATCATCTGTTTCTTCCATTTCTTGGGTTTTGTTGCAACTTTGATCATCTGTTTCTTCCATTTCTTGGGTTTTGTTGCAACTTTGATCATCTGACCGATTGTTCTTTTAGTTTGAGTCATCCTCGACACTGCCCGGTTGAAGCTCGTTCATCTTCGATAAGACTATGAACTCGATCGATCTAGCCTACACTGAGATTAGTGATCAATGGGAAAATATTGCTAACGGCACAATATTACACAAAGTATCATGTGGTTATATTATACTATATTATGTAATATATATATATATATATATATATATATATATATATATATATTATATATAATATATATATTATATTATCATGTGGGGTAACGCCGCTAGCGAAAACGATAACTCTCTAAGATAGTAACTACGCGATGAGAAAGTTACATTCATAGTTCAAGGCCATCTTGGGCCACAAATCCTCGACGTGGATACAGTACGCGTTTGGACTACAAAAGACCCTGATCCTGTACTTGAGATCTAAATACAATTACTTCTGAACTCGGAGTAATGCTCGCCTGAATGGCAAGGGGCACTGATGATAAGGAACTGTCGGCATTCACATGCAAATCAGTCAGATGCGTCATAATCAGCAACAATCAGCAACTGAGTTAATAGCAGCGAACAATTACAATAATGCAATTTTACAAACATCAAACACTCAAAAACCTGGTAAACAAAATATAGAAATATTTAGATATATGTTCAACTACATGTAAAACTAGATTATTATGAAGATGTTACTCTTATGACCTGCCAGAATACAATATTATTATGAAGATGTTACTCTTATGACCTGCCAGGATACATTATTATTATGAAGATGTTACTCTTATGACCTGCCAGAATACAATATTATTATGAAGATGTTACTCTTATGACCTGCCAGGATACATTATTATTATGAAGATGTTACTCTTATGACCTGCCAGGATACATTATTATTATGAAGATGTTACTCTTATGACCTGCCAGAATACAATATTATTATGAAGATGTTACTCTTATGACCTGCCAGAATACAATATTATTATGAAGATGTTACTCTTATGACCTGCCAGGATACATTATTATTATGAAGATGTTACTCTTATGCCCTGCCAGGATACATTATTATTATGAAGATGTTACTCTTATGACCTGCCAGAATACAATATTATTATGAAGATGTTACTCTTATGACCTGCCAGAATACAATATTATTATGAAGATGTTACTCTTATGACCTGCCAGGATACATTATTATTATGAAGATGTTACTCTTATGACCTGCCAGGATACATTATTATTATGAAGATGTTACTCTTATGACCTGCCAGGATACATTATTATTATGAAGATGTTACTCTTATGACCTGCCAGAATACATTATTATTATGAAGATGTTACTCTTATGACCTGCCAGAATACAATATTATTATGAAGATGTTACTCTTATGACCTGCCAGAATACAATATTATTATGAAGATGTTACTCTTATGACCTGCCAGAATACATTATTATTATGAAGATGTTACTCTTATGACCTGCCAGAATACAATATTATTATGAAGATGTTACTCTTATGACCTGCCAGAATACAATATTATTATGAAGATGTTACTCTTATGACCTGCCAGAATACATTATTATTATGAAGATGTTACTCTTATGACCTGCCAGGATACATTGTCTATTCACTTCTCCAATAATCTTTTCAAGCATCGTTGACATATCTATCTATATATCTAATCGATACCGTCGGCATATCTATCTATAAATCTAATCGATACCGTCGACATCTCTCTCTTTAAATCTAATCGATACCGTCGAAATGTCTATCTATTAATCAAATCGATACTGTCGACATTTCTATCTATAAATCGAATCGATACCGTCGATATTTCTATATATAAATCTAATCGATACCGTCGATATTTATATATTTAAATCTAATCGATACCGTCGACATTTATATTTATAAATTTAATCGATACCATCGATATATCTATCTATAAATCTATTCGATACCGTCGACATTTATATTTATAAATTTAATCGATACCATCGACATATCTGTCTAGAAATCTAATCTTCTTCGGCAATCTCTAGTCATGTGCTTAGTTTACCCTGGATAACAAACTGGCATTTAGGTCAACATATTGCTTCTCAGCTCACACAAGAGAGGTCAGTCTTGCAGGACATGCTTCTCTGTCTTTTTCGCCTGCTGACATTGGCAGATAGCTTTTTGACTTATTCCTAGTCTATATAAGTGTTTGGTGAGTCTGCAGTGTCCAGTATGTAGGCGAAATATAATGACCGGGTCTATTCTGTATAGATCTTTCAGGAAGTATTTTCCATAATCATATCGAAATGTAATCGATACCGTCGACATATTTATTTTTTAATCTATTCGATATCGTGGACATATCTATATATAAACATATTCGATACCATAGTGTGTATATATATATTTAATCGATGTCGTCGACATATCTATCTATAAACATATTCGATACTGTAGTGTATATATTTATATATATATATATATTTAATCGATGTCGTCGACATATATATCTGTAAATCTAACGTCGACATGCTAACTTGCAACTGTAAATAATACGGTCTATGTTTATATGCCAAATCTTGATGAAATCTGCCGAGAATCTAACTCAACCAGCACATCTCCAGGTATGCTAGATTATATCTTGTGATTTGCTGGGTTACTGGTATACATATTTTTCTTCTAATCTGTAAATGATATTAGAGTTTCAGTAATATATCCTGGTATTTTAGAACGATCGTAAATTTCATATTTGCCATTAACATGTAGTTAAACACACGTTTGTAATCCAACGTTAAATGTCTATTTCTGCACTTATCAGTGATAATCTGTAAATAAATGCGCCTTCAAGAATAGAACCCCAGATTCATATTTGATCAGCAGTAACTTTGCAATCATGTCTTTAATAAGATCTAGATTAAGTATTATCGATATAATGGAAGACTGAAGTAAAACTATGTAGCAATGGTGAAACACGTAAAAACAAGGTACTGTAGTTTTACAAAATACAAAAAAAAATAACAATACATAGCAACGTTTCGACTAAAGGGCCTTTATCAAGCAAATGATACAACAGAAGGGACGAATTTCACTTCTTTCATAGCTCACTACATATACAGGGTGTTCAAGATAAAAGTAGCCTATCAATGGAGCTAATCTGGCATATATTTATGAAAATGAGAAGGTTCAGTTAGGACGTAGTATAGGTCAAGTTTGTGGGATGGTGTGTAATTGTAGCGCGGGGAGGGGCGATGAACAAATGTGACGAAAGGACAAGCTAGTTTTAACAGGTTTAAGTAGTAAATTGACAAAACGCAATACGCACCTGTCAACTTTTGATTTGTCAATGGGCTACTTTTATCTCGAACACCCCGTAGAATACAACAATAAAATATAAATAAAATTACAGTTTTTCATTTTAGGGCCGTTAGGGTTTTATTGTTGTATTCTATATGTAGTGTGCGTTAAAAGAAGTGAAATTCGTCACTTCTGTTGTATTAGTTGCTTGATAAAAGCCCTTTAGTCGAAACGTTACTGTGTATTGTTATTATTTTTGTATTTTGTAAAACTACAGTTCTTTGTGTTGACGTGTTTCACAATTTCTAGATTAAGTACCGTGATATTCAAATAGTTATGAGCTCTCTGTGACGTAGATGTTACTTGCTCATCTCTCGTGCCATATGTACCAGGTTTGCTAACTCGTGGAGCAATCTGAATATTTTCCCAGAGATCTCTGATCTCAGTGTAGATGAGAGCGAGTTCCTGGTCCTATCGGAGACGTACAATAAAACGTAGGTCCGGGGCTCAATAGCAGCACGTAAAAGAATCTTTTGCTGTTCAAAATCGAGAATAACAGGCTGGAAATATGCAGCAAGGGCAAAATTCATTAGAAAAGATTAAAAATAAAATTCGTACAAAACTATGTTCACCATCTTTAAAATTAAATCGGGAACCCTCACCGGTGCTACGGAGTTCGTGCATTGCAGCTGAGATCTTTCTGTATAAGAAAGATATTTGAGCATACTTGTTTACTCATCGAAGTGAAAATGATGATGGTCCATGGAATCAATCAATCAATATATGGCCCTTGATTCGTAACAGCGTCTGTATTTCTACCTTCTAGTCCCAGGTCTGTAACTCAAGTGCTAGTGAGCTGGATCACTACCCAAGTGTACTTGGTTCAAACTCCGCGGTGGGCTACTTTGGGAGCAAAATCGTTTCCGGGGATTTTACAAAAGGTAACAATAGACCTCACCGTTTAGAGAGCAATGACAAACTATTGAACGTATCAGTAGTGCCTAGAAAATAAACAACTCGTTTACTGTTGTTGATGGTTACGTCCTGTAAAGGATATGCCACGATTTTCATTCATTTTCAGGTGGATGATGAAATTGGTTGTAAACTTGGTTATTGGTTATTGGTTACTAAACTGACGTCATTGCACTCCGGGTAAACCCATAGGTGTTCAGTCTCTCCCAACAGATATCGAAGAGTATGCATACTGATGGTTCCCGTGGCTCGCTGATTAAACACACCTCTCGCTCTGCCTCTCATGCATCCAGTTCGACTTGAACAACGGGTAACTCCAAACTGCTTAAATCGCTTGATCGATTCAACATCGATTTTAGTGTCCTCATCCAACAGAGAGTCGCGAAGAGACCGAAGAATATCCCCTTATCCATCTTCAACTCCCCAACAATCGATGCTGTTGATGCAAGACTGTCCGCTCTCTCATTACCGTAAACACCCGCATGCCCAGGACAGTATATCCATGTAAGCCGCTGGAGGTTAGAAACTTCTATAGACGACATCCACTCATACCGAAAC
Source organism: Arion vulgaris (assembly GCA_020796225.1). Classification (NCBI taxonomy): domain Eukaryota; kingdom Metazoa; phylum Mollusca; class Gastropoda; order Stylommatophora; family Arionidae; genus Arion; species Arion vulgaris. The sequence continues at coordinate 47,574,387 of CM036756.1, read as the reverse complement.
CTGCCCTTCTGGATCTTGTGAAGCATCGACTGAGAGTCAGATACAACAACTGCCCCAGTAAATGAAGTCCCATAGATCCAATGGAGGGCAGCAGTAACGGCCTCAACCTCCATCCTCATACTAGAAGTAGTTGTCCTGTATTCCCCACCTCGCTCTGCAACAACCCTACCATGCGCATTAGCCAAGAAACCCCAGCCGGATTTCTCATCACGTTGAACCGACCCATCGGTATATACAACATCATCATCCCTTGCATTATCTTCTATCAGCTGCTTAACTGCGAGATCAGCCTTCATGTTGCCCCAATCTCTACATTCTCTTCCAAGAGTAATGATAACGTTGAAATAGTTCATCATGCTACCATCTGTTGGGATCCATTCTTCCCCTTTTGGTAGGGTCGCAACCGTAGTCCCCTTGCCAATTGTTCTCTCAGCCTGGGCCATCCACGACATGCTACGCTTGATTCTCGTGCCATCATTCTTCATTCAAGTGTTCTTGTGTAGTGGATGTCTCTTATCCGAAGTAACCCGCATATATGCCTTGGTTTGGGCGATTGCATGACGGGATCGTAGTGACAGAAGGCCAAGCATATATCTCATCTTCACAATAGGGGTATCTCTAGTGCAGCCCAGAACTATACGCATACCTTCATTCTGAACCTGTTCGAGGCGTTCACATTGTGATCTTGATATCGTAAGAATTCCGAGTCCGTAATCTACCACTGACATTACCAGTCGATCGAACAAAATAGCGAGTAGTCTCTGCTCAAGGTGTGCAGCCATCATAACTTTGGGAGCCGCAAGACCACGCTTGCATCGTTGTATCGTCTGTTCAATATGGTGTTTGAAAGATAGACTACGATCAAAGGTTATTCCAAGATAGCGCAGCCTGTCTCTGCGCTCGATGGTATGTTCATCAAAGATTACACAGGGTAGGACAGCCTTGACGATGTGATTATTTTTGTTGTGGTTGTAAACTCTTGCCTTTAAGCGTAGGGTGGGTACTTTCATTTCGTTCCGTGGCCAGAGGTGTCACTTTTGTTTTGTATATCCGTGTTTATTTAGCGTGGTCTTGGTATTGTCTATCCATCTTTTTCTTGCTCTTCTTGTGTCTCCAGTATCTGATATCTTATTATTTTATGCTGTTTTTGGTAGTTGGCTGTATTCCATTCTCACTAATTGTTCGAACCACTGCATTTGTTGTCTTTCAATGTATGAAGTCCCATTCTGCTTCTGATATCCTCGTTTCGAGGTCTATCTGTACTGGTGTCACTCCCCCAACTCCCCCAACCATTCACACCCCCGCCTTCTACAAGCATTTTATTTCACACGGGGTGAGTTTTCTGTGGTGTATTGCTGTCATGGGCCAAGTAAAAGATTCTCACGCCCAAATGAGCTCATGTGCTGGAGAACTCTCATGTCAACCTGGCTTAAAATTGGTACCAGAAATGAACTAGGAAGTGAAAGTGACATCATTGATCGTGTGTGGTTAATGAAACAGAAATGAACTAGGAAGTGAAAGTGACATCATTGATCGTGTGTGGTTAATGAAACAGAAATGAACTAGGAAGTGAAAGTGACATCATTCATCGTGTGTGGTTAATGAAACAGAAATGAACTAGGAAGTGAAAGTGACATCATTCATCGTGTGTGGTTAATGAAACAGAAATGAACTAGGAAGTGAAAGTGACATCATTCATCGTGTGTGGTTAATGAAACAGAAATGAACTAGGAAGTGAAAGTGACATCATTCATCGTGTGTGGTTAATGAAACAGAAATGAACTAGGAAGTGAAAGTGACATCATTCATCGTGTGTGGTTAATGAAACAGAAATGAACTAGGAAGTGAAAGTGACATCATTCATCGTGTGTGGTTAATGAAACAGAAATGAACTAGGAAGTGAAAGTGACATCATTCATCGTGTGTGGTTAATGAAACAGAAATGAACTAGGAAGTGAAAGTGACATCATTCATCGTGTGTGGTTAATGAAACAGAAATGAACTAGGAAGTGAAAGTGACATCATTCATCGTGTGTGGTTAATGAAACAGAAATGTGGAGTAAAATATGGATAAAAAAAAATTCAGAATGGTGAACGAATGTTAATAAAGATTCCGATCTGGCAATCTCGATCTGGGGAGTAGGGGTGGGAGGTGGGGTGGGGGAATAAAGAAAGTTCAAATTTGTTGCATTATTCAGTTATCAGATGTAGCAAGTCAAACGAAAGTAACAACATGGCAAGCAACATAAACAGCAACATTCAGTTACACAATTACAGATAACTGAAGCTATGTAGCCAGGTAGTTTTTATAACCTTCTGTATCAAGGATAATAGCGACCTCACGTGAGGCGTGCCATTTTACGCAAGAGAGAGAGAGAGAGAGAGAGAGCGAGAGAGAGAGACAGAGAGAGGAGAGAGGAGAAACAGAGACAGAGAAAAATAGAGATGGTAAAAGCAGATATTTTCTCGTCCTCATCATCAGGTCTGGTTAGGTTAACAAAACAACTCTTCAACAGATTGCATTTTTGGAAGCATGTCGGGGGAAAATGTGCACAGAGTTCGTCAGGTGCAATTTGTTTTGTACAAAGTAAAAACACAGACAATCAAAATTCAATCTTAATTGCAAATCTTTGTGCATATTCTTTTCTCTTAATTTTAAATTATCTGTATATGGTACATTGTAATTATTCACCTCGATCGACTATGCGTTAAGTTGCACATTTCCTGAGTTTGAAACTTGTCAATTGATTAAATGATTGACTGATAGGACGGATCAGCATCATTACGATTCAGTTAATAACCATTTGTAATCAGATCCTTTGGGTGTGAGAATTGGAACAGGGACTGTCACTCCAGTATCGGTTTATATATCTGGAGGCACGGCTCTCTCATTGGAGTATCTATTGAGCGGCACAGCTTTCTCTATCAATGATCCATTAGAGACTGAAAGATACTTACTATTAATAATAAATATGATTCTGTTATCTATCTTTACCAGTTATACGTTCTAAATGTCGTTAGTATTTAAACTCTCATCGCACTGTGATTATTTCTCCTTCTTTGCCAGTTATACGTTCTAAATGTCGTTAGTATTTAAACTCTCATAGCACTGTGATTATTTCTTCTTATTTACCATCTACCACAATCTTCATCTTTATCGAACTCTGGCCATGCGCTTAACCCTTCACTCTTGTCTTTTTTTTTAAAACTCTGTGAGCATTTATATTGCAATGTATACTATGTTCTATGTGAAGAGCGTCTGAAGCTCAAGCGGTAGTTAGCTCGATCACAAACCCAAGCGTACCTGGTTCAAACCCCACGGTGGGCACGTTTGGAAGCAAATTAGTTTCCGTGGGATTTTACCACGGATAAAAATATACCTCACCGTTCATAAAGCAATGGCAAACTACTGAAGGTATAAGTGGTGCCTAGAAAATCAACGACTCGATTACTGTGGTTGATGGCTACGTCCTGTAAAGGATACGCAACGATTTTCATTTTCATACTCTATTAGACCTTATACTGGTTTTCGGTCATGTTAAAAAATGCAGCACGCCAATATATCGGCTCAGAGGAACGAAGGGGTTAATATACCGTGTTCCACAAACTGGACAACCAGTTTCAGATCTATCAGGTTTCCTCAAAGCTTAGTTTTAATGTCGACTGGTTGTGTTTACATATTGCTTCTCAGCTCACACAGGAGAGGACATTCTTGCAGGAGGAGCCCCGATGTCTACTCCACATGATGACACTGGTAGATTGCTGCTTGACTTATTTCTAGTAAACGTGACTGTTGAGTTTGTAGTGTCCGGTTGAAATATAATAATCTGATCTGTTCTAATGAGGTATTTGAGAAAATCTTTCCCTTAATCATATTCAGTTATTGTCTTCCAGTCTGCTACATATTTGTTTCTTTATGAGGGTTTCTTGAAAAGGTCATGCTATGTGAGGCCCCAATTTTTCAACTATCTTTCCATAGTTTTTCTCCTTTATACGTCCATATCTTCTTTTCCCATCCGCTGTTGATCGAAGAGATGTTCTAGCTAATGTCCCAACTGGTGTATGACATACATGGCCATTCCACCTCCATCTCCGCTTTTTTAATTGTGGTCTCTAGTGATGTACAATTTGTACGTTTTAAAGCTTCTAATTTGCTATTGCATCCTTCCAGAATATTTGCTGGATTCTTCTTTATGTTATTCTTCACGATATCACAAATCGAATAACATACAGATATTCGAATACTCTAGGTTCCACTAAACTATAACAAATCGAATAACATACAGATATGCGAATACCCTAGGTTTCACTAAACTATAACACATCGAATAACATACAGATATGCGAATACTCTAGGTTTCACTAAACTATAACAAATCGAATAACATACATATATGCGAATACTCTAGGTGTCAGTAAACTATAACAAATCGAATAACATACATATATGCGAATACTCTAGGTGTCAGTAAACTATAAGAAATCGTATACCATACAGATATGTGAATACTCTAGGTTTCACTAAACTTAGCGAATAGTATAGAAAGAAGAATAAAGAGAAAAAAAGCTGCACCATCATATGCAAGTAAATGACACTGAAACCAAAAAAAAAGCCATGATGCTACCTTTAAGCACATCCAAAAGAATGCGAAGACAGGTGAAAGATATTTTGATGTTCATTCCACGCATAACGTAGCATTTTGTGTTGTTAAGAAAATATAGAAAATAAATGAAGCCTCGCACATAAACACATGTCATGGAGTAACAAACTGCTTGTCTAATCTCAATTGTAATGAGGTGAATATATGTGACTCATGTCAGGTTCATCAGAAACGAGAAGAAAAAGAGAAGGAAAAACAGTGAAAGTAATCACACAAGATAATTGATGAGTAAGTTTCAGTAAATAAGTGTCTTCTTTTTTTTAAATCTCAGACTGCTAAAATAAAGAAAGACTAAAAAATGATTTATAAATATAGATAGATAAATATAAACATAAATTGATTGATTAACTGATTGATATGACTATCATCACTGCACTTCGGTGAGTAACCATATGTGCTCCGAACTCTTTCTTACACAGGAAGATCTTAACTGTAGTGCACGAACGCCATAGCACCGGCGAGGGTCTCCGATGTAATTTTAAATATGGTGAAGACATTTTTGTAAGAATTTTATTTAAAATCTTTTCTAACGAATTTTGACCAGGCAGCGGTTTTCCAGCCTGGTCTTCTTGATGCTGAACTGTCAATGGTTCATTTTAGTTCTCAAATGAACACCTGACTCAGTTTTATCGTCCGTCTACATAGGACTAGGAACTAGACTCATCTACACTAGATCAGGATCTCAAAAATACAGATTGCTCCACAGGAGTTACTGGTACTTGCAAAGAGTCATGGACACATAAATATAGACAGATGATTATGAATCGTAGAAGAGAAATACTGTATGCAGTTCAAATACTTCAGATCGAAATGTTTATTAACCTATGCAGTCGCTGTTGTAAGATATGAAATAAACTATACAGAAAAAATAGAAACTTTTGATCACATTAAGCTTCACGATGGCCTGGAAAGAACAATATTAGAGGGCAGGGTCCCAGGACGCAGAGGCAGACCAAGAATAAGATGGCAACAAGATATTAAAGAAACCATGAATATGACCATCGACGAAGTGGGTGAACTAGCTAGAGACAGAGTGAATTTCAGATGCGCTGCAAAGAGAGCAACGTCCTATAAAGGATACAGCGCCCTATAAAGGATACGCACCTTGATGATGATGAGTCGTTGTTGACTTTCCTACATGCCAATTGGTTTAATTTCTATGTATATTTATTTCCTATTCATATTCAGATTGTTGCCATTTTGTTGCTTTTATGCAAATTGTTTCTTACGTCAGGTTACAATCTTTCAGTTCTATTTTCGCAGTTCTTCGACATGTTTACTCCAAACGTCTAGTCCTTCTTTTCCAATTCGCTATCTATCATAGAGCTGTTGTAGCCAATGCCCTTACAGCAGGCCTACGACATACATGCTCAAGCTAATATATCTTCCTATTTTAATGGTGTCATCAATAACGCACAGTGTTTCAGTTTCATTTTCAGTTTGGAATATCTTCATTGCTCTCCAGACATGTCATAGGTGATCCGATCTCCTTCGCAATATCTCCAACAGCGTCCAGCGACTGACCGTACCAGTTCTATTTTGATTGATGAGCCTACTCGTATACCTCTCGTACCGTTCTTTTCTTGCACACCAATCTTCAAACCCAGTTCTCGCAATCTAGTAGTTGACGTGGATTGGTTTAGAAGGTCTTCTCTTCGGCCACGCTCTATGAGGGCGTTCACGATGTCAGCTCTGTCCATTGGCTGGCCCTCTGATATAGCGGGAGAGCCAGTCAGCCTGTCTGCTCTCTCATTGCCAACGACACCCATGTGCCCCGGAACAAAGACAAGTGTAATTCTGCAAATTGTTGACGCCTGCAGTGATTCAGTCCATTGCCTGCGCACCGAACCGGCCTCCACTTTCGGATCATACTCAATGAGTCACTCAGAATGTACGCATGAGTCTAGTTTTATGACTCTAGCCAGAGTAGTGCATTGGTCACCACCAGTACCTCCATTGTCATGCTGCTTGTTGTCATACTGAATGCACCACTGGCTTCCTTGGCCATTCTGCCATATGAGCTTGCAGAGAAGGCCCATGGAGACTTTTCCTGACGAACTACCGATCCATCTGTGTAAATCACAACGGCACCTTCATTGCAGTTTTCATGGGATTGATGCACAGTGTGTTACTATTAAGAGCCTTTGATTTCCTATGGTATTAAGCCATACAATTGCCACTATTCTCTTCTGATATATATATATATATTGTACAATGTCTACAAACTGTGTTTTTGTCTTACCCTTCATATTGTCCCTTTTCTTTATTCCCATTTGGCTATTTACCTTATTGGCTTTTTAACTTTTGCTATTCCATTTGACTTTCACATTTGGCTTTCACATTTATCTATTTGCATTTATCTATTTGCATTTATCTATTTACATTTTTCTATTTACATTTATCTATTTACATTTATCTATTTACATTTATATATTTACATTTATCTATTTACATTTATCTATTTACATTTATCTATTTGCTTTTATCTTTTTACATTTATCTATTTACATTTATCTATTTACATTTATCTATTTACATTTATCTATTCACATTTATCTATTTACATTTATCTATTCACATTTATCTATTTGCATTTATCTATTCCTATTTTCTATTCCCATTTTCTATTCCCATTTTCTATTCCCATTTTCTATTCCCATTTTCTATTCCCATTTTCTATTCCCATTTTCTATTCCCATTTTCTATTCCCATTTTCTATTCCCATTTTCTATTCCCATTTTTTATTCCCATTTTCTATTCCCATTATGATTTCTTTGGTCACTGTGTTCTCTAACCTCATTTGATGATTACTTGTTCCATGAAAGATGCTCATCCTTATCTTCATCATTATCTTGATTTCTGCTTTGATCGTATCAAGCACCTCATTATTGTTCATGTCACCTTTGTCACGGCGACTTTCCTATATCTCTTTGAGAATCATCTCTCTGGCACAAATGATGTATTTTTTGAGAATCATCTCTCTGGCACAAATGATGTATTTTTTGAGAATCATCTCTCTGGCACAAATGATGTATTTTTGCAGAACGGTGATGTTTCGGTATCTTGTACGTTTTCTCGTGTTCCCCAAAAGTATCTAGACTGTACTGAAAATCAAAGAAAAGGGGATAATATAATGCTACACATAACAATGAGAAAGTCGAGGTATTTTGGACATATACAATTACACAAAGTATTGGATAGATCATTTTGGAAGGAGGTTTCCAGGCAAAGAGGACAATAGTGTAATCACAGATATAATGCATTCAGATTGTAAGTAATTATTTGAGCATGACAGATACAGAAGAGATGCATCTGGCTTCTGTGAGCAAAACATTCCGAAGGACTATTATAGTGCCAAATAGTTCTGCTCAGGACAAGATATTGCATGAATATTAAACTATAGAACACATAGACAAATTTCACTCACAAGACCAGCGTGGAAGAAGCGGTTTTATTTATATATATATACATATATGTGTGTGTATATATATATATGTATGTGTGTGAGAGAAAGAGAGAGATAAAGATAAAAATACAACGTACAAAAGTACAATACAGAATTACTTTTTTGATAGCAAAATCATATGTATATACACAAACAAACAAGGATACGCACACACACACACACATGCACACACACACACAGGCACACACACATGCACGCATTATTGCACGCACACACACACATACACGCGTTCCCACACACACATACACTCACATGCAGCCAGAGTAATTCGAAGGTCAATAATCACAGATCTGCTAGCAGACATAAAGATTCTATATACCAACACATGACTTCGTCAAAGCCGTTGAGTAACATTGTTTCTCTTTACCAGTAAGAACAAAACTAATCTATTCTTAGATTCATCTCTCTGATTGTCTCGTCGTTACATAAAGAAGAATTTAAGAAGATTAAAAATCAAGAGAAACGAGCTGACTATCGACGATAACGACATACATAAATCTAGATAATGGAATGACTGATCGTTGATAAGAAGTTTAACAAGAGAAAGAAGTACAAAGAAAACGTCAGTGACAATGAGAAATTACTGAGAATGAAATATGTATATAGCATGCGTCATCTTTACCTCAGACAGTTAAAAATAAAAAAAAAATATGATGAAAAGCAATTATAGTGCACGCAAAGACTTGAGAAGAAATGAAAATATAGCTTAGAGTCCTGGATGGACTCTCATCATCGACTTAAGCTTCCAATAGAAGACCAAACTCAAAGGAGAATCATCTCTTTTCATGTCATACTCAACTGTGTCTATCTTGATTAACGAGACGGATAAATCAGTGTTTCACTATTGCTACTCTTTGAGACCAGATGTGGCTTCACACGTCAGCTTAACATCAGCATAGACCATCGATTATATCATATTTCTATTATTGAATATTTCTGACAAAATCTAGAACCTATACCGCCTCTACTACCGCCTCCTATCTCCATCTAAATTGCTTACTTTAACCACGACCGACTCTAGCATAACGAAGGCCGTGCTTTAACTTCAAAGTGGGGAACTATATTTCAAAATTCAGATTCTGTGAACAAACCATAGTAAGATATCTGTATAAATATTACAGATGTCTGTTGTGACATTATATGGTGGACATGTTAGTCTATATTCAATAATAAATGTTTCATGCTTTTATCATAGTAATAAATAGTCATCAAATAGTTTATCCTGAGCAGAGCTTTGCCACTAAATCAGTCCTTCGGAATTTCTCTCACCTATATACCAGATGTTCCGCCTCTGCAGCTGTTACGCTCAAACCATCAGTTTCATATTGAATCCATCTTCTCCGTGGTCTTCCTCTTGTCCTCTGTGCCGGTATGCCGTCTTCCATAATAAGTAAGTAAAGTAAAGGAACCCTTTTTTCATACCTCGAGGCATATTAGATAATACGGTGTTGTCCTGTATATTTTTTTGACTTCGGCTCACGGTGGGTGGCCATTTACTTCGTATTGGTTTTTCTGGTACCAAATTGGGATTGGGTTGAACTGAGATCCGTTACGGTTGGAAACAAAATGCCACGCCCACTGTGGAATTGATTGACTAGTCTAAGAAGTGAACTAACAACTACACTACTGCAGCTCTCTCCTTCTATAATGCTCTTCTAATTTAATAACAACACTATTTGTATGTACACATACACACCCACTTATAGTAGATGGTAGACACGTTAGTTTATATTCATTAATACATTTTTCAAGTTTTCACACCAGATTTGTAAAAACTCTGTATTATTTCAAAAGTTTTTAATAGGACAATAAATATATAAATAAATAGTCAATAGTATATTGGATGATATATATATATATATACTATAGTTCGTTTCAAAATTCGTGAACATCTTTACCGACCGATATAAAATCATCCATTGGATAGAAATTATTGATTTTTACATTTTTATATAGACAGAAGCGGAGACCGTCCTAAAGTATTTTTTGCACACCCAAACCTTTAGTGCTGTAATATTTTCATTATATGTTATTACTAAAATAACAGCGATGTTGATTTGGTATACTTGTCGAAGTTTTACTGTACGAATGTCAAATGTAATTAACCATTTCCGTGCCCCACATGCAATTCAGCGCAATTCAAAATCTGGAATCCCGTGGAAATAATCAGTTCACAATGTATCCTACTGACTGTCCTTGGCGTATGTACACAACATTTATTTTCATTTATAGAAGTGGAAGGTATAATTTGTTCACTATGCCACTTTTCTTTTTATAATATGTAATAGGGATGCGTCTTTGCAAACATTCGCCACCATTTTGTGTATTAATGTAAATTCTAAACTTTGATTATCATTTTGTTGTGCTTATGCAAAATTATATAACAAAAAACTTTTTGCATCAACTAAGCTACCTACCATTTAGTTAAACATGTATTCGTAAGTTCGTGAGGTATATAAGACTGCTTGCAAACAATTACTTGTATCCATCCGGTAGATTTCGTACAAATGAAACTTGAGTGTGATCACGAATTGTGGATCGTACTACAGTGTGATATCTACTGTAGATTATATACTATAAATGACGTCAACATTAAATATTACTCCGTGTGTGTGTGTTAGTGTGTGTGTGTGTGTGTGTGTTAGAGTGTGTGTGTGTGTGTTAGAAGGATGTGTGTGTGTGTTAGAGAGAGTGTGTGTGTGTGTTAGACAGAGTGTGTGTGTGTTAGAGAGAGAGTGTGTGTGTTAAAGAGAGAGAGTGTGTGTATTCGAGGGAGAAAGACAGAGTGTGTGTTAGAGAGAGAGATAAAGAGAGTGTGTGTTAAAGAGAGAGAGAGAGAGTGTGTATATGTTAGAAAGAAAGAGACAGAGATAATGTGTGTTAGAGAGAAAGAGAGAGAGTGTGTGTTAGAGAGAGAGAGAAGAGAGAGTGTCTATGTTAGCAGAGTGTGTTTGCGTTAGAAAAGAGAGATTGAGAGTGCCTGTGTTAGAGAGAGAGAGTGAGAAAGATAGAGTGCATGTGTTAGAGAGAGATAGAGAGAAAAAGAGAGTGCATGTGTTAGAGAGAGAGTGCGTGTGTTAGAGAAAGAGAGATTGAGAGTGCCTGTGTTAGAGAGAGAGTGAGAAAGAGAGAGTGCATGTGTTAGAGAGACAGTGAGAGTGTGTTAGAGAGAGAGACAGAAAAAGAAATCGTGTGTTAGAGAGAAAGAGAGTGTGTTAGAGAGAGAAAGAGAGTGTGTATGTTAGAGAGAGAGAAAGATAGAGTGTGTGCTAGAGAGAGAGAGAAAGAGAGTGTCTGTGTTAGAGAGAGAGTCTGTGTTAGAGAGAGAGTGTGTTAGAGAGAGAGAGAGTCTGTGTTTAGAGAGAGAGAAAGAATGTGTTAGAGAGAGACATAAAGAGTATGTGTTAGAGAGAAAGAGAGAGTGTGTTAGAGAGAAAGAGAGTCTGTGTTTAGAGAGAGAGAAAGAATGTGTTAGAGAGAAAGAGAGAGTGTGTCTTAGAGAGAAAGAGAGTGTGTGTTAGAGAGCAATAGAGTGTGTGTTAGAGAAAAAGAGAGAGTGTTAGAGAGAAATAGAGAGTGCGTGTTAGAGAGAGAGAGAGAGTGTGTGTTAGAGAGAAAGAGAGTTTGTGTTAGAGAGAAATAGAATGTGTGTTAGAGAAAAAGAGAGAGTGTTAGAGAGAAAGAGAGAGTGCGTGTTAGAGAGAGAGAGAGTGTGTTAGAGAGAAAGAGAGAGTGCGTGTTAGAGAGAGAGAGAGAGTGTGTGTTAGAGAAAAAGAGAGAGTGCGTGTTAGAGAGAGAGAGAGAGTGTGTGCTAGAGAAAAGAGAGAGTGTTAGAGAGAAAGAGAGAGTGCGTGTTAGAGAGAGAGAGAGTGTGTTAGAGAGAAAGAGAGAGTGTGTGTAGAGAGAAAGAGAGAGTGTGTTAGAGAGAAAGAGAGATGTGTATTAGAGAGAGAGTGTGTTAGAGAGAAAGCGAGAGTGTGTGTAGAGAAGAGAGAGTGCGTGTTAGAGAGAGAGAGAGTGTGTATTAGAGAAAAAGAGAGAGTGTTAGAGAGAAAGAGAGAGTGCGTGTTAGAGAGAGAGAGTGTGTGTGTTAGAGAAAAAGAGAGAGTGCGTGTTAGAGAGAGAGAGAGAGTGTGTGTTAGAGAAAAAGAGAGAGTGTTAGAGAGAAAGAGAGAGTGCGTGTTAGAGAGAGAGAGAGAGTGTGTGTTAGAGAGAAAGAGAGAGTTCGTGTTAGAGAGAAAGAGAGAGTGTGTTAGAGAGAAAGAGAGTGTGTGTTAGAGAGAGAGAGAGGTGTTAGAGAGAAAGAGAGAGTGCGTGTTAGAGAGTGTGTTAGAGAGAAAGAGAGAGTGTGTTAGAGAGAAAGAGAGAGTGCGTGTTAGAGAGACAGAGAGAGAGAGAAAGAGAGATAGTGTGTGTTAGAGAGACAGAGAGAGAGAGAGATAGATAGATAGATAGATAGAGTACCCATACATAATGATTTATATCCTGTGCTTTGATTGTGGAATATTGTTCAGAGATCCAACTATGGTCATAAATCTTGATACAAGAATATAGCTTTTGGAAGTGGTTTATTTGAACAAGGTATTTATTGCACTAACAAGCAATATGCATTGTATTGTTCTGTTTGAAGATAAATGGTGTTTATATGGTACTAATAACACACATACTGGAGACCAGAGATAGAAATAGCTACACATTTTCCAGATTGTAAATTCTCTGACTCGGGTAGCAATGTTGACTGCATGGGAGATACCAAAATAGAAATTATGCTGCTTCTTCTTCTTCTTCTTCTTTTGTCGTCACACTGTAACCTGGTTGTTGCCTAGTGTCATTGGTTTTCTGTTTTTGTCTTGCGCTGTTCTGGTGGCTTGGGTGTTTGTTAGTTTTGCTCTATCACAGGATTCTGCTATGCCATTCAATCATCTTTTTCCTTGGTCTTCCTCTTGCCTTCTTTCCTGATGTACTGTTGCAGAAGACTATGTATACTGTGGAGTTTGGATACTTTGATTATTGGTTATTGGTTACTAAACTGACTTCATTGCACTCCGGGCATACCTATAGGTGCTCAGTCTCCCCAACAGATATAGAAGAGTATGCATACTGATGGTTCCGTGGCTCGCTGAATAAACACACCTCTCACTCTGCCTTTCAGGCATCCAGTTCGACCTGCACAACGGGTAACACCAAACTGCTTACATCGCTTGATCGATTCGACATCGATTTTAGTGTCCTCATCCAACAGACAGTCGCGAAGAGACCGAAGAACATCCCCTTATCTATCTTCAACTCCCCAACAATGTATGCTGTTGATGCAAGCCTGTCCGCTCTCTCATTACCGTAAACACCTGCATGCCCAGGGCAGTATATCCACGTAAGCCTCTGGAGGTTAGAAACTTCTATAGACGACATCCACTCATACGAAACCTGCCCTTCTGGCTCTTGTGAAGCATCTACTGAGAATCAGGTACAACAAAGGCCCCAGTAAATGAAGTCCCAAAGATCCAATGGAGGGCAGCAGTAACGGCCTCAACCTCCATTCTCATACTAGAAGTAGTTGTCCTGTATGCCCAACTTTGCGCTGCAACAACCAGAACTTTGTTGCAGAGCGAAGTTTGAATGCATTCTTATTAAGTGACCAAGCCACTTCATTCTTTGTTTCTCAATATAATTCAAGCAAGATTCTGTGTCAACTTTCTTTCTGATGTTGATGTTGTTGACACTGTCGTTTCTGGTGTGCTACGAATTGTCAAAAGCAGCATCAGCTGTTCTTCTTCTTCTTCTTCTTCAAACGCTCCATATCGATCACTTATTAATCATTATTTGTGATTTCTACCTCCTCCAAGCGTAAGAGCGATTGTTCGTTGTACCAGTTATGCGCCTACAACCAGGCCAGCGATCCGATTTCTGCCACGCTTTTCAATTTACTAGGATAGCTTCCCTAGACCTCAGTCGCCTCTTACCACATGTCTTGTTGGTCACAGTGTAGCTATTCTTTGCTCCCCTTGAAGACCTGGACAACACACGAGCGTCATCAGTTTTTAAAGCATATATAAAATATGGACCGCAGAGTGATATAGTTTTACAACTAAACTCATCAACATTAGGTATCGTCTCCGCATCTAAGTTTGGTTGTAATAGATCTCCAACATCTACTGTCTATAGCCTTTATGTTGTACTTTGCAAGTGTGTAACTTGTCCATTTGTTGAGATTTCCCTTTCCTCTTGTGTCTCAGTCTTCATCTTGATCACCGACTTTCACATTTTCCCCTCTAATAAAGTTGTTTTATCAATGTGTTTTGTCTCTTCATGTGGTGTCCTAAATGTTTTATTTCTTTGATTTTTGTATGTCCTGTAGCAATTATTTCTTCTTTGCAAGTTTGTTAACAAATATTGATTTGTTTGTTGTCTTTCTTTCTCTGAACTGCAACATTTCAAATGCATTAATACTGCATTCAAAATGTTTGTTCAATGTCCATGTTTCTGAACCATACACAAATACTGAGTCAATATTGCGCTGAGATAAGCCTTATCTTTATTTTGTTGTTACCTGTTTACATGTAAGCAAATTACTCATGTCCTTGAATGAATATTTTCCGCCATTTCTATTATCTTCATAATCTTTTTTCACACCTGTCCTCACCTGTAATCACGTGTCATAGATATACGATATTGTTTACATGCTTCAGAAGTTCTCTGCATATCTTTATATTTATTTTTGTCTTCAACCATTCTTTGTTGATAACCATAATATTCTTTTTTCTGGATGTTAATGTCTAGTCCATATTCCTTGTTAGTTTTGTTTAGTTGGTCTACTAGTTCTGATAGTTGTTGATCATTCTCGGCAAACAATAATGTGTCTTCTCTATATAATAATGTGTCTTCTCTACATAATAATGTGTCTTCTCTACATAATAATGTGTCTTCTCTACATAATAATGTGTCTTCTCTACACAATAATGTGTCTTCTCTACATAATAATGTGTCTTCTCTGCATAATAATGTGTCTTCTCTACATAATAATGTGTCTTCTCTACACAATAATGTGTCTTCTCTACATAATAATGTGTCTTCTCTACATATCTGAGGTTATTGATATATTATTATCTTGGTTGTCCATCGATCTATTTGAAGATGTTTTCTGTGTAGATGTTTCATAGACTGTGTGAAATAATACATCTCTGCCTCATTTCTCTTTTTGTGTCAGTGCTTTGAGAGTAACTGTTGTCAGTTTTTGTTGTCCATGTTTGTTCTCAGTACATATTTCTGATTTGCCTGTGCGGTACCGGGGCCCGCTAGGGAAGCCTAGAATAGGACCACTGTGACCTACAAGGCATGTTGTAAGAGACGACTGGTGTAGAACCTAAGGAAGCTACCCTAATAAATAAAAACATCGCAGAAATCGGGTGTGCTGGCTTACTTGTAGGTGCATAACTGGCACAACGTACAATCGTTCTTAGGCTCAGATCACATACAAATCAGATTGGTTAACTAGTGGTCGATGTGGAGTGTTAGAAGAAGAAGAATATCTGATTAATCTGATTGGTTTTGTATTTTGTCATTCTAGTTAATTTCGTTCAGACATGATGATAAGCTTATTCTGTCCAAACATTTTCTATATACAATAAAACAAAAGTATATATATTTCTGGACTTCCATATACACATATATATATGTATCGGTTAGTATTCTGAAATTAAGTATCATTTCTCTGGTTCCTCTATTCTTTCTAAAACAAAACTGTTCTTCTCCTACTTCATTGTTTATCTTGTAAAAAGTACAATTATGAATTTTAAATTCCAATTTTGTCTCCGTCCTAACAAACGCCAGAGAGAGAGTGAGAGAGAGAGAGAGAGAGAGAGAGAGAGAGAAAGAGACAGAGAGAGAAAGTGTTATACAATCCCCAAAGATTTATAGAAATTAGGATTAATGCATTTGAAAATAGATGTTGGCGAAAAATAATGAACATAAAATGTGACGAATTCAAGAGAAGTTAATTAAGAATCAGTGTAACGAAGAAAATATTAGTTATAGAGAAAGAATTATATAAGAAAGTATTAGTTATAGAGAAAGAATTATATAAGAAAGTATTAGTTATAGAGAAAGAATTATATAAGAAAGTATTAGTTATAGAGAAAGAATTATATAAGAAAGTATTAGTTATAGAGAAAGAATTATATAAGAAAGTATTAGTTATAGAGAAAGAATTATATAAGAAAGAATTAGTTATAGAGAAAGAATTATATAAGAAAGTATTAGTTATAGAGAAAGAATTATATAAGAAAGTATTAGTTATAGAGAAAGAATTATATAAGAAAGTATTAGTTATAGAGAAAGAATTATATAAGAAAAAATTAGTTATAGAGAAATAATTATATAAGAAAATATTAGTTATAGAGAAAGAATTAGTTGTAGAGAAAGAATTATATAAGAAAGAATTAGTTATAGAGAAAGAATTAGTTATAGAGAAAGAATTACATAAGAAAGTATTAGTTATGGAGAAAGAATTATATAAGAAAGAATTAGTTATAGAGAAATAAATATATAAGAAAGTATTAGTTATAGAGAAAGAATTATATAAGAAAGTATTAGTTATAGAAAAAGAATTATATAAGAAAGTATTAGTTATAGAAAAAGAATTATATAAGAAAGAATTATAGTGTGCAAAGAAAGTTACAGTTACTTAAAATTAATTCTGCCAAGGATTCAATAGGTCGTCCAGAAAGTTACAGTTTAGCAAGATTTCCTATAGGATGGCCAGAAAGTTACGAATAAGTAAGGTTTCCTATAGGATGCCCAGAAAGTTACGAATAAGTAAGGTTTCCTATAGGATGCCCAGAAAGTTACGAATAAGTAAGGTTTCCTATAGGATGACCAGAAAGTTACGAATAAGTAAGGTTTCCTATAGGATGCCCAGAAAGTTACGAATAAGTAAGGTTTCCTATAGAATGCCCAGAAAGTTACGAAAAGTAAGGTTTCCTATAGGATGACCAGAAAGTTACGAATACGTAAGGTTTCCTATAGGATGCCCAGAAAGTCTCAGTAAAATGCTTTAGCTGATATAATTATGAGTGTAATAACAAGAAGCTCAGTCTTCAACTCAAGAGGAAACACAAGAAGCTCAGTCTTCAACTCAGAGAAACACAAGAAGCTCAGTCTTCAACTCAAGGAAACACAAGAAGCTCAGTCTTCAACTCAGAGGAAACACAAGAAGCTCAGTCTTCAACTCAGAGGAAACACAAGAAGCTCAGTCTTCAACTCAAGAGGAAACACAAGAAGCTCAGTCTTCAACTCAAGAGGAAACACAAGAAGCTCAGTCTTCAACTCAAGAGGAAACACAAGAAGCTAAGTCTTCAACTCAAGAGGAAACACTGTCGTTGCTCTCTTACAATCATTCAAATATGCAGAGAATAAAATGTTTGATTCTCCCACTCAACCGTCTGGTATTTATTTCTTCATCATGCAGATCACAACGGATATTGTAACCATCATTGCTTTCTTATCTAGAAATAACCTGTCTCTCTAGCTTATTACAAGAGAAATATACCTGTCTCTCTAGCTTATTACAAGAAAAATAACCTGTCTCTCTGGCGTAGTACAAGAGAAATATACCTGTCTCTCTAGCTTATTACAAGAGAAATAACCTGTCTCTCTGGCGTAGTACAAGAGAAATATACCTGTCTCTCTAGCTTATTACAAGAGAAATAACCTGTCTCTCTGGCTTATTACAAGAGAAATATACCTGTCTCTCTGACTTATTTCTTTCTTTCTTTCTCGAATCCTGTATGCCTCACAGCGTCAGGTCAGGAAGAGATTTCTAAAACGGGCCCTAGTATGCGCTTCGTAGATAGTCTCTTTCGTCGCCTCTGTTATCTCTGAGGTCCATCTTTTGCGTGGCCGGCCTTTTGCTTTGTTCCCATTGTATCGGAGCAGCATTGCTCTTTGGGGTGCACTGTCTGATGGTAATCTGTGACCGAACCATTTAATTTGTTGTTTCTTGATGAAGTCTAGTACTGATGTTGTAACTACTTTTTTCCTGATGTCTTCATTTCTCAACCGGTCTCTTCTTGTTACACCCAGCATTCTGCGTAGACACTTCATCTCTGTTGTGACTAGTTTTCTTCTATCGTTTGTTGTCAGCGTCCAGGTTTGGCACTGGTAACATAATGTGGGAGAAAGATTGTGTTGAACATTGCTCTTTTGTGTTCATGGTGACGTGTTTGCATCTTAAAATTGGCGCCATTTGCCCTATCATTTGATTTGCTTTGTTGCATCTGTGTTGAATTTCATTAGTTATTCTTCCATTTGCTGAAAAAATGCTTCCCAGGTATGTGAAATCTTTGCTTGATTTAGTAGATGATTATCGATGGAGATGTTGGTAGTGTTTTCCTCTCTGGCGAATGTCATTACTTCTGTTTTGTCGATGTTAATTCTCATGTTGTATTCGTTACATGCTAACTGGAGTCTGTTGATGTGTTGTTGTAGCTGTTCTTCTGTTGTTGATATGATTGCCTGATCGTCTGCAAAAGAAATTCATTTAAGAGTTCTCCGAGGTTGTTTCCTTCGCTGGTGTTAGCTATTTTACAAATGTGGTCAATGTACGTGATGAATAGCAGCGGGGATAGTACGCAACCTTGTCTTACTCCTGACCCTACGTGAAACTTTTCTGATAATCCTGTATTTGTTCTAATCGTACATTGGCTGTCAGTATAAATGTTCTTGCAAAGGTTGATTAGGTGTTCATTAACCCCATAGGATGTTAGTATTTTCCACAACTTGTGCCTATCTACGCGGTCGAACGCTTTTTCCTGATCTACAAATGCAACGTGTAAATGTTTGTCGGATTCGATAGTCCTTTCTACTAACTGTCTGAGGGCGAATATTGCGTCTGTACAGCTTTTGTTCTTCCTGAATCCCATTTGGGAGTCATTAAGCTGTGGCTCGATGATGTGGCGGAGCCTTTTCTCAAGTATTTTGCAGAATATTTTCCTAGTGTGGCTCAGTAGCGCTATGCCTCTATACTTTGTACAGTCCCTCTTGCTACCTTTCTTCTTCCAGATGGGAACAATTGTAGCATTCCTCCAATCTTCTGGTGTTTCTTGTGTGATCCAGACTTGGTTGAATAGTCTATGGAGCCAGCTGATTCCTACCTCTTTAGTTGCTTTGATTAGGTCGGCCGGGATATTGTCTGGGCCTGGTGTTTTATTAGGTGGGGCCATATTTACAGCATTTCTGATCTCTGATAGTGTTATGCATGGTTCTACTTCTGAAGTTACATTTACTGTGTGTTCTTGAGTGTTCGGTTGGTCCTCTTGTTGTAGGTTGAGAAGTTCACTAAAGTATTGTCGCCATCTGTTCATTATCATTTTGGATCATTAAGAGCTTGGCCGTTTTCATCGTTAATAATTTCAGTTGGGTCATATTGTTCTTGTCTTTCCCGCATAGCTTTAATTTTCTTGTAAAAATGTCTTGTTGAATTTTTGTAGTCTGAATTTAATGTTTCGCCATAATCTTGCCATGTTTGTATTTTAGACTTCTTTATTATCTCCTTGGCTTGTTTTCTAGCTGTTCTATACTCAGTGAGGTCGTTTTGATGTTTGTTTTTGCCCATAAGTTGTATCTGTGTTTTTCTCCTTTACCGCTAGTTTTACTTCGTCATTCCACCAAGTTGTGCTTTTGGTCGGGTACCTCTGTATTTTGCTGTTCCGCATGTTTCTGACTTATTACAAGAGAAATATACCTGTCTCTCTAGCTTATTACAAGAGAAATATACCTGTCTCTCTAGCTTATTACAAGAGAAATATACCTGTCTCTCTAGCTTATTACAAGAGAAAAAACCTGTCTATCTAGCTTATTACAAGAGAAATATACCTGTCTCTCTAGCTTATTACAAGAGAAATATACCTGTCTCTCTAGCTTATTACAAGAGAAATATACCTGTCTCTCTAGCTTATTACAAGAGAAATAACCTGTCTCTCTAGCGTATTACAAGAGAAAAATACCTGTCTCTCTAGCTTATTACATAAGAAATAACCTGTCTCTCTAGCTTATTACAAGAGAAATAACCTGTCTCTCTGGCTTATTACAAGAGAAATATACCTGTCTCTCTAGCTTATTACAAGAGAAATAACCTGTCTATCTAGCTTATTACAAGAGAAATTTACCTGTCTCTCTAGCTTATTACAAGAGAAATATACCTGTCTCTCTAGCTTATTACAGGAGAAATATACCTGTCTCTCTAGCTTATTACAAGAGAAATTAACCTGTCTCTCTTGCGTATTACAAGAGAAATAACCTGTCTCTCTGGCTTATTACAAGAGAAATATACCTGTCTCTAGCTTATTACAAGAGAAATATACCTGTCTCTCTAGCTTATTACAGGAGAAATATACCTGTCTCTCTAGCTTATTACAAGAGAAATAACCTGTCTCTCTTGCGTATTACAAGAGAAATAACCTGTCTCTCTGACTTATTACAAGAGAAATATACCTGTCTCTAGCTTATTACAAGAGAAATATACCTGTCTCTCTAGCTTATTACAGGAGAAATATACCTGTCTCTCTAGCTTATTACAAGAGAAATAACCTGTCTCTCTAGCTTATTACAAGAGAAATATACATGTCTCTCTAGCTTATTACAAGAGAAATATACCTGTCTCTCTAGCTTATTACAAGATAAATAACCTGTCTCTCTAGCTTATTACAAGAGAAATATACCTGTCTCTCTAGCTTATTACAAGAGAAATATACCTGTCTCTCTAGCTTATTACAAGAGAAATATACCTGTCTCTCTAGCGTATCACAGAGAAATAACCTGTCTCTCTAGCTTATTACAAGAGAAATAACCTGTCTCTCTGGCGTATTACAAGAGTAATAACCTGTCTCTCTGGCGTATTACAAGAGAAATAACCTGTCTCTCTAGCTTATTACAGGAGAAATAACCTGTCTCTCTGGCGCATTACAAAAGAAATAACCTGTCTCTGTGGCGTATTACAAGAGAAATAACCTGTCTCTCTGGCGCATTACAAGAGAAATAACCTGTCTCTCTAGCTTATTACAAGAGAAATATATCTGTCTCTCTGGCCCATTACAAAAGAAATAACCTGTCTCTGTGGCGTATTACAAGAGAAATAACCTGTCTCTCTGGCGCATTACAAGAGAAATAACCTGTCTCTCTGGCGTATTACAAGAGAAGTAACCTTTTTGTCTGGCGTATTACAAGAGAAATAACCTGTCTCTTTAGAAGGAAGAGAAATAATATCTAGACTAGCACTTTTTCTAGCCCTGTTTCTGATTCCTATTGATCTCTACACCTCCACTTTGTCACTGAAAGTCATTGTTAAAATTCATGAAAGCAGTGGGCAAGTCCCGATTGTATAGTCATCAAATCTATTAGAGATAACAATACCAATGAATTGAACTAGATATTATTGAAATGAGTTTGTTAAAAATGATTGAAATATTCATTGACAAATGTTTCTATGATGAACTAAAGCTCATATTAGAAAGATATGATACTATTTCGATCACATATTATCTTAGTTTTTTTACCAAACCACTTCGGTTTTTCCCAAAACTATTTTCGCACAAGATTACAAAATGATAGGAGGCTGTAAGATCAGCTTGGTTCAATTCTATTTTGTTTACGTTTATTTAGAGCAAGACAAACAGAAGGTAATCAAATCATTACAGCTAAAAGCTGGCTGGTGTACTGTGATAACTACTTGCAGATACACTCACTGGTGCCATAATATTCTATTCACGATATGTCTAGCAACTGTATTCTTCTCGCATTCCTGATTGTCAAACTGACATATACATAGATGCATATCAATAACTATATTTGTGGGTGATAATAGATGAAGATTGAGTTTAGAGACAAAATTGTATGACGATATCTGAAATATATGAACAAGACTTGGATATAAATATTTGATAGAGATGTGTAGCAGGATGTAAAGATAGACATGTGTGTTAGAGATGTGTAGCAGGATGTAAAGATAGACATGTGTGTTAGAGATGTGTAGCAGGATGTAAAGATAGACATGTGTGATAGAGATGTGTCATAGAAAGAATGTCGCTAACAGCTGTCGGTTTCTTCTTCTTCTTCGCGTTCAATTTTATCATTCTTATTGTGATATATAATTGATCTTTGACAAGAACGACTGACATTACAATTTTATCATTCTTATTGTGATATATAATTGATCTTTGACAAGAACGACTGACATTACAATTTTATCATTCTTATTGTGATATATAATTGATCTTTGACAAGAACGACTGACATTACAATTTTATCATTCTTATTGTGATATATAATTGATCTTTGACAAGAACGACTGACATTACAATTTTATCATTCTTATTGTGATATATAATTGATCTTTGACAAGAACGACTGACATTACAATTTTATCATTCTTATTGTGATATATAAATGATCTTTGACAAGAACGATTGACATTACAATTTTATCATTCTTATTGTGATATATAATTGATCTTTGACAAGAACGACTGACATTACAATTTTATCATTCTTATTGTGATATATAATTGATCTTTGACAAGAACGACTGACATTACAATTTTATCATTCTTATTGTGATATATAATTGATCTTGACAAGAACGACTGACGTTACAATTTTATCATTCTTATTGGGATATATAATTGATCTTTGACAAGAACGACTGACGTTACAATTTTATCATTCTTATTGTGATATATAATTGATCTTTGACAAGAACGACTAACGTTACAATTTTATCATTCTTATTGTGATATACAATTGATCTTTGACAAGAACGACTGACATTACAATTTTATCATTCTTATTGTGATATACAATTGATCTTTGACAAGAACGACTGACGTTACAATTTTATCATCCTTATTGTGATATATAAATGATCTTTGACAAGAACGACTGACGTTACAATTTTATCATTCTTATTGTGATATATAATTGATCTTTGACAAGAACGACTGACGTTAAACTTCTGTTAAAATTAGGCTTCTACTTTGTGTATTGTACCATACACGGTATAGGTCAAGGTTACCGTTTTTCTTCTACGGAAAATGTTTTGAGTCTGTCTCGCTGGCAGTCAGCTCCCCCATCCCACCCCCACCCCCACACTTCCCTCGTGTGTACATGTTCTCTTTTACGATCCGTTTCGCCGTATATTTGGGCTTGGATCTGCACCAAAGAGCCGTTTGTACTGCAGCCTTTTTTGACTAAGCGCGGCGTACCATTTTGCATCATATGATGAACACATTAATGATCTTTTTGAAGCTGCACATTTTTCTGACTGGGTGTGGTTGCCCGGGTTTAGGTGCATTAACAATGCAATAATTTGAGGAATGTTTTGTATCGGACATCGGCCAGGAGATGCGTGCATTTTCTTCAGGAATTTTTGGACCTGGATTGCTTGTCCGTGCTTCCACTACTACCACTACCTGTAGCTCTCCCTCGATCCCTACCCGATTAGATAAGCCGGAACCAATGTCTGTTACCAGGGTCACCATGAGGAGGTGGGGTAGGATCCTAATTAGAGCCAGCTCACTAATTCTGGCGCGGCGTTGTCCCCATGCGCCTTTGACCCGAACCATCTTCGTCGTCTACTGCTGACTAAATATATTGTATTGCAATACAAAATCGATTGTATATAATGACAGAATAAAGTATAAATACACCAGCACTTCAATAAGTATGTCGCTATAGCAGTAATAACAAAAACATAATCAATATCACGAATATGTAGAGATTATAGAACAATGAAGAATGTCGACAGGAACATTATTTCCAACATGGTTACCGAAGTATAGAACATGTCAAATAAGAGAAGTCAGACTCAGTGTGGTCTCCTAGTCCTGCAGGTTGAGGTTCGTGTGATGCGATAACTACTCATGCATTTTAAAAAATGACCCAGCTACTTAAACTAACAAGTTGCTCAACACAAGTAACAAAGAGCAAGTCTTTCATTGATTTGAGACTGAATCTTCTTAAGGAATTTAAGGATGTTGAATTATTATCCTGGAAAACCGTAAAGAACACGAAAAAATATGGCCAACAATGGCCGAATGCGGGAGGTCCATTCAGAATCAGGACTGTTTGACTCTGGACACGACTTTGCTAGCGCATTTCCGGCACGGTTGGTCGGGTATTTTCCAGTTTGGTTTGCCGAGCTACTGAGTTAGTGCTTGAGCAACGCTGTGAACTATGAATGTTACATGGAATGATGTTTGCTGTGTCAACCGTGCGTTTGTTGTGTGTATTCAGAAAATGGCGCACAACGGTTATGACAAACCGAATCAAATCTGCCGTATGCAGTGATATTGTGTGTGCAGAAAGCTGGATTTTGTCGTGATTGATGTTCCCTTCGACATGAATTGCAATTCAAGTGATGAACAGTTTTGTGTTGACACTTTAGCGACGGAAATATGCATTTGTGCTGTGCAGGTTGCTTTTTGTGGCGGTACGGCTGTTTCATTCTGGAATTAGTTCACACAGAACACGTTGTTTAGCATTTCATGTGATCTTCGTTTGCACAGGAACGGAGCAATTATGGGGTGACCTGTTGCAGTGAATTTGGAACCGTTCATATGAACTATGAACCATAAAGAACACGGCGAAAGACAAGAGAAAGTGGAGGATAACTGTTAGTGTCCAATGCTCCACGCGGAGCTGAGAGGAAGACATAAGCCATAGAGCAAGCATGAGTTATATAACTAAGATAATCCTTTAAAAAATTATACAATAAAGAATTGATAATAAAATAGGGAAATAGGTGGCGTCCAATTTGATTTCCGCAAGAAAAACTAGCCATTCTGTTCAAAGACAAGAACAAAAAGATATATTCGAGTTTACAAATAATATCTATGTATGCTTCATTAACTGCATGAGAGAGAGAGAGATATTGATAGAGTTCTTCTTCAACAACTAATTCAATGTCTTCAGAATATAGGATTGAATCAAACAAAACATATACAATTATTTATAATATATAATGTCAACAAACAGCAACCATAAAAATAACATCGGATGAAAGGAAAAAATACACAACACTAATTTTTAATATATAACGAAACGAATAGCGGCCCAAAAAAATGACAATTATTAACTCGTCGAATTTGTAGAGAAAAACGAGAAATACAACATTGTTATCGTGCTGTTATCATTTCTCTGTGGTAAAACGAGAAATACAACATTGTTATCGTACTGTTATCATTTCTCTGTGGTAAAACGAGAAATACAACATTGTTATCGTGCTGTTATCATTTCTCTGTGGTAAAACGAGAAATACAACATTGTTATTGTACTGTTATCATTTCTCTGTGGTAAAACGAGAAATACAACATTGTTATTGTACTGTTATCATTTCTCTGTGGTAAAACGAGAAATACAACATTGTTATCGTGCTGTTATCATTTCTCTGTGGTATCGACGTGAACTTGTCCAATAAATTGTCCTAATGTTTGAGTAAGACATGACAGAAAAATATCGAAAATCCTGGCATATCATTTACAGTAGGTCTCCATCAACCACATTAAAAGAGTCGTAGATTCTCAAGGCACCACTTGTACGTTCAGTAGTTTGCCATTACTTTCTGATGTCTATTTTTACCGATGTCTATCGTAAAAATCCACGGGAGCAAAATTGCTTTCGAGTTTCCCGCCGCTGATTATTAACCAGGTTATCAGTTATATGAGGACTATCATCATAGCAATCCGGACACGTCCATAGGTGCTTCGATCTCCGCCTAAACAAATCCATCAACGTCCAGCGGTCCAACACGACAGTTCGATGTTGAGTAATCAATGTCTTTGCATATTTGGTATGTCGTTCTTTTTTGGTGACACCAATATTGTTACCCATCTCTGTCAATCTGGTCAGCGTGTGAGATTCACAGCCCTGAAACTCTTCTGCTCGGAGGAACTCTCTCAATGCATTAAGAATGTAATCAAGAATGAACCAGGTATTCTTGAGGTCGTAAGTCAGCTCACTACCGCTAAGCTATAGACGCCCACGTGAATACTTAATCACATTGAACAAGTGAAGCTCGTTGAACCCATGGATACTAAAGTAAATCATGACAATCTGATCTGCACAGAACATATAGTATTGTTGGTTGAAAGTGAACAGGAATATCAAGATATTACGAATGAAGTAATTAGCATACATGGTAGAAACGTATATTGTCTATTGTCTATTCCCAGGTGGAAGATGTAGTTGGCTGTCCATTCTTGTCATTAAGCGTAGGGATGGGAGCTTTAATTTGTGTTCTAGGGCCAGATGAGTCGCCCTTGTTGTGTTATATCTGTGTTTATGTAGTGTGGTCTTGATATTGTCTATCCATCTTTTTCTTGGTCTTCCCTTAGCTCTAGTACCCGATCTCTTTTTATTGTATGCTGTTATTGGTGGTTGGTTGTATTTCGTTCTCATTAAATGTCAAAATGTGTGTTTGCGTTCGGTCTTTTCAACCAATTCAACCACTTTTGTGATCTGTGTAGTTTGTGCCCAGAACATGAGTGCCTTGCGCCGCTTTAATCCCTTATGGCGTGAAGGACAGGTATATCCAAGTTTAGGCCAACTTGTAAGCATAATTTCAAACATGGCACACTTTTGTACAGATAGGTCACTGTAAGATTTGAGAAACAGAAAAACCTCACTTGATAGAACCACATCTGAAGTTAGACTGTAGTGTAGTCTCAGATCTGATTGGACATAACGGAGTTCTTAGAGTTGATTCATGCTAATACTCAGATCTGATTGGACATAACGAAGCTCTTAGAGTTGATTCATGCTAATACTCAGATCTGATTGGACATAACGAAGCTCTTAGAGTTGATTCCTGCTAATACTTAGATCTGATTGGACATAACGAAGCTCTTAGAGTTGATTCATACTAATACTCAGATCTGATTGGACATAACGAAGCTCTTAGAGTTGATTCATACTAATACTTAGATCTGATTGGACATAACGAAGCTCTTAGAGTTGATTCATGCTAATACTTAGATCTGATTGGACATAACGAAGCTCTTAGAGTTGATTCATGCTAATACTTAGATCTGATTGGACATAGGAAGCTCTTAGAGTTGATTCATGTTAATACTTAGATCTGATTAGACATAACGAAGCTCTTAGAGTTGATTCATGCTAATACTTAGATCTGATTGGACATAACGAAGCTCTTAGAGTTGATTCATGCTAATACTCAGATCTGATTGGACATAACGAAGCTCTTAGAGTTGATTCATGCTAATACTTAGATCTGATTGGACATAACGAAGCTCTTAGAGTTGATTCATGCTAATACTTAGATCTGATTGGACATAACGAAGCTCTTAGAGTTGATTCATGCTAATACTTAGATCTGATTGGACATAATGAAGCTCTTAGAGTTGATTCATGCTAATACTTAGATCTGATTGGACATAACGAAGCTCTTAGAGTTGATTCATGCTAATACTTAGAACTGATTGGACATAACGAAGCTCTTAGAGTTGATTCATGCTAATACTTAGATCTGATTGGACATAACGAAGCTCTTAGAGTTGATTCATGCTAATACTTAGATCTGATTGGACATAACGAAGCTCTTAGAGTTGATTCATGCTAATACTTAGATCTGATTGGACATAATGAAGCTCTTAGCGTTGATTCATGCTAATACTTAGATCTGATTGGACATAATGAAGCTCTTAGAGTTGATTCATGCTAATACTTAGATCTAAAGGCACATATAAAATAGTTAGCAGTAGTGTACTGGGAACCAGTAAAGGACAACATAAAGAGTGGATAAGTGGCCAGACCTTAGAATACATCCAAAAGCGAAAGGAGAAAAAAATCTCATCAATAGCATTAGATCAGAACGTCAAAAAGATAAGGCAAGAAAAGAATATACAGAACTAAACAAAATGGTAAAAGAAGTGCTAGAACAGACAAGAGA
Source organism: Arion vulgaris (assembly GCA_020796225.1). Lineage (NCBI taxonomy): Eukaryota > Metazoa > Mollusca > Gastropoda > Stylommatophora > Arionidae > Arion > Arion vulgaris. The sequence continues at coordinate 47,546,307 of CM036756.1, read as the reverse complement.
CAATTTATGGAAAAGACAGCAGAAATAGCAGAAAAAGCTGCTAAAGTACATGATCTGCACACACTGTACAAGATTACCAAACAGTTATGCGGAGGTAAAAGACACAACCATAACATGCCAGTCAGAAACAGCCTAGGACAACTATTGACAACAGAGCAGGAGCAGGATATGAGATGGACATCCCACTTTGAAGATGTGCTAAACAGACCTGATCCTGAACATCCACCGGATATCCCACCGGCCGCACAGGATATTGATATCAACCTCAAATTGCCAGAAAAGCAAGAAATAGTAAAAGCTATTGGATCCCTGAGAAACAACAAAGCACCGGAAATGATGAAATGACAGCAGAGCTTTTCAAGATCGATCCCATCTTAGCTGCAAACATATTAGAGCCATTGTTTGCAGATATCTGGGAGAAAGAAGAATTGCCTAAGGATTGGACTAGGGGTACTGTGGTGAAAATCCCCAAGAAAGGAGACCTAACAGATTGCAATAACTGGAGAGGAATCACGTTGCTTTCAATCCCAAGTAAGATATTCTGCAAAATTGTCATAATGCGAATACAGAAGCAGTAGACAAGTGTCTACGAATGGAGCAAGCAGGATTTAGGAAAGGAAGAGGCACAAATGAACATATATTTACCCTGCGTAACATTTTAGAACAATGTAGCGAGTGGCAAAGGACTATATACATCAACTTCATAGATTTTGAAAAGGCATTCGACAGCGTCCACAGAGACAGCCTATGGAAGATACTGAGACAATACGGCGTACCGCAGAAGCTTGTCAACATCATAGCCCTCTTCTATAAAGATTTCTCCTGCAACCTAAAGAATTCCAACAAAACATTCCCAGTAAAATCTGGTGTAAGACAGGGATGCGTAATGTCCTCTCTTTTGTTTAGTATTACAATTGACTGGGTGCTAAAAATGCCATAAAACAACAAGCACCAAGAGGAATAAGATGGACCCCTTTCGAGATGCTTGAGGACCTGGACTTTGCAGACGATATAGCCCTGGTGTCACACAAATATGAACATATACAAGAGAAAAGTACAATACTTCACAGCACGGCAAAGACAGTAGGCCTCAAAACAAACACAGGAAAAACAAAAATTATGACAAACAGTGAAATCCAACAACCAGTAATGTTAGAAGATGAAACACTGGAAAGGGTTGAGCAGTTTACATATCTTGGTAGCGTACTGACACTAAATGGTGGCACAGAGGAAGATATAAAATCACGTCTGAGTAAGGCCAGAACCGCTTTTGCCAGAATGAAACCAGTATGGAAGTCCAAAATCAACAATAGGACCACAAAGCTTAAACTCTATAAAAGCATTGTTTTGCCAGTTTTGCTCTACGGATCGGAGTGTTGGAGGATGACCAAAGGAGATACTAGCAGGCTGTCAGTTTTCCACCACTCTTGTCTTCGCAGAATCTTGGGAATCTTTTGGCCAGTAAAAATATCCAATAACCAACTACTCCAAGACACAAGACAAGAGACAATGAATGACATACTCAAAAAAAGAAGATGGAAATGGCTCGGACATGTTATGAGAATGAGACAAGAAATGCCTGCAAGGATAGCCCTCACTTGGACACCAGAGGGAAAGAGAAAGAAAGGCAGACCACGGACAACATGGAGGCGCATGATGGAAGAGGAACTGGACACCGCATCTCTGACGTGGGGCTCTGCGCTGAAGGTTGCACGGGATAGGAGAGCATGGAAAGTCCTTTCTGAAGCCCCATGTGTCACTAGGCATGACGGGATTAAGTAAAGTAAGTAATACTTAGATCTGATTGGACATAATGAAGCTCTTAGAGTTGATTCATGCTAATACTTAGATCTGATTGGACATAATGAAGCTCTTAGAGTTGATTCATGCTAATACTTAGATCAGATTGGACATAATGAAGCTCTTAGAGTTGATTCATGCTAATACTTAGATCTGATTGGACATAACGAAGCTCTTAGAGTTGATTCATGCTAATACTCAGATCTGATTGGACATAATGAAGCTCTTAGAGTTGATTCATGCTAATACTTAGATCTGATTGGACATAACGAAGCTCTTAGAGTTGATTCATGCTAATACTTAGATCTGATTGGACATAACGAAGCTCTTAGAGTTGATTCATGCTAATACTCAGATCTGATTGGACATAATGAAGCTCTTAGAGTTGATTCATGCTAATACTCAGATCTGATTGGACATAACGAAGCTCTTAGAGTTGATTCATGCTAATACTTAGATCTGATTGGACATAACGAAGCTCTTAGAGTTGATTCATGCTAATACTCAGATCTGATTGGACATAACGAAGCTCTTAGAGTTGATTCATGCTAATACTTAGATCTGATTGGACATAACGAAGCTCTTAGAGTTGATTCATGCTAATACTTAGATCTGATTGGACATAACGAAACTCTTAGAGTTGATTCATGCTAATACTTAGATCTGATTGGACATAATGAAGCTCTTAGAGTTGATTCATGCTAATACTCAGATCTGATTGGACATAATGAAGCTCTTAGAGTTGATTCATGCTAATACTTAGATCTGATTGGACATAATGAAGCTCTTAGAGTTGCTTCATGCTAATACTTCTTCTTCTTCGAACGCTCCAAATCGATCATTTGTTAATCACTCTTTGTGATTTGTATGTGAGCCAAGCCTAAGAGCGATTGTACGTTGTGCCAGTTATGAGCCTACAAGTAGGCTAGCACATCCGATTTCTGCGATGCTTTTTATTTACTATGGCAGCTTCCCTAGGCCCCTAACTTAGCCGCCTGAAATGACATGCCTTGTAGGTCACAGTGCTACTATTCTTTGTTCATTTCGTGGTCCCCGTCAACACACTGACGTATGCTAATACAACAATATAGACCGATATTCATATTTGATCTCATTGTCTGAAACTGAAACTAAATTTCCTATAACAAAAGTCAAATCATAAACAGTGTTCACGTTAAGTTCATTTATGACATTTAGTTAACCGTGTTCTCCGTTAACATACGGCAGGCGGGCTCAGGTAACAATTCTAGGAAATCAGATCACAACTGACAAGTGACCTCGCATTCCAGTATTGTTGTATAAAAACAGATTCATTTTAAAAATAACACGAAATACTAAATCAATGTTATATTATTACACGTTAAGTTTAACGTTAAAGTATATCAGTATTATTGAATATTTGTCATCAATAAATAACCATGGACTCATAAAATTGAGTAAATTTACCAAAAGCTTCCAGCGTTCTAACAAACATATTTTTAAAAAAACAGCTTCCATTAAACATGAATTTTAGTTCTCCTGTCTAAGCTAGTCGACCTTATGTTGTTGGGGACCACGAGTTAACCTACCATGTCCAGAATCAAAACTGATCAAAAATTGTCATATACGGTTATTATGCACATATATTTGAGGATGGCTAAACACGAGAACTGTTATTGTTGAACAAAATCAACTACCACAGTCAAATTTCATTTTGTGACCACAAAACTGCAATGAAAGTGCACTAACCACTACGCTATCTAGTCCCAGGGCCGTGCCGTGCTGTGATACAGAGAGGCGGTCGCATCAGGCTGGAATGTATGGGGGCGGCATAAGCAGAGAAATCAAAATATAATTTGAAACATTTAAGGGGCGGCATATCGAAGACTTGCATCATACTGAGAAAATATAACACACAGTCTTATCTAGGCTCTTGAAAAGCATAAGGAATTGTTAAAGATTATTCAGTTAGTAATCATGGTTCCAACTTCCAAGCAACTGGTTATCCTAGAATTGCTTCGTTCATGTGCTAACAAATACCACATACAATCTATGTCTCATGTGAACTCGTGAAGTAAACAGAAGAACCGACACAAACCATCAGTCTGCTCACGTATTAATTAAATGTATAAGGAGGTCGCCAGATTGCCAACACAAAAGTCCGCTACTTGAATTTACAATTCATGCGGTGGGAATAGCCTTTACGGCAAAACACAACAGTCAACACATGCATTACTGCTTAATGCAGCCCCTAGATCAACGGCTATTAATTGTCCATCATTTCCAGAATATACATTTCACAACACAACCACTTTTGAACAAACAAAAGCATCCGTAATTAATTTCGCAGCTCACGGTGTCATTCCAATCACTAAACTAAGTTTTTTTGGCAACGAAACTGGGTTCTAGAAGTTCAAACTTGCCCAAGTTCGTTCATGCGACTTTAACTCATCTCCATACGATTCCATAAAATTCCCCACCTCACTATCACAGATGAGAACAAACCTATATAACTGGGCTCTCCAATGCTGTGCACATTCTGGCGCCCAAACTTACTACACTGGCTTCCAAGTTTATCAGAATTTTATGGAAAAAAGCATTTCTGATTCACAGAATATTACATTTTTTGTGTCACAGCACTCGTGAGAACACCGTCATGGCGCCCGCGCCCCTCCCCAACCATCAGTCAAATGCGCCCCATTATAAAAAAAAGGGTTGGACAGTACTCCTGAATAATGACAGATGTCTGTGAGATATGGATATACCGAAGAATGGAACGTAATTAAAAAAAAAATTAAAACCGATCGTAATTTTAGAGTTTATTAAATCACGATCAATGTGCATAATGTTGTGTCTGAGATATTTTCAAGGTCACCAGCAGGTCAAGATCGAAGATCGTTCAATTAAAAGTGAAATTTCTCTTGTTCATTGATTTGATTATTTCTGTTAGACTGACTTTGGGGACGAATATGACGTGACTCATTCCGCTTGAAGAAAGTGAGAATCGTACTTGATGTTGAAGCTTAGCGATACGTTAAAATATATCGTTCAAGAATATTGGCTGAAAATGATCGCGTTGTGAACAAACGGTTATTGATTGTCCTGATATTGCGAGATTGATATCGATTCCAACTTCTACAGTAGCGTGTTAATAATAGGCACTAACATGACTGCAATGTCAATGAATTTGATATCGAAAATACATGATTCGATCAGAACGAACTGCATAGGTCCGAAATGAAATGACATTCTTAACGCATTGAGCTATTCTTCCGAACAGGAAGTTGAAGGGCTGTGAATCCTAGTCACTGCATAGATTGAGAAAGATAAGTGTCCATATTGATGATGCCCGAAAAGAACGATATACCACATACGTAAAAACTCAACATTGAGCTGACATTTTGTGCCGCTGGATGCTGCTGGGTTTATTGAAATGGGGTTGGGTGCACCTATGAGCATGTTCGAAATGTTACGATGGACATTATATACATATACATACATACATATATACATATATATATGTCTGCTTGTTTGTTCTGTAAGACTGTCTGTATGTCTGTCTCTCTGTTGTAATCTAGTTATCACTCTTTTATCAGATATTCTGTTAGTCATGATCTTGTTTTAAAGTTGGGGTTTTCAGCCAGGGACGGTTTCTACAGATAGCTAAGCTCCTACCAGTAACCCCTAAAATGCATTTGCAATTGTTGTTATGTAACTCAACGTCTGAGTGCTTTCTATTCATTAAACAATCTTACCTTCATTAAGCTTGTTCCTGTCAGAACTTGGTTCCCATAATAGCAGATCTAAGTGCATGTCTGTCCAGTGGGAGATGATTTTCTTCTTCTTCTTCTTCTTCTTCTTCTTCTGTATTCTCACTAAATTGAGATTTCGGATTCTCTAATAAAGGCAGCCGTCTGTCTCAGGTTATCTGCCACGCCATACAGTTTGTCTTGGACGCTGGTTAAGTGGGCCACCTCTTTCTTCTCAAGTCTGCATACTGGGGGCAGTTATGTAGGATATAATTCCTATGATTTCTGATTCCCTGTTTGTGCCGACCTCTTCCAGCAGTAAGTTTTGGCCATTCTCGTGATGGTAGGTCTTACATTCTTACTGCGTGGCTACAATTCCGAGGCAGATTGGCGACCGTAGAATCTGTTATCCCATTCCACATTGTGAGGGGTCGTTGCAAAATGTTATGCGCCTTACGGCCTGGTGCATCCGTTTTCTGCAAGCTTTTATTTTTGGTTAGCATTCCCAAGCGGACGCGTGCATACGATTTCAGCCTAACCTACTTAGTCGCCTCTTACGACATGCGTGGCATGTAACAGTGGTTCTATTCTTTACCGCCAAAATTTAGGCTAGGCCGTAACCACTCGGGCAATGAGATGAGATTTAACATTCTATTTAGAAATAATGTTAACACATATTTCCTTCATCCTGTATAATGTAACTATTTACAAATAATGTTAACACATATTTCCTTCATCCTGTATAATGTAACTATTTACAAATAATGTTAACACATATTTCCTTAATCCTGTATAATGTAACTATTTACAAATAATGTTAACACATATTTCCTTCATCCTGTATAATGTAACTATTTACAAATAATGTTAACACATATTTCCTTCATCCTGTATAATGCAATTATTTACAAATAATGTTAACACATATTTCCTTCATCCTCTATATTGTAACTAAATTCTCTTGCTGTAGAATTTCTATCTGTGCTGATATTGATTGATTGATTTAACCATATTCATTCTGTTGGTAAATAACCATAGTGTACATGTCTGGTTGACAGTACATTTTGGGTTGACAGTGTACATATCTGGTGACGTTACATGTCTGTGACAGTGTACATGTCTGTTGACAGGTACATGTCTGGTTGACAGTGCACATGTCTGGTTGACAGTGTACATATCTGTTGACGTGTACATGTCTGGTTGATGAGTGTACATGTCTGGTTGACGAGTGTACATGTCTGTCATCTCTGGTTTACGAGATTTTTGCTTTCCCGGGTTCACGTGTATACTTTCTTGGTTTCTTTGATTTGTTGGGATTTTGTGTGTGTTTTTTTCCTGACTTACAACGATTTCTTCTTACTATTTTTGATTTACGATGACATATGCATGCTCTCTGTCTCTCTCTCTCTCTCTCTCTGTCTGTGTTAGATGGTAGTTCTTGAATGATGTCCATATATTGAGATCCCTGTATATAATCGATAGCCATGCTCTCAGATAGGTCATGAAGAGTCCGATACTCTTCAGAAAACTGAAGGTGTCAATGGAAATGCACTTACAACGCAACTTTCACGTCGATTTGAATTTGTCCACATTCTCTGAGAAATCCAGATTTCTATTTTTGAACTGACTGGAAATAAATAAAACAATGTGCATAAGTCTTACAAAACCAGCTGACTGTTATTGATCTGTGTCGAATAAGTCTTACAAAACCAGCTGACTGTTATTGACCTGTGCCGATTACTAGAATATCTCAATGTTTACTTAGACTGCAAGACATCTTTCCGTTCCCTATTGATTGATATGACCAGCATCAATGCACTTTGTGGAAAAACCGTAAGTGCTTTGATCTTTTTATTACGATGAAAGATATCAGTGGCAGTCCGCACTCTCCGTCGAACCGGCGAGGGTCATCGATATAATGTTTAAGATTATGAATATGTTTATAGGATTTTAATTTTTCTTAATTAAATTTGTGTTGTCCAAATATCGGTTTGACAGCTTTGTTGTCCAAATATCGGTTTGACAGCTTTGTTGTCCAGATATCGGCTTGACAGCTTAGTTGTCCAAATATCGGTTTGACAGCTTTGTTGTCCAGATATCGGCTTGACAGCTTAGTTGTCCAGATATCGGCTTGACAGCTTAGTTGTCCAGATATCGGCTTGACAGCTTTGTTGTCCAGATATCGGCTTGACAGCTTAGTTGTCCAGATATCGGCTTGACAGCTTAGTTGTCCAGATATCGGTTTGACAGCTTTGTTGTCCAGATATCGGTTTGACAGCTTTGTTGTCCAGATATCGGTTTGACAGCTTTATTTTTTGTGTTCTACTTGAACAGACAACCTACATTTTATCTTCTATCTTACATATAACTAGAAACTTGATTACACCTACATTAAAAGCAAGGAGCTCTGTAAAGGTATCTCGATGATCGATCCACGTGGTGAACGAACCCAATACCTTTGTTGAGAAACGTATCTCGATGATCGATCCACGTGGTGAATGAACCCAATACCTTTGTTGAGAAACGTATCTCGATGATCGATCCACGTGGTGAACGAACCCAATACCTTTGTTGAGAAACGTATCTCGATGATCGATCCACGTGGTGAACGAACCCAATACCTTTGTTGAGAAACGTATCTCGATGATCGATCCACGTGGTGAACGAACCCAATACCTTTGTTGAGAAACGTATCTCGATGATCGATCCACCTGGTGAATGAACCCAATACCTTTGTTGAGAAACGTATCTCGATGATCGATCCACCTGGTGAATGAACCCAATACCTTTGTTGAGAAACGTATCTCGATGATCGATCCACGTGGTGAACGAACCCAATACCTTTGTTGAGAAATGTATCTCGATGATCGATCCACGTGGTGAATGAACCCAATACCTTTGTTGAGAAACGTATCTCGATGATCGATCCACGTGGTGAATGAACCCAATACCTTTGTTGAGAAACGTATCTCGATGATCGATCCACGTGGTGAATGAACCCAATACCTTTGTTGAGAAACGTATCTCGATGATCGATCCACGTGGTGAATGAACCCAATACCTTTGTTGAGAAACGTATCTCGATGATCGATCCACGTGGTGAATGAACCCAATACCTTTGTTGAGAAACGTATCTCGATGATCGATCCACCTGGTGAATGAACCCAATACCTTTGTTGAGAAATGTATCTCGATGATCGATCCACCTGGTGAATGAACCAATACCTTGTTGAGAAATGTATCTCGATGATCGATCCACCTGGTGAATGAACCTACCTTGTTGAGAAATGTATCTCGATGATCGATCCACCTGGTGAATGAACCCAATACCTTTGTTGAGAAATGTATCTCGATGATCGATCCACCTGGTGAATGAACCCAATACCTTTGTTGAGAAATGTATCTCGATGATCGATCCACGTGGTGAATGAACCCAATACCTTTGTTGAGAAATGTATCTCGATGATCCATCCACGTGGTGAATGAACCCAATACCTTTGTTGAGAAATGTATCTCGATGATCCATCCACCTGGTGAATGAACCCAATACCTTTGTTGAGAAATGTATCTCGATGATCCATCCACCTGGTGAATGAACCCAATACCTTTGTTGAGAAATGTATCTCGATGATCCATCCACGTGGTGAATGAACCCAATACCTTTGTTGAGAAATGTATCTCGATGATCCATCCACCTGGTGAATGAACCCAATACCTTTGTTGAGAAATGTATCTCGATGATCCATCCACGTGGTGAATGAACCCAATACCTTTGTTGAGAAATGTATCTCGATGATCCATCCACCTGGTGAATGAACCCAATACCTTTGTTGAGAAATGTATCTCGATGATCCATCCACCTGTGAATGAACCAATACCTTGTTGAGAAATGTATCCGATGATCCATCAGGTGAATGAACCCAATACCTTTGTTGAGAAATGTATCTCGATGATCCATCCACCTGGTGAATGAACCCAATACCTTTGTTGAGAAATGTATCTCGATGATCCATCCACCTGGTGAATGAACCCAATACCTTTGTTGAGAAATGTATCTCGATGATCCATCCACCTGGTGAATGAACCCAATACCTTTGTTGAGAAATGTATCTCGATGATCCATCCACGTGGTGAATGAACCCAATACCTTTGTTGAGAAATGTATCTCGATGATCCATCCACCTGGTGAATGAACCCAATACCTTTGTTGAGAAATGTATCTCGATGATCCATCCACGTGGTGAATGAACCCAATACCTTTGTTGAGAAATGTATCTCGATGATCCATCCACCTGGTGAATGAACCCAATACCTTTGTTGAGAAATGTATCTCGATGATCCATCCACCTGGTGAATGAACCCAATACCTTTGTTGAGAAATGTATCTCGATGATCCATCCACCTGGTGAATGAACCCAATACCTTTGTTGAGAAAGGTATCTCGATGATCCATCCACCTGGTGAATGAACCCAATACCTTTGTTGAGAAAGGTATCTCGATGATCGATCCACGTGGTGAATGAACCCAATACCTTGTTGAGAACGTATCTCGATGATCCACCTGGTGAATGAACCCAATACCTTTGTTGAGAAATGTATCTCGATGATCCATCCACGTGGTGAATGAACCCAATACCTTTGTTGAGAAATGTATCTCGATGATCCATCCACCTGGTGAATGAACCCAATACCTTTGTTGAGAAATGTATCTCGATGATCCATCCACCTGGTGAATGAACCCAATACCTTTGTTGAGAAATGTATCTCGATGATCCATCCACCTGGTGAATGAACCCAATACCTTTGTTGAGAAATGTATCTCGATGATCCATCCACGTGGTGAATGAACCCAATACCTTTGTTGAGAAATGTATCTCGATGATCCATCCACCTGGTGAATGAACCCAATACCTTTGTTGAGAAATGTATCTCGATGATCCATCCACCTGGTGAATGAACCCAATACCTTTGTTGAGAAATGTATCTCGATGATCCATCCACCTGGTGAATGAACCCAATACCTTTGTTGAGAAATGTATCTCGATGATCCATCCACCTGGTGAATGAACCCAATACCTTTGTTGAGAAATGTATCTCGATGATCCATCCACGTGGTGAATGAACCCAATACCTTTGTTGAGAAATGTATCTCGATGATCCATCCACCTGGTGAATGAACCCAATACCTTTGTTGAGAAATGTATCTCGATGATCCATCCACCTGGTGAATGAACCCAATACCTTTGTTGAGAAATGTATCTCGATGATCCATCCACCTGGTGAATGAACCCAATACCTTTGTTGAGAAATGTATCTCGATGATCCATCCACGTGGTGAATGAACCCAATACCTTTGTTGAGAAACGTATCTCGATGATCGATCCACCTGGTGAATGAACCCAATACCTTTGTTGAGAAATGTATCTCGATGATCCATCCACGTGGTGAATGAACCCAATACCTTTGTTGAGAAATGTATCTCGATGATCCATCCACGTGGTGAATGAACCCAATACCTTTGTTGAGAAATGTATCTCGATGATCCATCCACCTGGTGAATGAACCCAATACCTTTGTTGAGAAACGTATCTCGATGATCCATCCACCTGGTGAATGAACCCAATACCTTTGTTGAGAAACGTATCTCGATGATCGATCCACCTGGTGAACGAACCCAATACCTTTGTTGAGAAACGTATCTCGATGATCGATCCACGTGGTGAATGAACCCAATACCTTTGTTGAGAAACGTATCTCGATCGATCCACGTGGTGAATGAACCCAATACCTTTGTTGAGAAACGTATCTCGATGATCGATCCACGTGGTGAATGAACCCAATACCTTTGTTGAGAAACGTATCTCGATCGATCCACGTGGTGAATGAACCCAATACCTTTGTTGAGAAACGTATCTCGATGATCGATCCACGTGGTGAATGAACCCAATACCTTTGTTGAGAAAGTATCTCGATCGATCCACTGGTGAATGAACCCAATACCTTTGTTGAGAAAGTATCTCGATGATCGATCCACGTGGTGAATGAACCCAATACCTTTGTTGAGAAATGTATCTCGATGATCCATCCACCTGGTGAATGAACCCAATACCTTTGTTGAGAAACGTATCTCGATGATCCATCCACCTGGTGAATGAACCCAATACCTTTGTTGAGAAACGTATCTCGATGATCGATCCACCTGGTGAAGGAACCCAATACCTTTGTTGAGAAACGTATCTCGATGATCGATCCACGTGGTGAATGAACCCAATACCTTTGTTGAGAAATGTATCTCGATGATCGATCCACGTGGTGAATGAACCCAATACCTTTGTTGAGAAATGTATCTCGATGATCGATCCACGTGGTGAATGAACCCAATACCTTTGTTGAGAAACGTATCTCGATGATCGATCCACGTGGTGAATGAACCCAATACCTTTGTTGAGAAACGTATCTCGATGATCGATCCACCTGGTGAACGAACCCAATACCTTTGTTGAGAAATGTATCTCGATGATCCATCCACCTGGTGAATGAACCCAATACCTTTGTTGAGAAATGTATCTCGATGATCGATCCACGTGGTGAATGAACCCAATACCTTTGTTGAGAAATGTATCTCGATGATCGATCCACGTGGTGAATGAACCCAATACCTTTGTTGAGAAACGTATCTCGATGATCGATCCACGTGGTGAATGAACCCAATACCTTTGTTGAGAAATGTATCTCGATGATCGATCCACGTGGTGAATGAACCCAATACCTTTGTTGAGAAATGTATCTCGATGATCGATCCACGTGGTGAATGAACCCAATACCTTTGTTGAGAAACGTATCTCGATGATCGATCCACGTGGTGAATGAACCCAATACCTTTGTTGAGAAAGGTATCTCGATGATCGATCCACGTGGTGAATGAACCCAATACCTTTGTTGAGAAATGTATCTCGATGATCGATCCACCTGGTGAATGAACCCAATACCTTTGTTGAGAAACGTATCTCGATGATCCATCCACCTGGTGAATGAACCCAATACCTTTGTTGAGAAATGTATCTCGATGATCGATCCACCTGGTGAATGAACCCAATACCTTTGTTGAGAAATGTATCTCGATGATCGATCCACCTGGTGAATGAACCCAATACCTTTGTTGAGAAACGTATCTCGATGATCGATCCACCTGGTGAATGAACCCAATACCTTTGTTGAGAAACGTATCTCGATGATCGATCCACGTGGTGAATGAACCCAATACCTTTGTTGAGAAACGTATCTCGATGATCGATCCACGTGGTGAATGAACCCAATACCTTTGTTGAGAAATGTATCTCGATGATCGATCCACCTGGTGAATGAACCCAATACCTTTGTTGAGAAACGTATCTCGATGATCGATCCACCTGGTGAATGAACCCAATACCTTTGTTGAGAAACGTATCTCGATGATCGATCCACGTGGTGAATGAACCCAATACCTTTGTTGAGAAACGTATCTCGATGATCGATCCACCTGGTGAATGAACCCAATACCTTTGTTGAGAAACGTATCTCGATGATCGATCCACCTGGTGAATGAACCCAATACCTTTGTTGAGAAATGTATCTCGATGATCGATCCACCTGGTGAATGAACCCAATACCTTTGTTGAGAAACGTATCTCGATGATCGATCCACCTGGTGAATGAACCCAATACCTTTGTTGAGAAAGGTATCTCGATGATCGATCCACCTGGTGAATGAACCCAATACCTTTGTTGAGAAAGGTATCTCGATGATCGATCCACGTGGTGAATGAACCCAATACCTTTGTTGAGAAATGTATCTCGATGATCCATCCACCTGGTGAATGAACCCAATACCTTTGTTGAGAAACGTATCTCGATGATCGATCCACCTGGTGAACGAACCCAATACCTTTGTTGAGAAATGTATCTCGATGATCGATCCACCTGGTGAATGAACCCAATACCTTTGTTGAGAAACGTATCTCGATGATCGATCCACCTGGTGAATGAACCCAATACCTTTGTTGAGAAACGTATCTCGATGATCGATCCACGTGGTGAATGAACCCAATACCTTTGTTGAGAAACGTATCTCGATGATCGATCCACGTGGTGAATGAACCCAATACCTTTGTTGAGAAATGTATCTCGATGATCGATCCACCTGGTGAACGAACCCAATACCTTTGTTGAGAAACGTATCTCGATGATCCATCCACCTGGTGAATGAACCCAATACCTTTGTTGAGAAATGTATCTCGATGATCGATCCACCTGGTGAATGAACCCAATACCTTTGTTGAGAAATGTATCTCGATGATCGATCCACCTGGTGAATGAACCCAATACCTTTGTTGAGAAATGTATCTCGATGATCGATCCACCTGGTGAATGAACCCAATACCTTTGTTGAGAAATGTATCTCGATGATCGATCCACCTGGTGAACGAACCCAATACCTTTGTTGAGAAATGTATCTCGATGATCGATCCACGTGGTGAATGAACCCAATACCTTTGTTGAGAAACGTATCTCGATGATCCATCCACGTGGTGAATGAACCCAATACCTTTGTTGAGAAATGTATCTCGATGATCGATCCACCTGGTGAATGAACCCAATACCTTTGTTGAGAAATGTATCTCGATGATCCATCCACGTGGTGAATGAACCCAATACCTTTGTTGAGAAAGGTATCTCGATGATCGATCCACCTGGTGAATGAACCCAATACCTTTGTTGAGAAATGTATCTCGATGATCGATCCACCTGGTGAACGAACCCAATACCTTTGTTGAGAAATGTATCTCGATGATCGATCCACCTGGTGAATGAACCCAATACCTTTGTTGAGAAACGTATCTCGATGATCGATCCACCTGGTGAATGAACCCAATACCTTTGTTGAGAAATGTATCTCGATGATCGATCCACCTGGTGAATGAACCCAATACCTTTGTTGAGAAATGTATCTCGATGATCCATCCACCTGGTGAATGAACCCAATACCTTTGTTGAGAAATGTATCTCGATGATCGATCCACCTGGTGAACGAACCCAATACCTTTGTTGAGAAATGTATCTCGATGATCGATCCACCTGGTGAACGAACCCAATACCTTTGTTGAGAAATGTATCTCGATGATCGATCCACCTGGTGAATGAACCCAATACCTTTGTTGAGAAATGTATCTCGATGATCGATCCACCTGGTGAATGAACCCAATACCTTTGTTGAGAAATGTATCTCGATGATCGATCCACCTGGTGAATGAACCCAATACCTTTGTTGAGAAATGTATCTCGATGATCGATCCACCTGGTGAAGGAACCCAATACCTTTGTTGAGAAATGTATCTCGATGATCGATCCACGTGGTGAATGAACCCAATACCTTTGTTGAGAAATGTATCTCGATGATCGATCCACCTGGTGAATGAACCCAATACCTTTGTTGAGAAATGTATCTCGATGATCGATCCACCTGGTGAATGAACCCAATACCTTTGTTGAGAAATGTATCTCGATGATCGATCCACCTGGTGAATGAACCCAATACCTTTGTTGAGAAATGTATCTCGATGATCGATCCACCTGGTGAATGAACCCAATACCTTTGTTGAGAAATGTATCTCGATGATCGATCCACCTGGTGAACGAACCCAATACCTTTGTTGAGAAATGTATCTCGATGATCGATCCACCTGGTGAATGAACCCAATACCTTTGTTGAGAAATGTATCTCGATGATCGATCCACCTGGTGAATGAACCCAATACCTTTGTTGAGAAATGTATCTCGATGATCGATCCACCTGGTGAATGAACCCAATACCTTTGTTGAGAAATGTATCTCGATGATCGATCCACCTGGTGAATGAACCCAATACCTTTGTTGAGAAATGTATCTCGATGATCGATCCACGTGGTGAATGAACCCAATACCTTTGTTGAGAAATGTATCTCGATGATCGATCCACCTGGTGAATGAACCCAATACCTTTGTTGAGAAATGTATCTCGATGATCGATCCACGTGGTGAATGAACCCAATACCTTTGTTGAGAAATGTATCTCGATGATCGATCCACGTGGTGAATGAACCCAATACCTTTGTTGAGAAATGTATCTCGATGATCGATCCACCTGGTGAATGAACCCAATACCTTTGTTGAGAAATGTATCTCGATGATCGATCCACGTGGTGAATGAACCCAATACCTTTGTTGAGAAATGTATCTCGATGATCGATCCACCTGGTGAATGAACCCAATACCTTTGTTGAGAAATGTATCTCGATGATCCATCCACGTGGTGAATGAACCCAATACCTTTGTTGAGAAATGTATCTCGATGATCCATCCACGTGGTGAATGAACCCAATACCTTTGTTGAGAAATGTATCTCGATGATCCATCCACGTGGTGAATGAACCCAATACCTTTGTTGAGAAATGTATCTCGATGATCCATCCACGTGGTGAATGAACCCAATACCTTTGTTGAGAAATGTATCTCGATGATCGATCCACCTGGTGAATGAACCCAATACCTTTGTTGAGAAATGTATCTCGATGATCGATCCACCTGGTGAATGAACCCAATACCTTTGTTGAGAAATGTATCTCGATGATCGATCCACCTGGTGAATGAACCCAATACCTTTGTTGAGAAATGTATCTCGATGATCGATCCACCTGGTGAATGAACCCAATACCTTTGTTGAGAAACGTATCTCGATGATCGATCCACGTGGTGAATGAACCCAATACCTTTGTTGAGAAACGTATCTCGATGATCGATCCACCTGGTGAATGAACCCAATACCTTTGTTGAGAAATGTATCTCGATGATCCATCCACGTGGTGAATGAACCCAATACCTTTGTTGAGAAAGGTATCTCGATGATCCATCCACCTGGTGAATGAACCCAATACCTTTGTTGAGAAATGTATCTCGATGATCGATCCACGTGGTGAATGAACCCAATACCTTTGTTGAGAAATGTATCTCGATGATCGATCCACCTGGTGAATGAACCCAATACCTTTGTTGAGAAATCTGATCTCGATATCACATGTGCATGAACCCATACCTTTTTCGAAATGTATTGATACATCCAGGTGAATGAACCTTAATCCTTGTCACTGTAAGTCATCAGAATAGAATCAAGATCCAACCTGTAGAATGAAGATGAGATCTTATGTTGGAAAATTACACTCAAAGTATGCATCACGGCTGATAGGAAACACAATACTATTGGCTGAATTGTGAAAATGTATCTCGAAGATCGATCACAACCTGTAGAAAACCAATAGTGCTGTTGAATAATGTATCGAAAGAGTCGCATACCATGACAGTAAGAAATAGAATCCAAATAATTTTAAGAAATCTATCTCGATGAATCGATCTACCTAGAATAGAAAATTAAGTATTTTGAGAAAGTATCTCGATGAAAGATCCACCTGGGATGATCCCAATATGTTGAGAAAGACGAGATAGATCCACTGAGAGAATGAATCAAGATTAACTGTGGTTGAGCATGATCTCGATGGGGTCATCCACCTGGTGAAGAACCCAAGGGGTCTTACCTTTGTTGAGATGATGTTCAGAACAGATATGGTAGAATAACCAATACCTTAGTTTGAGAATGTATCTCGATGATCATCCACCTGGTGAATGAACCCAATACCTTTGTTGAGAAATGTATCTCGATGATCGATCCACCTGGTGAATGAACCCAATACCTTTGTTGAGATCTATGATGATCCACCTGTGATCCTCGAAAAGATTTAGATCTCCACCTGGTGAATGAACCCAATACCTTTGTTGAGAAATGTATCTCGATGATCGATCCACCTGGTGAATGAACCCAATACCTTTGTTGAGAAATGTATCTCGATGATCGATCCACCTGGTGAATGAACCCAATACCTTTGTTGAGAAATGTATCTCGATGATCCATCCACCTGGTGAATGAACCCAATACCTTTGTTGAGAAATGTATCTCGATGATCGATCCACCTGGTGAATGAACCCAATACCTTTGTTGAGAAATGTATCTCGATGATCGATCCACGTGGTGAATGAACCCAATACCTTTGTTGAGAAACGTATCTCGATGATCGATCCACCTGGTGAACGAACCGAATACCTTTGTTGAGAAAGCTATGATTCTCCATACCACAGAGATTTCCTTCCTCCCCCATCCCTTCCTATCTCCCAATTATTAAAGATACCACACAGGGTGTCAGGGTGTTGCAGTTCTCTACTTAATCTTGATCCACTGTAAGAAACAAATACAGAGAATAGATTCATCAAATCGTATATCCCAATACATAGTAGAACTGTTATTAGATGTTAGATGTGTGTATGTTTAGGAACAAGATTAAACAACTAAACAAAGTATGCATCGGAACTGATAGGAAAACAAAGACACAATATTAAGAGCATGAATATACTCAGTGGAAACATATGGGTGTGAAGCATGGACATTTAACAAGGCAGTAGAAAAACATATATGTGCTGTTGAATATAAGTTGTTACAGAAGAGTCGTCTATATACCATGGACAGATAAGAGAACCAGAAATCCAAATCCAAATCTATCCAAAAAGAAATCTCAATCAAAGAAAACTGGCGGATGCTACAAATAAGAATTAGAAAATTAAAGTATTTTGGACGTATAAAAAGACACGAAGGACTGGAGAAGACCAACATAGAAGGAGGCATCCCGGCAAAGAGGAGAAGAGGAAGACCACGGAGAAGATGAATTCAAGATGTAACTGATGGTTTGAGCATGACCGCTGCAGAGGTGGGACATCTGGCCTACGAGAGAGAGAACCTTCCAAAGACTGTTAAGATGGCAACGTTCTGCTCAGGACAAGCTATTTAATGATGATGATGTTCAGGAACAAGATATTTAGAATAACCAATATCAAGATATAAGTTTGATGGCAATTTCATAGCAAAATACTAGCAACACGTAAAAGTAATGTTGAAATATCAAATACAAATCTTTAATTAGTCAGAATTGAAACATTAGTCTAGTGTGTTTTCTTACTAAAACCTGTTGTCTCTACTTCAATTCCTGCTTTATGATTCTATGGAATTATCCATCCTGGTGACATCTTGCAGTTGAAACAAAATATAAATTATAAAACAGGGTGTTTCAAAGCTCTAGCAAGGATGGTAAAAAGTGAGAAGTGGGGTGAGTTCTGTCAACGGGTGAGCAACGACAAATTGTTGAATCTGTTCTGGCGATTGCACAGAAGTATGAATGGTACAGTGAAGAATCGATGTGTTCCTGACTTCCAGAGCATGGATCTTACTTGGCAGAGGACAGATGAAAACAAGGGTAGGGCTCTGTTTGCGTACTATCTAGAGCAGAGTGACCAGAAACACATGGTAGGGCGAAACACTGCAAGAGAATCCATTGCAGGTAAATGTCAGAACCAGGAATTAGACGAAGATGACTAGGTGACGGTGGAGGAAATCAAGGATGCGGTACGGAGAGCAAAAAACAGTGTACCTGGTCCAGGTAGCATACGGTATGGTGACATTGGCGAGTTGTCTGATGGTGAGTGGGAAGAACTGGCTGGCATCTACAACAAAAGCATTGAGACTGCAGTAATCAACGAAGAATGGTTGCATAGCTACCTGGTACCTCTGCCAAAGCCTGGCAAAGACCACACAAAATTCAGGACTAACGGGTATTCACCATGCAGAATAAAATAGGCAAGTTGCTGGATAAAATATTGCCAGGAATATATCCTGCCCAACTAGAACGGTTATGTCTCGTTCCACCCACCCTTGAAGGGTACCGTCCAAATATAGAGACATGACGTAACGCAGCGGTTTTTGCCCACGATGTCTATGAGGGGTTTCACTTGGGCATTGAGACATGTGCTGCTGCAATTGACCTCGAAGATGCCTATAATAGAGTGGCTTTGCAGTTTGTAATGGTACCGCTGACGGAACCCAATGTCAGTCCATTCCTCCTCAATTGGATCTTTGCAGCCCTCTTCCAGCGAAAAGTAGTGTTTAAATGTGGCAGCTGGACGTCATCACCAACAACAATACACCCTGGCTTACTACAAGAGTCGCCATTAGCTCCGGTGTTGTTTAATGCCTATACTGTGAGAATCACAGAAGAACAGATCACGGGTAGAGGAAGGGCAATGTCATATGCAGATGATGTGTTGGTGTATCGTCAGGGCAAGGATAGATAACAGCTTGTGGAGGAACTTCAGTCAGAACTCGACCGCATAGGTAGGTGGTGCGGTGAAGCAGGAGCATTGGTCAACCCCACAAAAGCAGCGGTGACATGGTTCTCTTTAAACAACTGCATCGTCAACACTCCAACACCACCTGTGGTTTGTGTTCATAGGTGGTGGAGCGGTCTCAGTCTATGAAACACCTTGGGTTGCGGTTTGATCGTAGTCTAGCTTTTACGGAACACATAGCTCATGTGATAATGGAGGCGAGGAAGGGTTTGACTGTGATGAGGGTAATGGATGCGACGAATTGTGAGCAGCGCCATCTTTGTCTTTATACCAGGGTCTGGTCCTTTCTGTGCTTGAGTATGCTCTGGCGATCCTGACTCTCAGTCATAGTCAGATGAAACGACTGGAAAGAATACAAAACGAGGCGATGCGCATTATACTTGGATGCACTAAAGACACGTCGTGCATGGCGATGCGCTATCTTCTTGACTATAATACTATGGAATATAGAACACTGATGAGCCGTGCATACCTTCGAGTCAATGCTGACACACAACATCCTGTACACATGGAAATAAAGAGACAAAAAGAAAGTAGATAAAAAGAGAAAAATCTTGGATGGGTCAGGCCGAGGACTGTATTGAGCAGGTGTGTACACTTGAAGACATTGATCCCGGTGAAGAATGGATACCAGTGACAACAGGAATCAATACATCATTTTCGGTATGCATCGAACTTGATAAAGATTGCAGACAACACAACGCACTTGTCGTGGAGGCAGCAGTTCAGGCATTAATTTCTGAGAACTCATCTGAGCATGATGTAATCATTTATACGGATGTTTCGGAGATTCAATATGTGCGGAGCTCGTGGGTTTCCTGCTCAGGTCGGAGGGATGTTGTGACGGAAGACAGTGGTGGTTTTGCCGTGACTACGAGCAGTCTCACTATGGAAATCATTACGGTTACTAAAGCGATGATTTTCCTGGAATCACAGACTTTTATCCATGCATGTTTTCTCAGTGACTCAATGAGTATGCTCAGGAAAATTGAAACAGGATGGGCTAGGAGACATTGGATGGAGTCGTTGGGAGGTCTAAGCTGACAAAGGTCAGTTTTATTTTTGTGCCAGGGCGTGCAGGTGTAAGGGGAATGAACGTGCGAATAGGCTTGCAGGTATGGCTGCTGTACAAAGCAGGCGAGCAATGGACCATGCTGATATTTGATATTATAAATTCCCTAAGGGAGAGAGGATGTGTACATGATTCATGTAATAGTGGAGAATCTACAACACTAACCAGACTGCAATAACTCCAAGTCAAGTGTGGTGTAGCTCGACAAGAACGCTACGCTGGTAGCCACATAAGAATAGTAAACCAACAAAGAACCGGTGTCGTTAGTCGTCACACGCTTAGGGAAATAATGAGGGGGAGATCGGAGCACTTAGGGATTAATTGTTTCGACGTGCAGTGATGATGATCCGACGACTAAACTAAACTAAACTATTATTCTTAAATCATTTTTTCTCAGAGTATGTCCAACATATCTACATGGTCTTTTTCTTATAACTTTAGAAATGTATGGAACATATAGTAATATGACTTTTAGAAAACGTTTCATGTGTGATCGACATGCATCAATCCTTTACAAGCCATTCATGGCGGTTACACATCTCCTTTGACATTGAGAGTAGTTGGTGTTGTAAATCTTGTTATTTGCATTGGTTTCTGGAAGGAATAGAAATATTACCAACATTATATGCGTATAAACTGCACATACACATCTCTTAGTGTAGACAATGTGATAACAGTAGTAACAAATTATATTACCATTCTATAATTTATTAATCAGACAGACCATACAGCTGGATAGTGCTTGAGTAGTCTGGATTCTCCGCTAGGAGTTAATTATTATTTTTCAAGTTGGTTTGTCTGATATAACCAATACAAAACTCGTTCTTATGTTAAAAAAAGCGTGCCTCGTTTCAAGTGGCTGTAATCTTTAACATAAACATACACACAAAACATATCTCTCTTCTATGAATCTAACATATTGACTCAATCTGTTGTGTCTATGCGTAGGCTTTTACAACTGTTGTACTTGTTGTTTCATTGACGGATTTTGAATAGGCTATTGTCTATTTTCTAGTTCTGTGTAGTTTTGAATAAATATTGTCGCTTTTTTAAAACCTTGCGCAATCATCGTGGCGTATTTCTTTTGCAGACAATTGCTCTCATCACAGCCCGCTTGAAGAACTCTCGGTCTCTAGTAAGTTCTCTCACCTTCTCCATCGTCATGTTCTTGATTACTTTACTGCCCTATTGCAACCGTCGTCTTAGTAGTCCCCTGCTTTGTCTTCCAGGAACCAATCTCATCCACTTTTTCTTTTAACTTTTCTCTCCAAACAACTGCGACGTTTAATCTCATCCACTTTTTCTTTTAACTTTTCTCTCCAAACAACTGCGACGTTTAATCTCATCCACTTTTTCTTTTAACTTTTCTCTCCAAACAACTGCGACGTTTAATCTCATCCACTTTTTCTTTTAACTTTTCTCTCCAAACAACTGCGACGTTTAATCTGACCAAAGTATTTTCGGGATGATGTTGTTTATGAGTCAGTGTTCTTCATTGTTCATGTCTTGAATGGTGTCTATATTTGTTTTCTTCTATGTCTACGGCGTTCTGCGAACTTTTCTGTAACACCTTGGGTTGTAGTATCAGTTGATTTTCTTTGATTTTAAGTTCTTTCTGCATAAATGTTTCTTCTCTTTTCTGTCCATGGTATAGGGAAGACTCTATAACACTTCAATTCAAATACACATATATGTTTTTCCCACTGCCTTGTTTAATACTGCATCATACCCATAATTGGTGTGAATTGTATGGTTTAAAGAACTTCACGATAAAACTTCTACCAGATCAAACAATCAACAGAACCGCTATGACAACGGCTAGAGTCCTCTAAGTGAATAACAGTGTACATGGATAATAGCAAGATAAACCACTCTTCAAACTAACAACGGTAAAGAAAACACATTTATCTTTTGGTGAATAAAATGGAAGAAACGTTTCTTATCTTTTATCTGTGACTAGTGTCGCTAATCCACACAAACTGGTTTATTGACGTTCTAAAGCATGTCTTAAGTGACCTGGATCAATATCAGTAGAGTGCGATCTGGTGATATCAGGAGGTATGCTTAGTTTTCATTGAAGCTCGTTTTACCAAACACAGTATAGGAATTAAAATAAGTTGGACTTAATCTTTGAGGGCGATCAGAAGAACTGAAAAAGTTCAATGCCACATAATAAACAAGTAGGTGGATGAAAACAAATGTTAGTAAACTATGGCCTAGGTTTTTCCAATGATTTATCGACTGTTGTATTTTTCATACTTTCTTTATTCCATCAAGCGTTCTCGAAATAAAAAGTACGAGTTTGGCGTATATTCTTGCTAGTTATAAATGTACTGCCTCTGTTGATATCAAATTGTAGCCATCTTTTGTATCGTGTATTAATCTTCATCTAGCTCTTCCTTCTGTCCGCTGTTTGTTATCAATAAGTCAAGATATTTAATTACTATTGTTGAATAAAGCTGCATTACTTTTAATATATGGCAGAAACAGTTACATCATACATCTTTGCTCAACTGGTTTGAAACATATGTTCAATAAAATCCATTTTTTTTCTTGATGTCTCCATGTAGTTCACGCAAAAATATATTTAATGAACAATCATGTGACGTTATTTCGTACTGACCTGACTATACAGTATGAGATTTAAGTCACACGTTATTCTGTTTTTAGAATTTCTAGAGCTTGAGAGGAAATACATTGTGTGATAATCTTCATTAATGAATTTGATCAGCTTGGTAGACATGAGTTGCATATTTGGACTGGTCAAGATTCTCAGTGCGGCATGTCGTTTACACGTTACAATCTTAGTATATACAAATTAAAATGATATTGATGATATCTTTGCCGGAGTTCAGAAAGACCGAAGAAGTTTGATGACACATAATGAACATTACGTTTTTGTTTGATCGACACAAGTGCTAAGAACTTATACGAGATGTTTTCTAAATGATTCCTAATCTAAAGGTTCGCATTTATTCGCAGTTCAATCAAGCAATCCCGTATAAGAGAACATATTAGTTGTCATTAGGCATCTGGGATCGCAAGAGAGAGTTGTCATTAGTCATCGCATTCGGCTATGTTTATCTATCAGTTTCTATTGTTACCTCTAGTAGATGGCTAGAGCTTTTCTGTTCGTTAGATTTGTAGTGTTTTATCCATATGATGGAACTAGTTCTTTGCGTATACTCTTTTCATAACTGTGTGACAAATATCTCTTTGCTTATAGATGTATACTCTTTTCATAACTGTGTGACAAATATCTCTTTGCTTATAGATGAAAACTCTGTTCATGACTGTGTGACAAATATCTCTTTCATGGTCAGTGAATACTCACCTCATAACTGTGTGATAAATATCTATTTGATGGTCAGTGTATCCTCACTTCATAACTGTGTGATAAATATCTATTTGATGGTCAGTGTATCCTCACTTCATAACTGTGTGATAAATATCTCTTTGATGGTCAGTGTATCCTCACTCCATAACTGTGTGACAAATATCTCTACGATAGTCGGTGTATCCTCTAAATATATGTATGACAACTGCGTCTTTGCTGTGTTCTCTACATAGAAGTGAAACAATCATTCTGTTTGCTTGCCAGTACATCTTCTACATAATTTGATCGCAAATGTTTCCAATATCATAGCAAATACGTCTTATAAAACTAACACAAAGAACTTTTCTAAGCGAATTATTAGCACACATATAACAACAAATAAACAACGGACATTAACATAAAAAGCTCTCAGGGCAATTAATTCATCCCATTATTTACAGATAACTGTCACTTTTCGATATTAGTTATTGGTTAGTGAACCGACGCCATAGCTCACAGGACAGATTGATAGGTGTTCAGTCTCACCCCCTAATAGATGTGTAAGATATGCATACGAATGGTTATTGTTGTTCCTTACCTTGCTCTCATTCAGTATATCTTGTACAACGTGTAGTTCGTTCAGTCTCACCCTCTAATAGATGTGAAAGATATGCATACGAATGGTTATTGTTGTTCCTTACCCTGCTCTCATTTAGTTCTTCTTGTACAACGTGTAGTTCCAAACTTCTTAAATCATTTTCTTTATTCAATATCAATTTTTCATGTCCTCATCCAACAAGTGATGGCCAAGAGATCGAAGACATTCCCTTTATCCATCGTTAACTCCCGACGATCAATGATGTCTGTGCAAGTCTGCCCGCTCTCTTATTGCCTTGAACATATGCACGTCCGCGACAGTAGATCCCCTTAAGCCTCTGAGATTGGAAATGTCTCAATAAATACTAGAGATATCAGTGGAAACTTAGTGAACTGAACACACCTCTCGCCCACTAACATAACAGACGTAGAAGGTACGTTATGACATATCATATCACAGTCTATGTATACGAGCTAGAGACATTGAGCTAAATATAACATCACAGTTGTTTAAGTAGCACATATTGACTTGGACATTGTGCAATTAAGTAGAAAAAACCCCTTCAAAATGCTTTGGAACATGCATGCTACAGCAGAGTTCTCAAAATGTCTAAGACAGAAAAACTCAGAACCGAAGAGCATAGATTCATGAGAAAAATAAGATTGAACAAAATGAAATAATTTTAACATAAAAATTCATGGTGTTTTGGAAAATATAACTATAAATAGTGGGATTTCATGAAACCAGTGAAGATAAAAGTAACATAGACGATGATTACGAAATGTGATAGATGACTTGAGCATGATATCAACAGACATAACAACTGGTCTATGATAGAGACACAACTCAGAAGCACTGCTATAGGGGCACACAGTTTGCAGAAGACATGCAAGTACGGAATGATAATTAGTGGGAATTACATGTTAACGTTAATATAAGAAATAACAGAAATCATTCTTCTTCTTTTTTCATTATTTTCACAACCCTACTTTACATTTTAATGTGCAACATCATGAAGAACATGCGTTTTCCAACACACATAATACAACTCATAGAATCACTATACCACAACCAACATGCAATCATTAAAATAGGAGGTGAAATCGCTAAATGGGTCGAGATTCAAAAGAGAGTAAGACAAGGATGTATTCTGTCCCCAAACGTATTCAACAAATATGCGGAGAATTATATGATAAATGTAAAAGACGATGCCAACTATGTGAATTACGACCCTTTCAATATAGGCGGCAAGTCCATACCAGAGTTTAAATACGCAGACGACACAGTATTATTATCCACCAGCATACAGGGTTTGGAAAACCTAATCATGATAACCAAGAAACATAGTAAAGACCAACATCTACATTTGAAAAAATCTGGCCAGCAATGGCGGAATGCGGGAGGGCCATTCAGAGTCAGAACTGTTTGATTCTGAACACGACTTTGCTAGCGCATTTTCGTCATGTTTGGTCCGGTATTTTCCAGTTTCGTTTGCCGAGCTACTGAGTTAGTGCTTGAGCAACGCTGTGAGCTATGACTGTTAGATGGAATGATTTTTGCTGTGTCAACCGTGCGTTTGTTGTGTGTATTCAAAAATGGCGGACAGCGGTTATGACGCTCAATCTGCTGTATGCAGTTATATTGCGAGTGCAGAAAGCTGGATTTTGTCATGATTGATGTTCCCTTCGACAAGAATTGCAATTCAAGTGATGAACAGTTTTGTGTTGCTACATTAGCGACGGCCATATGCATTTTATACGGTGCAGGTTGCTTTTGTGGCGGTACGCGGCTGTTTCATTCTGGAATTAGTTCACACAGGAAACATTTCACAGTTGTTAGCATTTCGTGTGATTTTCATTGGCAGAGGAACGCAGCAATTATGGGGTGACCCGTTGCAGTG
The DNA here is from genome assembly GCA_020796225.1 of Arion vulgaris. Classification (NCBI taxonomy): domain Eukaryota; kingdom Metazoa; phylum Mollusca; class Gastropoda; order Stylommatophora; family Arionidae; genus Arion; species Arion vulgaris. The sequence goes on along the minus strand of CM036756.1, from coordinate 47,519,598 downwards.
AAGTTGGAACCGTACTTATGAACTATGAACATCTACATTTGAGTAACCAAAAAAAAAAAATAATGTCAACTGACAAAACAAACGGCTCACTTAGCATCCAAATAAACAATGAAGAACTTCAAAGTATAGAGAGCTACGAAGACCTGGGCTCAATAGTCAATAATAACGGCGACTGTTCCAAAGAGATCTCAAGAAGATTGGCAATAGCAATCAGGAAATTAAACACTGAAGAACATGTGGTAAAGCACCAGCATAATATTAAAATTAAAAATACTAAGAACATGCATTTTTCCATTGGCTAATTATGTTTGTTAATCATGGTCCATTACACAAACAACAAGCAGGAAAATCCAGTCCTTCGAAACGAAATGCTACAGAAAGATCCTACAAATATCATGGACAGAAAGAAGGAAGAATACTGATGTCCTGAAAGAACTAAATGTTAAAGACAATTGGCTGATAAACAATATACTATACAGACAAATTAGATAATTTGGCCACATTACGCGTCACCTGGAGAGAACAGTATTGAAGTGCAGGGTCCCAGGACGCCGAGGCAGACCAAGAAGAAGATGGCTACAAGATATTAAAGAAACAATGAATATGATCATCGGCGAAGTGGCTGAACTGGCTAGAGACAGAGTGAATTTCAGATGCGCTGCAAAGAGAGCAACCTCCTATAAAGGACACGCATCTTGATGATGAGTGCACACTTAATGTGACCTTTGCGGCTCTGTGCAACTATCTTTGACATATGTGTATGTGCTTGTTTGTAGCTGTTTCCTGGAGCCAGTGTTCAGTAGGTATGTGCTTGTTTGTATCTGTTTCCTGGAGCCAGTGTTTGGAAGGTATGTGCTTGTTTGTAGCTGTTTCCTGGAGCCAGTGTTTGGAAGGTATGTGCTTGTTTGTAGCTGTTTCCTGGAGCCAGTGTTTGGAAGGTATGTGCTTGTTTGTAGCTGTTTCCTGGAGCCAGTGTTTGGTAGGTATGTACTTGTTTGTATCTGTTTCCTGGAGCCAGTGTTTGGTAGGTATGTACTTGTTTGTATCTGTTTCCTGGAGCCAGTGTTTGGAAGGTATGTGCTTGTTTGTATCTGTTTCTTGGAGCCAGTGTTTGGAAGGTATATGCTTGTTTGTAGCTGTTTCCTGGAGCCAGTGTTTGGAAGGTATGTGCTTGTTTGTAGCTGTTTCCTGGAGCCAGTGTTTGAAAGGTATGTGCTTGTTTGTATCTGTTTCCTGGAGTCAGTGTTTGGAAGGTATGTGCTTGTTTGTATCTGTTTCCTGGAGCCAGTGTTTGGTAGGTATGTACTTGTTTGCCTGGAGCCAGTGTTTGGAAGGTATGTGCTTGTTTGTATCTGTTTCCTGGAGCCAGTGTTTGGAAGGTATGTGCTTGTTTGTAGCTGTTTCCTGGAGCCAGTGTTTGGTAGGTATGTACTTGTTTGTATCTGTTTCCTGGAGCCAGTGTTTGGTAGGTATATGCTTGTTTGTATCTGTTTCCTGGAGCTACTGTTTGGTAGGTATGTACTTGTTTGTATCTGTTTCCCGGAGCCAGTGTTTGGAAGATATGTGCTTGTTTGTATCTGTTTCCTGGAGCAAGTGTTCGGTAGGTCCAAAATGGTAGGTTGCTTATACGGGAATGTAGTCTATCAAAGTTTTCGACCTCTAGAACATAGATTCCCAAACGTTTTCGGCCACCGCCCCACCGCCCCTTTGTACAACATAAACTTTGTAACACCACCCTCCACATTATAACAGTTTGCAAACCCCTCAATATATATATATACATGCTCTATTTTCTTTGACGTAGAAAATTGATATATATATCTGTTATAGATGGTCAATATTTAAATGATTATATGCAAGAAATAGAAAATTGTTTAAAAAATGGATCATGTAAGACGGGCATAGGATGAATTAAGATGTAGAATTCAAATTTTAAATTATTCACTCGCAAAATCACGAAAGTAATTTATTTTAAAATATATATTATAAATTTCTTCTTTAAGAAGCCACCGACCCCTACTCGCCTGAACACATTCCCCCACTCCCAAATTCTTCTGAATCCACTATCGCCGCCCCCATCCATAGAACACTTCAGCGCCGACTGGATGGCGGTACCGCCCACTTTGGGAAACGCTGCTCTAGAAGCTTATGTCCTAGAAGCTTATGTCCTAGAAGCTTATGTCCTAGAAGCTTATGTCCTAGAAGCTTATGTCCTAGAAGCTTATGTCCTAGAAGCTTATGTCCTAGAAGCTTATGTCCTAGAAGCTTATGTCCTAGAAGCTTATGTCCTAGAAGCTTATGTCCTAGAAGCTTATGTCCTAGAAGCTTATGTCCTAGAAGCTTATGTCCTAGAAGCTTATGTCCTAGAAGCTTATGTCCTAGAAGCTTATGTCCTAGAAGCGTATGTCCTAGAAGCTTATGAATCTGTTGTCCTAGACATAGAATTGTTCCATGCGATGAGGGAACGAACAGGCTGGCATCAACAACACATATCCCTGCTATAGTTTGTCCATTAATTCGTGAGCACGTTTGAAATTGATTTTCTCGAAAACTACCTGTTGGATCTCAGTGATTTTTTGCATGCAGCCTTAGAATATCCATGACGCTAAAATAAAGCTAACCAGTAGTCCATAGATACTATGGATTTTGCACATCGGCGAATTCCTTTGATCTTTTATGACAATTGCAAATACGGGGGCTCAAATTTTAGATTTTACAGTAATCCATAGAATGTGTCCATGTCAATTCTATTCATAGGTGTATCTCCATATTAACTTGATAGGTCAAGTAATTAATTGTGTTGCCCTTTATGTGCAATCGTGAACTTGGATACAATATGCAACAGTTAGTCCTCCCCTTCGGTCACCATTAGACCCCAGGGTGTCTTAACTTCACCACAAATTGTATGATGGTAGACGCATTTGGATATGGAAATGTATACGTTGCTATTTCTCAGTCTGTAATCAAAATATGATTTGTATCATCCCTAATCTGACGATTCCATGAGGTTGATAATTGTTACTGGCTGGACAAATTGTAATCCATCTCGGTGCCAATACTCGTCTTCCTCTCGGAGCACATGTTCAACACACTTCTTCCAGAACTGCATGTCTATCATTGAGAGGGACTCTCGTGTCAGAACTTCAACATCACACATTTTAAACGTCCTGTTCTGTTCGGCAACTTGCCCTTTTACTTTAGCCCAGACAAGCTCTATCGGATTGGGGTGAGCATGATATGGAGGTAGTCGCAAAGACGTGTGGCCGTATTCCGCAATGATTTTGTCAATATGAAACACCTTGGTCTTATTTGTCATCCTCACCAGGTGCAACAACTCGGGTTTCAAATATGTATCATCGAAGCTGACATTTTCCTTAGCAAGTCATGTCCTAATTTGATCTTTGTATTTGATGCAGTTGGTACTTTGTCTTCCGCTGATACTGCGTTGTGATAGGATGCATTATCCATTACCAAGCATGATGGTCTGTTTAGAATTGGAAGTAGATCTTTCTCCATCCAGTGCATGAAAATATGTCCATTCATTTCTCTGTGGTAGTCCCTACCGTCGGTACTTTTGATTTCAAAATAAGTCCAGCGTCATGGACAAGACCTTCTTCACTGCTTCCTGCATGTGTTAGTATAATACGCTGGCCTTTGCTGCTTGGTATTTTCTTTTCTGTTCACCGGCTACTGATTGCCATTCTTTAGCATTGGTGTGGTGAGCATTGACCCAGGATTCGTCCAAATATACAATATCATAGCCTTGCCTCCGCCCCTCACGGATCTGCCTCAGGTATTTACTTCGGGCAGCAATTAAATGTGGCTTTTCACAAATAATATTCCTGCCGCCTATAGTTTTCTGAAGGTGAAGCCGGCGGCTCTTACAATTTTCCATAGAGTACTTTTAGAAATGTCTATGCTGCAATCTGATTGCAGTTTTAATTTCAGTTTCCTGAGAGTAACAAGTTGAGTTGTCGCAAACATTTTCAAGAGCTCCCGTCTTATGACATCTATGTCAAAGTCGTCAATTGTTCTTTTCCTTCCTTGCTTGACATTAGTGCACTTTGTGTCCTGTTTAATCCATCGTGAAAAGGATTATCTATTCAGACCAAGCGCCAGTTACGTTCGTTTCTCAGGGTTATGAATATCGCAATATAGATGACCTCTCTTAGATTCCCTACGGAAGTGTTGGTATAGTAAAACTGTAACCTTCTGCATTGTTATAAATGTGCACTTCAGACTCATTATGAATGTGATATCAATGTCAGTTTTGATAAGCCAACAAATATGATACAATAGCTTCATACAAATAGCGAGATACACCTATAACTATACAACGGTATCCCAATTATAACGTCATATGCTTTCCGCTTTCAAAGTCGACTGGGTTCGGTGCACGGAATTCCCGTGAAATTGTTGTTTACTCACGATATTTCAATGTTACCATAATGTATTTTTAGAACAACGCGTCTGTGTACCGTAGATCTGTTACTATTGTGTACAATCCGGTGAGGTTGATTTTAATATAACCTGAAGAAGAAATATTTCAAACTACATCAAATTTTCTTTTAAAAAAAATATTTCTCTAGCGTCATGGATATTCTAAGGCTGCTTGCAAAAATCACTGAGATCCAACAGGTAGTTTTCGAGAAAATCAATTTCAAACGTGCTCACGAATTAATGGACAGACTATAGTTGAAGATGGATTTGGAGAGGGAAGAGTCATTTTTCGGTTTATAGACGACCATCTATTTGATGAAGACATTAAATTGAAATAACCAGCGAGCCACTAAAATCATTAATATGCATTTATGCACTTAATAATGGCTTTGATTCTGTTGACAATATGCATTTCTGCACTTAATAATGGCTTTGATTCGGTTGACAATATGCATTTCTGCACTTAATAATGGCTTTGATTCTGTTGACAATATGCATTTATGCACTTAATATTGGCTTTGATTCTGTTGACAATATGCATTTCTGCACTTAAAAATGGCTTTGATTCTGTTGACAATATGCATTTATGCACTTAATAATGGCTTTGATTCTGTTGACAATATGCATTTCTGCACTTAATAATGGCTTTGATTCTGTTGACAATATGCATTTATGCACTTAATAATGGCTTTGATTCTGTTGACAATATGCATTTATGCACTTAAAAATGGCTTTGATTCTGTTGACAATATGCATTTATGCACTTAATAATGGCTTTGATTCTATTGACAATATGCATTTATGCACTTAATAATGGCTTTGATTCTGTTGACAATATGCATTTATGCACTTAATAATGGCTTTGATTATGTTGACAACATGCATTTCTGCACTTAATAATGGCTTTGATTCTGTTGACAATATGCATTTATGCACTTAATAATGGCTTTAATTCTGTTGACAATATGCATTTATGCACTTAATAATGGCTTTGATTCTGTTGACAATATGCATTTCTGCACTTAATAATGGCTTTGATTCTGTTGACAACATGCATTTCTGCACTTAATAATGGCTTTGATTCTGTTGACAATATGCATTTATGCACTTAATAATGGCTTTGATTCTGTTGACAATATGCATTTATGCACTTAATAATGGCTTTGATTCTATTGACAATATGCATTTATGCACTTAATAATGGCTTTGATTCTGTTGACAATATGCATTTATGCACTTAATAATGGCTTTGATTCTGTTGACAATATGCATTTCTGCACTTAATAATGGCTTTGATTCTGTTGACAACATGCATTTCTGCACTTAATAATGGCTTTGATTCTGTTGACAATATGCATTTATGCACTTAATAATGGCTTTAATTCTGTTGACAATATGCATTTATGCACTTAATAATGGCTTTTGATTCTGTTGACAATATGCATTTCTGCACTTAATAATGGCTTTGATTCTGTTGACAATATGCATTTATGCACTTAATAATGGCTTTGATTCTGTTGACAATATGCATTTCTGCACTTAATAATGGCTTTGATTCTGTTGACAATATGCATTTCTGCACTTAATAATGGCTTTGATTCTGTTGACAATATGCATTTATGCACTTAATAATGGCTTTGATTCTGTTGACAATATGCATTTATGCACTTAATAATGGCTTTGATTCTGTTGACAATATGCATTTCTGCACTTAATAATGGCTTTGATTCTGTTGACAACATGCATTTATGCACTTAATAATGGCTTTGATTCTGTTGACAATATGCATTTATGCACTTAATAATGGCTTTTGATTCTGTTGACAATATGCATTTCTGCACTTAATAATGGCTTTGGTTCTGTTGACAATATGCATTTATGCACTTAATAATGGCTTTGATTCTGTTGACAATATGTATTTCTGCACTTAATAATGGCTTTGATTCTGTTGACAATATGCATTTCTGCACTTAATAATGGCTTTGATTCTGTTGACAATATGCATTTATGCACTTAATAATGGCTTTGATTCTGTTGACAATATGCATTTCTGCATTTAATAATGGCTTTGATTCTGTTGACAATATGCATTTATGCACTTAATAATGGCTTTGATTCTGTTGACAATATGCATTTCTGCACTTAATAATGGCTTTGATTATGTTGACAATATATGTGGAGCACAATGCGGTTACGATATCAACCATATGAATACTTTCCCAATTGCAATGTGCACAGCTGTAGTGTTTCATTATAAGTATTATTATTAGAATACTAAGAGGATGTATATTACCAATGACAACAAAGGGGTGTAAAACATGGACATTTAATAAGGCTCTGGAAAAGCATATATGTTCATTTTGAATGTAAGTGTCACAGAAGAGTTATCTGTATACCATAGGCAGAGAAGATAACAAAATAACCTATTTAGAAAAAAACTCCGAACTAACGAAATTTAGATTATGCTTCAAATAAGAATGAGAAAATTAAGGTATTGTGGGCATATAAAAAGTCATAAAATGTTGGAGATGACTATTATGGAAGAAGACTAAAATGTTGGAGATGACTATTATGGAAGAAGACTAAAATGTTGGAGATGACTATTATGGAAGAAGACTAAAATGTTGGAGATGACTATTATGGAAGAAGACTAAAATGTTGGAGATGACTACTATGGAAGAAGACTAAAATGTTGGAGATGACTATTATGGAAGAAGACTAAAATGTTGGAGATGACTATTATGGAAGAAGACTAAAATGTTGGAGATGACTATTATGGAAGAAGACTAAAATGTTGGAGATGACTATTATGGAAGAAGACTAAAATGTTGGAGATGACTATTATGGAAGAAGACTAAAATGTTGGAGATGACTATTATGGAAGAAGACTAAAATGTTGGAGATTACTATTATGGAAGAAGACTAAAATGTTGGAGATGACTATTATGGAAGAAAACATAGCAACAAAGAGGAAGACCAAGGATAAGATGGAAGAAGATCGATACAGGAAGTTACTAATGATTTCACCATGACGACGACAAAGACGCGACATCTGGAGTATGAGAAAGAGAAATTCCGAATAAATGTTACCTTTAATTATTGTGGGAAAGTTCTGCGCAGGATAAGCCAATGAATGATGACCCCTCCATCATCTCCAACATCATCTCCAACTATCTCTAATCAAGAACTGCTGACAGAGTTTCAGCAAGAGAAACAGAACATCACCATTTAATAAAGACGCTGAAGATTGATCGGACAGATGATACGCATGGAGACTAAAACTGTCACGAAAATACACTGAGATTAACACAAAAGGGAAAACAAAAACGTAGAAGTTCCAAAAAGACCTAGTGGAGAACAGTAGAACCGGAACTGAAAGAAATGAATCACAGCTGGAACACAATACAGAGGATGGTCAAACGCAGAGAAGACGTACGTGCCTTTCTTGCTACCCTACGCGTCTCAAGACAAGAGAGGAGAGAGAGAGAGAGAGAGAGAGAGAGAAGAGAGAGAGAGACGTTCAGAGCCATTGCTGGTGATCCGACACTAAAGAAAATCATACTCTATATTCTCATGGTGGTACTGGAAACTGACTGAATTGGTGTAGTCTGGCAATGTAGGGAGGGCTCAAACAGAGATGGTAATCATATGAGGTAGTAGTATTGTGTGACTGCTGCGCAATCTGAAATTGTTCGCCCAGAAGACAAACAATATTTTAGAGGTTTTTGGGTCAGAGTTTTACATGTTTTTAACAAAGCCCAGTATCCACACTTCCTAGCTTGTAGTTATAGTTGCTTCGTTCTCCCCACTTGCCCAACACACACGGTGTGGCCTTTATAACATTGACAGATTTTCCAAATTGGTACGGTATAATTCCGAAAAATTATGATACACCTACATACCTTGTGTGATCTTCCAAATTTGTCTTGGTATCACTTCTATAAATTATGGTAAACTTACCGTGAGGTAACTTTCAAATTGGTCTGGGTGTCAACACTGAAAACTATGATAAAACTACCTTATAGTTCAGTAAATCATCAGACGTTCTACCTTTTAGTACATTCTTTTATTCATTGTTAAAATATATGCGCCTCTGAATTGATCTCATTTTACATTAGTTATTTACTTTTTGTTTGTATGCATTTATATACCAGCAAGAGTTGGACAATTACTAAAGATATAGAAAGCAAGTTCAATGCATTTGAAAATAGATGTCTGTGAAAAATAATAAACCCAAATTGAACGAAATTCTTGAGCAGTAATGAAATCAGGTAAAGTCTGGTCAACCACCAGTAACAACTTTTATAAGAAGGAGAAGATGGAGATATGTCGAACACATCTTGAGAAGAAACGATCAAAGAAAATCAAAGTAGGCATTGAAGTGGGATGCAAAGGGTTCAAGACAGAAAGGACGACCTAAGGAAACCCTCAAACGAACTTTGCTGAGAGAGACAATAAATATCGGTCTCAATTCCATGGAAAAGATTGTTATAGGGGAAGACTGCAGTAAAACTATGTAAACTGGCGAAACACGTAATAACAAAGTACTGTAGTTTTATCAAATACAAAAAAAAACAATGACATTACACAGCAACGTTTCGACCAAAATATCTTTATCAAGAAAAACGATACAACAGGAGTGATGAATTTCACAACACTCTACATATAGACTACGACAGATATTCCAACGGGCATAATATTATGTCTACAGTACTTTGTTATTTCATGTTTAGGAAGAGATTGAGCGAGTTGCCCAGGACAGAGTGGTATGGAGAAATTACTTACAGGCCCTAAGAAACGTATAAGGGTACGAGAGGAATTATTTTATTTTATTTACTTTTTATGATGCTAATATATTGCTGGTATTTTTAAAAAAAAAATTGTGGTTATAACTATTGGCATTTTAATGTATGTTTGATATATTTCTGCATTTGTTTGTGTCTTAACGACAAAAGAAACTGATTATTTGTCCATGAGATGTCGGGTATTTTTGTTTTACTAACGGCTAGATTCGTTTTCCCCCATGAGGCCATTACCTTGTAGTGGTGGGGGCTTCGTGCCTCAATGATCCAGAAAGCTATGCCGGCAGGAACGTTCTGTTCCTGGAAGGGTTACCCATGCCGGACAGGTCCAAGGTGAGAGGTCAGACTAAATGTGGCCTCCTGGTCCTCCAGGTTGGGGTTGGGCGCAGTGCTAACAACTCTGCCCCATAAAAAGAAAAAATGTTACAGAAACTTCAAAAGGAAAAAAATGCTCTCGATGTCCAGCGGTCTTGAGACAGAGTACCACTGTCAGCATGAACAGTATGGGTGAAAGCCGCAAGGAAGCCCACGCTGGAAATTCAAGTCTGCTGGATGTCAAAACTAAACTAAGAATAGGATTCTGGAACGTCAGAACAATGTTCGAGACCACAAAGACATCACAGGTGGTAAAAGAGATGCAACACTATAAATTACACATTCTAGGGGTCAGCGAAAGTAGATGGACAGGCTTTGGACAGACGACAACTAGAACAGGGAAACCATCTTATACTCAGGAAGAGACGACGGGATCATTCAGCAGGAGTTGCACTAATAATAAGGAAAGGATTGAATAAACATCTCTTAGAGTGGCACCCGATTAATGAAAGATTGTTGAAAGCCGATTTAATGGGAAACAAGGAAAGCTAACTATCATTCAATGCTATGCACCCACTAACGAAGCCGAAGAAGAGGACAAAAACACATTTTATAGAAGGTTACAGGAAATAGTGGACAAGGTTCCAGCTCAGGACGTTTTGTGCATAATGGGAGACCTAAACGCAAAAGTTGGAAACAATAACAGACACAGAGAAGCAATAATGGGGAAAGAGGGATGTGGCACTGCAAATGAAAATGGAGAAATGTTGAGCAATTTTTGTCTAGAAAACAGACTGATCATAGGAGGCACATTGTTTCCACACAGGACCATACACAAGTACACATGGATATCCCCAAATGGAAGAGATGAAAACCAGATAGACCACTTTATGATCAACAGTAAATGGCGAAAGACATTACTTGATGTAAAGGTGAAAAGAGGAGCTGACGTGGGCAGCGACCACCCTTGTCGTTGCCATGATCAGGCTCAAACTCAAGAAAACATATATACAAGCCAAGACAAGAACAGAATACTTTAATGTTAACCTATTAAAAGACAGAGAGATTGCTACAAAATATATAGTGGAACTAAAGAACAGATTTCAAATCCTGTCAGAGCAGTCAGACACAACACCAACTGAAAGTATCCAAGAAAAATGGAATGCGATCAAAGGCACATATAAAATAGTTAGCAGTAGTGTACTGGGAACCAGTAAAGGACAACATAAAGAGTGGATAAGTGGCCAGACCTTAGAATACATCCAAAAGCGAAAGGAGAAAAAAAAAATCTCATCAATAGCATTAGATCAGAACGTCAAAAAGATAAGGCAAGAAAAGAATATACAGAACTAAACAAAATGGTAAAAGAAGTGCTAGAACAGACAAGAGACAATTTATGGAAAAGACGGCAGAAATAGCAGAAAAAGCTGCTAAAGTACATGATCTGCACACACTGTACAAGATTACCAAACAATTATGCGGAGGTAAAAGACACAACCATAACATGCCAGTCAGAAACAGCCTAGGACAACTGTTGACAACAGAGCAGGAGCAGGATATGAGATGGACATCCCACTTTGAAGATGTGCTAAACAGACCTGATCCTGAACATCCACCGGATATCCCACCGGCCGCACATGATATTGATATCAACCTCAAATTGCCAGAAAAGCAAGAAATAGTAAAGCTATTGGATCCCTGAGAAACAACAAAGCACCGGGAAATGATGAAATGACAGCAGAGCTTTTCAAGATCGATCCCATCTTAGCTGCAAACATATTAGAGCCATTGTTTGCAGATATCTGGGAGAAAGAAGAATTGCCTAAGGATTGGACTAGGGGTACTGTGGTGAAAATCCCCAAGAAAGGAGACCTAACAGATTGCAATAACTGGAGAGGAATCACGTTGCTTTCAATCCCAAGTAAGATATTCTGCAAAATTGTCATAATGCGAATACAAGAAGCAGTAGACAAGTGTCTACGAATGGAGCAAGCAGGATTTAGGAAAGGAAGAGGAACAAATGAACATATATTTACCCTGCGTAACATTTTAGAACAATGTAGCGAGTGGCAAAGGACTATATATATCAACTTCATAGATTTTGAAAAGGCATTCGACAGCGTCCACAGAGACAGCCTATGGAAGATACTGAGACAATACGGCGTACCGCAGAAGCTTGTCAACATCATAGCCCTCTTCTATAAAGATTTCTCCTGCAACCTAAAGAATTCCAACAAAACATTCCCAGTAAAATCTGGTGTAAGACAGGGATGCGTAATGTCCTCTCTTTTGTTTAGTATTACAATTGACTGGGTGCTAAAAATGCCATAAAACAACAAGCACCAAGAGGAATAAGATGGACCCCTTTCGAGATGCTTGAGGACCTGGACTTTGCAGACGATATAGCCCTGGTGTCACACAAATATGAACATATACAAGAAAAAAGTACAATACTTCACAGCACGGCAAAGACAGTAGGCCTCAAAATAAACACAGGAAAAACAAAAATTATGACAAACAGTGAAATCCAACAACCAGTAATGTTAGAAGATGAAACACTGGAAAGGGTTGAGCAGTTTACATATCTTGGTAGCGTACTGACACTAAATGGTGGCACAGAGGAAGATATAAAATCACGTCTGAGTAAGGCCAGAACCGCTTTTGCCAGAATGAAACCAGTATGGAAGTCCAAAATCTACAATAGGACCACAAAGCTTAAACTCTATAAAAGCATTGTTTTGCCAGTTTTGCTCTACGGATCGGAGTGTTGGAGGATGACCAAAGAAGATACTAACAGGCTGTCAGTTTTCCACCACTCTTGTCTTCGCAGAATCTTGGGAATCTTTTGGCCAGTAAAAATATCCAATAACCAACTACTCCAAGACACAAGACAAGAGCCAATGAATGACATACTCAAAAAGAAGATGGAAATGGCTCGGACATGTTATGAGAATGAGACAAGAAACGCCTGCAAGGATAGCCCTCACTTGGACACCAGAGGGAAAAAGAAAGAAAGGCAGACCACGGACAACATGGAGGCGCATGATGGAAGAGGAACTGGACACCGCATCTCTGACGTGGGGCTCTGCGCTGAAGGTTGCACGGACAGGAGAGCATGGAAAGTCCTTTCTGAAGCCCCATGTGTCACTAGGCATGACGGGATTAAGTAAGTAAGTAAGATTCGTTTTCGTTTTGTTAATTTTTTTACAGTTTTTGTTTCGTTTAAAACATACAATCCAGTTCACATTTTCTAAGTGCATTTGTCAACACTTCCCGGATGTATGCAATTACTGAATTGTGTTATTTATATTCAAGGCTCAACTGATTGCAATCTCTACTGCCTGTTAAGTGATGTTGCTTAAAATAGAACAGAACAATCACCGTGAATTCAAGTTGCTATGAATACAAGCTCGACTTAATGCTATTACATAGTTCGCAAGGTGGTTTTGGGGCTGTTTTTTTCAGCATGCTTTTGTAACAATCTACTCTCCCCTCAACTCTAGGTAATGTCTTGGTTCTGATCTGTGTCTGATTCTGTTTAGCAAATAAACATACATTGAAAAATTGCCATGTCTGTTTATTTATGCGACCACAGATGAAGTTTAAAGTTTATTTATAGCTGGCACACACGTTCCCTTAAGACAACATACTTAGAGATGCTAGGTAAAAGAAGAAGAAGACGAAGAAAACATGCTAATAAATATTTGAGTAGTCCAGAAATAGCATAATAAAGATATATTTTAAATGCTTAAGTAGTGAGGATTTTTCAGACAGATATTGATGACTGAAACATATGTATGTCTTTACGGTCTGCAACACACAGGTGGTGTAATTATGAATTATATGTAACAAATGAACGCATACGTACACACGTTTCGAAAAATGTGTCTTTATCAGGAAACTAAGCTTGCGATAGACTCCCTTACCAATCCCTCATATGGACACCAGAGGGAAAAAAAAAACGAGGAAGACCAAGAGAGACTCTGCGTAGAACCATCACCAGAGAAGGCTCAACGATGGGCCTAGTAAAAATTAAAGACTTAAAACAGATAGCAACGAACCGCGAAACATGGAGAGCTATGACCTCTGCCCTATGCGCCGCCCACAGGCCCAAGAGGAAAGACTAACTAACTAAGCTTGCGATATTAGAAGACATGTATGAAAGAAATATTTTTTAATACAGAAATTAATATAATGTTTGTATGATACTGTTGTATTATGTGGCTTCTGAATGTTGTGACTGTTGTATTATGTGGCTTCTGAATGTTGTGACTGTTGTATTATGTGGCTTCTGAATGTTGTGACTGTTGTATTATGTGGCTTCTGAATATTGTGACTGTTGTATTATGTGTCTTCTGAATATTGTGACTGTTGTATTATGTGGCTTCTGAATATTGTGGCTGTTTAATTATTTGTGTGTTGCTTCGTGTGTATATTGTAATATGGGGATATGCACTATGTGGACATAATATTATGGGGATATGTACTATATGGACAAAATATTATGGGGTTATGTACTAACTATGTGGACAAAATATTATGGGGTTATGTACTAACTATGTGGACAAAATATTATGGGGTTATGTACTATATGGACATAATATTATGGGGATATGTACTATGTGGACAAAATATTATGGGGATATGTACTATGTGGACATAATATTATGGGGAGACTATATTATGCGGATGTTATTTTATGGAACTACTGTACTATTGGCTCTTATATATTGTGACTGTTATATTACTGTGACTTGTATTATTGTGACAGTTGTATTATTGTGACTTGTATTATTGTGACTATTATAATATTGTGACTGTTGTATTATTGTGACTATTATAATATTGTGACTGTTCTATTATTGTGACTGTTGTATTATTGTGACTGTTGTATTATTGTGACTGTTATATTACTGTGACTGTTCTATTACTGTGACTGTTATATTACTGTGACTTATATTACTGTGACTGTTGTATTATTGTGACTGTTATATTACTGTGACTTATATTACTGTGACTGTTCTGTTACTGTGACTGTTATATTACTGTGACTTATATTACTGTGACTGTTGTATTATTGTGATTGTTGTATTAATGTGACTTATATTACTGTGACTGTTCTATTACTGTGACTGTTCTATTACTGTGACTGCTATATTACTGTGACTGTTCTATTACTGTGACTGTTATATTATTGTGACTGTTGTATTACTGTGACTGTTGTATTACTGTGACTGTTGTATTACTGTGACTGTTATATTACTGTGACTGTTGTATTATTGTGACTGTTGTATTGCTGTGACTGTTATATTACTGTGACTGTTGTATTATTGTGACTGTTGTATTGCTGTGACTGTTATATTACTGTGACTGTTGTATTATTGTGACTGTTGTATTGCTGTGACTGTTATGTTACTGTGACTGTTGTATTACTGTGACTGTTATATTACTGTGACTGCTATATTACTGTGACTGTTATATTACTGTGACTGTTATATTACTGTGACTGCTATATTACTGTGACTGTTATATTACTGTGACTGTTATATTACTGTGACTGTTATATTACTGTGACTTGTATTATTATGACTGTTATATTACTGTGACTGTTTTATTATCTGGATGTATTTAGCGGTTCATTATTTGTGTGTTCTTGCATTATGTGTTAATTATATTCTGTTGTTTTTTGCATTATTTGTTTCCGCAATTATGTGGATGTTATATTTTGTGGCGCCCGAGTGGTTACCGGGTCCCAAATTTGGGGTGTAAAGAATAGAACCACTGTTACCTGCCATGCATGTCGTAGGAGGTGGCTAAGGAGGTTTGGCTGAAATCGGATGCATGTGTCCTAAACGTGTAAAAGTGTATGCGTTTAGGGTCCTACCAAACCAATGTGCAACGTATACACGTTCTTGGAAAGATCAAACATATCACAAATTGATTCACATTTGTGGTTATGAACAAACTCAAAGAAGAAGAAGAAGAAGATATTTGGTGGATAATATTTTATACGTATATTATATTACGTGGATGTTATATTACGTGGATGTTATATTACGTGGATGTTATATTACGTGGATGTTATATTCCGTATCTGATTTATTGTGGTGCTCTTGTTTCATATGATTGTTGCACATCTTGTATTATATAGCTATTTTATTATGTGGTTCCTGTATTGCTTATATACTGTCAGAGTTGTTTATAAATTCTGGTAAACGTAACTATTTCGAGCATGGAGATTTGCATGTTGGTTTTCATCATGTAACATATATATATATTTAATGTGAACTTCAACAAACAACTGCTTACGATTGCTGTTGCAGAGGGACGTTGATTGTGGAGTACTGCTACCTTGTTACATCTCGACCTTTTGTTTATCTTCTTCATCTTCTCTCTGACGAACACTTAAATATTATCAAAGAACGCAATATTATTTCTCGTAATGTCCATGTCTTCATAATTATAGCGCTGACACGTGTGACAACAACGAGGTATGTCATTCTTGATTCTTGTTATTACGCTAAATTCCAATTGCAAAGATTATTTAGCAACCACACTTTATAGTGTCATAGCATTACTCAATAGAAGCTCAGATTTTTCTTGTGTGAGACAGATATGTCAGAACTTTGTGACATGTACACGTAGTCTGAAGGTTAAGTCTGGTTCCTCTATGTTGAGCTGACAATATATATTTTATTTCTTTTACAGTGTCATACAAAGAAAAGAAAATCAGAGGACAAACAACAGCAATTTTTGAAATTCAAGCATTCCACCATAAGCAACTAAACACACATTGTACAACACAATCTTTCTCCCTATATTATTCTATCAGTGCCAAACCTGGACGTTGACATGACAACAATAACAGACAACTAGTCACGACAAAATGAAAAAAGTCTCGACAGAAATGACTGGACATGAACAACAATGTGACACGGAAACAATATTAAAAATGAAGACATCAGGACAAAATGGAGTACAACACCAGTGCTGAACTTCATCAGGAAACAATAAATAAAAATGAAGACATCAGGACAAAATGGAGTACAACACCAGTGCTGAACTTCATCAGGAAACAATAAATAAAAATGAAGACATCAGGACAAAATGGAGTACAACATCAGTGCTGAACTTCATCAGGAAACAATAAATAAAAATGAAGACATCAGGACAAAATGGAGTACAACACCAGTGCTGAACTTCATCAGGAAACAATAAATAAAAATGAAGACATCAGGACAAATGAGTACAACATCATTGCTGAACTTCATCAGAAACAATAAATAAAAATGAAGACATTAGGACAAATGGAGTACAACATCAGTGCTGAACTTCATCAGGAAACAATAAATAAAAATGAAGACATCAGGACAAAATGGAGTACAACACCAGTGCTGAACTTCATCAGGAAACAATAAATAAAAATGAAGACATTAGGACAAGATGGAGTACAACATCAGTGCTGAACTTCATCAGGAAACAATAAATAAAAATGAAGACATCAGGACAAAATGGAGTACAACACCAGTGCTGAACTTCATCAGGAAACAATAAATAAAAATGAAGACATCAGGACAAAATGGAGTACAACATCAGTGCTGAACTTCATCAGGAAACAATAAATAAAAATGAAGACATTAGGACAAAATGGAGTACAACATCAGTGCTGAACTTCATCAGGAAACAATAAATAAAAATGAAGACATCAGGACAAAATGGAGTACAACATCAGTGCTGAACTTCATCAGGAAACAATAAATAAAAATGAAGACATCAGGACAAAATGGAGTACAACATCAGTGCTGAACTTCATCAGGAAACAATAAATAAAAATGAAGACATCAGGACAAAATGGAGTACAACATCATTGCTGAACTTCATCAGGAAACAATAAATAAAAATGAAGACATCAGGACAAAATGGAGTACAACATCATTGCTGAACTTCATCAGGAAACAATAAATAAAAATGAAGACATCAGGACAAAATGGAGTACAACATCAGTGCTGAACTTCATCAGGAAACAATAAATAAAAATGAAGACATCAGGACAAAATGGAGTACAACATCATTGCTGAACTTCATCAGGAAACAATAAATAAAAATGAAGACATCAGGACAAAATGGAGTACAACATCAGTGCTGAACTTCATCAGGAAACAATAAATAAAAATGAAGACATTAGGACAAAATGGAGTACAACATCAGTGCTGAACTTCATCAGGAAACAATAAATAAAAATGAAGACATCAGGACAAAATGGAGTACAACATCATTGCTGAACTTCATCAGGAAACAATAAATAAAAATGAAGACATTAGGACAAAATGGAGTACAACATCAGTGCTGAACTTCATCAGGAAACAATAAATAAAAATGAAGACATTAGGATAAAATGGAGTACAACACCAGTGCTGAACTTCATCAGGAAACAATAAATAAAAATGAAGACATCAGGACAAAATGGAGTACAACATCAGTGCTGAACTTCATCAGGAAACAATAAATAAAAATGAAGACATCAGGACAAAATGGAGTACAACATCAGTGCTGAACTTCATCAGGAAACAATAAATAAAAATGAAGACATCAGGACAAAATGGAGTACAACATCATTGCTGAACTTCATCAGGAAACAATAAATAAAAATGAAGACATCAGGACAAAATGGAGTACAACATCAGTGCTGAACTTCATCAGGAAACAATAAATAAAAATGAAGACATCAGGACAAAATGGAGTACAACATCAGTGCTGAACTTCATCAGGAAACAATAAATAAAAATGAAGACATCAGGACAAAATGGAGTACAACACCAGTGCTGAACTTCATCAGGAAACAATAAATAAAAATGAAGACATCAGGACAAAATGGAGTACAATATCATTGCTGAACTTCATCAGGAAACAATAAATAAAAATGAAGACATCAGGACAAAATGGAGTACAACATCAGTGCTGAACTTCATCAGGAAACAATAAATAAAAATGAAGACATTAGGACAAAATGGAGTACAACACCAGTGCTGAACTTCATCAGGAAACAATAAATAAAAATGAAGACATTAGGACAAAATGGAGTACAACATCAGTGCTGAACTTCATCAGGAAACAATAAATAAAAATGAAGACATTAGGACAAAATGGAGTACAACATCAGTGCTGAACTTCATCAGGAAACAATAAATAAAAATGAAGACATCAGGACAAAATGGAATACAACATCAGTGCTGAACTTCATCAGGAAACAATAAATAAAAATGAAGACATCAGGACAAAATGGAGTACAACATCAGTGCTGAACTTCATCAGGAAACAATAAATAAAAATGAAGACATTAGGACAAAATGGAGTACAACATCAGTGCTGAACTTCATCAGGAAACAATAAATAAAAATGAAGACATCAGGACAAAATGGAGTACAACATCATTGCTGAACTTCATCAGGAAACAATAAATAAAAATGAAGACATCAGGACAAAATGCAGTACAACATCAGTGCTGAACTTCATCAGGAAACAATAAATAAAAATGAAGACATTAGGACAAAATGAGTACAACACAGTGCTGAACTTCATCAGGAAACAATAAATAAAAATGAAGACATTAGGACAAAATGGAGTACAACATCATTGCTGAACTTCATCAGGAAACAATAAATAAAAATGAAGACATCAGGACAAAATGGAGTACAACATCATTGCTGAACTTCATCAGGAAACAATAAATAAAAATGAAGACATCAGGACAAAATGGAGTACAACATCATTGCTGAACTTCATCAGGAAACAATAAATAAAAATGAAGACATTAGGACAAAATGGAGTACAACATCAGTGCTGAACTTCATCAGGAAACAATAAATAAAAATGAAGACATTAGGACAAAATGGAGTACAACATCATTGCTGAACTTCATCAGGAAACAATAAATAAAAATGAAGACATCAGGACAAAATGGAGTACAACATCAGTGCTGAACTTCATCAGGAAACAATAAATAAAAATGAAGACATCAGGACAAAATGGAGTACAACATCAGTGCTGAACTTCATCAGGAAACAATAAATAAAAATGAAGACATCAGGACAAAATGGAGTACAACATCAGTGCTGAACTTCATCAGGAAACAATAAATAAAAATGAAGACATCAGGACAAAATGGAGTACAACATCATTGCTGAACTTCATCAGGAAACAATAAATAAAAATGAAGACATCAGGACAAAATGGAGTACAACATCATTGCTGAACTTCATCAGGAAACAATAAATAAAAATGAAGATATCAGGACAAAATGGAGTACAACATCATTGCTGAACTTCATCAGGAAACAATAAATAAAAATGAAGACATCAGGACAAAATGGAGTACAACATCAGTGCTGAACTTCATCAGGAAACAAAAATGAAGAGGATACAGCAACATGGAGACAATACACAGCACTTGTCATGTCAGAAACAGATATTACTTATATCAATATATTAAAGTTATTATTTTTCATTGTGTAGCAAACTGTCGAATATATGAACTCTAAGGAAATCAGGGATCTCTGGTTCACTTTCTAAAGACGTACTAAATCAACAATAAATAATATACAAAATCATGCAATCCTTTCTTCCTGAATACATAGGCTCAATACCTATCCTAGCTACTTATTTCCAATTGTTTCACAAAGTTTCATTTCAAGTTATTTTGACATACACCTTATATAATTTCAACGCATTTATTATTAGTTTTAAGAGCTTCTATTCTTCTTAAATACCAGCAGCGTGGATATATTTATGTAGTCAATATGTGACCACGTTGTATAAATTAACTGTAGCATCATTGAATGTAATCTAAAATTAGAAATAATGAATTAAAAATGTACACGATAAAATGTATGGTACCCATATGATGCACATATAATATGAATAGTTATTTGAAGTGTTAAATTTATTTGGCAATTACTGCTTATAAAATGTGTATATGGGTGGGATGTCTTACGCAGTGCATTTTACTTATTTGAAAGCATTCACACAAACTCTTTTTACTTATATATACATAGAAATTCAATTCACATATTATCCTCTTATTGTATGCTCTTTCTTATATGTGCACACTAACATTTATTTTTCACTTACAGACATACACAAGTTCGTTACACATACATTTTAATGACATAGTAAGATATAATTATATTTATATATATATAAGAGAACAAATTCTTAAATATGGGTTTTTGGGGTTTCTTTTCTTAACGACGTTTTATCTTCCTTACGTCCTTTTTCGCTTGAAGTATTTATTGTTTATATCTTCAATGTTGTCTCTTGAATAAACTACATTGTCTTTTGTTGTTCAGACATTGGTCAGTACGGGAACGCAAGAGAGACATTGGTCAGTATAGTTTTGCTAAGCCAGTGAGTTTGCCTCATTATATCATATTCCACTCAGTTTTGAAGTATGTATTCTGCGGAATTGCCAGATTCAACCAATCTTAAATTTTGCATGAATGCGGCTTTGTTGTCTACTGTGTCCTGTTCGACAGCATAGAATAAACACTTGTTCTAATCTCGTATTGTGGTGGTGGTCCTGTCTTGGTATTGTTGGCTTTCTGGTTGATTTAATCATCCTATTCTTTTGATGCTACATAAAAGAGGATGCAACATTTTTCAATCTGTGTTAGCATATTTCACTTCCTTTTTTCTAACTTACTTCTTTTGCTTCTTTATTGGTTATCGTTTTTTTTTTTTTTTTTGGTTACTGGTTATTGGTTATTGGTTACTGAACAGAGGTAGTGACAGATATCAAATGGTTCCATGACTCACTGATTAAATATACTCTTGGCAAAGGTCTTTTTTGACAGAAACATCGATATATTTTGCTTCGTACTTTGTAAGACAGTTATAAACTTGTTTTAATATTTATTTTATTTAGTAGTACTATTTTTGCTCCAACAGAGGAGGTCTTTGATTCTGATATACAAATACGCCACATTTGCACTTTAATAAACATTCGAACACATATCAACAAGAGCGAGTTGCTTAGATCAAATTATTGGTTTACGAGTCTGTCAAACTTGACAAGGCTGTCAATCATGGATGCGTGATCTTCACCACAAGATCGCATAATCATCTTTTCTTGCACAGGTTAACAAATCATCCACGTCTGCACTATAAGGTTTTCAGGCTGACATATTTCCTGTAAGGTGATTTATGTTTTATAAACCTCTAGAAATTCTAACAAGATATTATGACCTATTGATCTACAATCTGGCCAGTTCCTGTTTGCATATCATGTGTAATGTACTTTGCAAAAACACACTATCAGAATAATGTGTGAAGTATGTGTACATCATTACCCGCCGACGACAAGGACATAAGTCAACATCATTGATAGTAAGATTCTGACTCGACAGAGTTTATTCTACAAATTCAAATATCTGATATATAAATGATACTGTAAGTGTCATGTTTGTTAATTGCTACTTAAATTTGAGACAGGAGAACTCAATTTCAAAGCCGTGCAGCACCAAAAAAACATGTGGCATAGTGTGTTTTTTATTGATATACTAACTACACTACTTACTTATGACTAAAGAGAAGTAAAGAGCTCCTAATAGAGCAAGAAAGGAGAAAGAGATTATTATGGCAAGTTATACATAATATGTTTATTGTCATAATACGTTCTAGGTTGGATATGTAGTATTTGTTATTATTTATTCCTGTGCATTATGTGTGTTACATATGTATTTTCTTTTAATATGTATTTTCCTGCGTGTGTGTTATATGTATTACTGTTCCTGCGTGTGTGTTACATATGTATTACCGTTCCTGCGTGTGTGTTATATATGTATTACGTCCGTTCCTGTACGTCGGTGTGTATATATGATTACGTTCCTTGGTTACAGTATACGTTCCTGCGTGTGTGTTATGTATTATGTCATATACTCTTCCTGCGTGTGTGTTATATATGTATTACTTTCACGTGTGTGTTATTATGTATTACCGTTCCTGCGTGTGTGTTCATTTGTATTACTCGTTCCTGCGTGTGTGTTATATATGTATTACTTTTCTGCGTGTGTGTTACATATTATACATTCTCGTGTGTGTTAATATTTATGCTATCGTTCCTGTATGCTAGTCTGTGTACGATGTATACATGTTCTTTTCCTGCAAAGTGTGGTGTATATAGTATCTACAGTTCCTGCGACGTGTGTATAGAAATTTTATTACCTCCTCGCGTGTGGTTAAAGTAAAAGATTAATTCGATGACTGTGTGTCTGCATTTGTATATGCACGTTCCTGCGTTGTGAACTTGCATTTGTAATTACTTTCTGCGTAGGTGTTATATATGTAATTATTTTTTCTGACTGTGTTGCTTACATATTATACCTATATTGTCTTGTGCTACATATTTATAGCTATTGAGTCATAGTATATTGCAGTCTGTATACTGTCTTAACCCAGTGTTCAGTTTATGTCTTAACCGCATTGCACTACTATATAGCTAGGTTGCTCGCTATAATTTTACATGCACGCCATATTTTAAAGCACACGATTATGCAAGAGACTATAGTTTCCTAGCCATATGTCTTAAGAGAGGAGACACATGACGCTAAATCTTTAACACACCTCCAAAGCTTAGCATAGCATAAGTCTACGAGATTGAAAAGAAAAAGCACATAAGTTAAGATTGATGACCATATTTGTCTTACCTGCTCGCCTTATATGCCTCTTGACCTCACATAATTGATGATACCTTGCTTCCTAAAAGAACGCGTTGCACGCTATATTGTCTTACAGCAGTCATTATTAGCCTATATCTCTACAGAGCATTCACTGCTAAATGTCTTCCCAGGACTCCCTTATATCTTACACGCAGCATTGCACCTCACCTTATATATTGTCTTACACACGCATTGCACTCGCCTTATATATTGTCTTACAGCAGCATTGCACCTCGCCTTATATATTGTCTTACACGCAGCATTGCACCTCGCCTTATATATCGTCTTACACGCAGATTGCACCTCGCCTTATATATTGTCTTCTATGCACTGCCATATTGTCACCTCGCCTTATATATTGTCTTACACGCAGTATTGCACTCGCCTTATATTGTCTTACACGCAGATTGCACTTCGCCTTATATATTGTCTTACACGCAGATTGCACTTCGCCTTATATATGTCTTACACGCAGCATTGCACCTCGCCTTATATATTGTCTTACACGCAGCATTGCACTTCGCCTTATATATTGTCTTACACACAGTATTGCACCTCGCCTTATATATTGTCTTACACGCAGCATTGCACCTCGCCTTATATATTGTCTTACACGCAGAATTGCACCTCACCTTATATATTGTCTTACACGCAGTATTGCACTTCGCCTTATATATTGTCTTACACGCAGTATTGCACTTCGCCTTATATATAGTCTTACACGCAGCATTGCACCTCGCCTTATATATTGTCTTACACGCAGCATTGCACTTCGCCTTATATATTGTCTTACACGCAGTATTGCACTTCGCCTTATATATCGTCTTACACGCAGCATTGCACCTCGCCTTATTATTGTCTTACACGCAGCATTGCACCTCGCCTATATTTTTACACGATTACTCGCCTTATTATGTCTTACACGCAGATTGCACCTCGCCTTATTATTGTCTTACACGCAGCATTGCACTTCGCCTTATATATTGTCTTACACGCAGCATTGCACTTCGCCTTATACATTGTCTTACACGCAGTATTGCACCTCCCTTATAATTGTCTTACACGCATTGCACCTCCCTTATATATTGTCTTACACAGTATTGCACCTCACCTTATTATTGTCTTACACGCAGTATTGCACTTCGCCTTATATATTGTCTTACACGCAGATTGCACTCGCCTTATTATTGTCTTACACGCAGCATTGCACCTCGCCTTATATATTGTCTTACACGCAGCATTGCACCTCGCCTTATATATTGTCTTACACGCAGTATTGCACTTCGCCTTATATATCGTCTTACACGCAGCATTGCACCTCGCCTTATATATTGTCTTACACGCAGATTGCACCTCCCTTATATATTGTCTTACACGCAGCATTGCACTCGCCTTATTATTGTCTTACACGCAGATTGCACTCGCCTTATATATCGTCTTACACGCAGCATTGCACCTCGCCTTATTATTGTCTTACACCAGATTGCACTCGCCTATATATGTCACATATTGACCTTATTTTGTTCACGCAGTATTGCACTTCACCTTATTATTGTCTTACACGCAGTATTGCACTTCGCCTTATATATTGTCTTACAGCAGCATTGCACTCGCCTTATATATTGTCTTACACGCAGCATTGCACTCGCCTTATATATTGTCTTACACGCAGCATTACGCCTTTATATTGTCACCGTCAGCCTTATTATGTCTTACACGCAGCATTGCACTCGCCTTATATATTGTCTTACACGCAGTATTGCATTTGTCTCAGCAGATGCATCGCCTTATATATTGTCTTACACGCAGTATTGCACTTCCCTTATAATGTCTTACACGCAGCATTGCACTCGCTATTTCTACCGCAGCATTGCACTCGCCTTATATATTGTCTTACACCAGTATTGCACTCGCCTTATATATCGTCTTACACAGATTGCACTTCGCCTTATTATTGTCTTACACGCAGATTGCACCTCCCTTATATATGTCTTACACGCAGCATTGCACCTCGCCTTATTATTGTCTTACACGCAGCATTGCACCTCGCCTTATTATTGTCTTACACGCAGCATTGCACTTCGCCTTATATATTGTCTTACACATTCAGAAAAGTTGACACCTGCACTATTATATTGTCTTACACGCAGTATTGCACCTCACCTTATATATTGTCTTACCACGCCTAGTATTGCACTTTCACTCTTATATATGTCTTACACCAGTATTGTTGCACGCTTCACCTTATATATTGTCTTACACGCGATGATTTGCTTACACTCACCCTTATATATTGTCTTACACCAGTATTGCACCTCACCTTATATATGTCTTACACAGTATTGCACCTCCTGCACTTTTATACTTTTGTCTTACACACAGTATTGCACCTCACCTTATATATTGTCTTACACGCAGTATTGCACCTCACCTTATATATTGTCTTACACGCAGTATTGCACCTCACCTTATATATCGTCTTACACGCAGTATTGCACCTCACCTTATATATGTCTTACACCAGTATTGCACCTCACCTTATATATTGTCTTACACGCGCATTGCACCTCACCTTATTATTGTCTTACACGCAGTATTGCACCTCGCTCTATTGAACCTATATTGTCTTACACCAGTATTGCACCTCACCTTATATATTGTCTTACACGCGCATTGCACCTCCCTTATTATTGTCTTACACGCAGCATTGCATTCCTATCACCTTATATATTGTCTTACACGCAGATTGCACCTCACCTTATATATCGTCTTACACACAGTATTGCACCTCGCCTTATTATTGTCTTACACGCAGCATTGCACCTCGCCTTATATTGAATCAAGAAAAAACTGTGTTTTGATGAAAACTCGGTAAACGAGCAATGACAGCTAAATGTTTCTGAAAGCCACATACATGTGGTTTTAAAAAGAACGATAAAATCCAATAGACTGCTAAAATAACAAATGCTGATGTACTTGATGAGGTAACGGCAGATAGAAAACGCATTATACACATAAGATAATCATAAATGTTCAAGCATATAATGAGATAATTTGGTTTATAATATACAGTTACAACCTGGAAAAATCAATAGAAAACGAGACGATAGATAAAGACAAAGAGAGAAAGGTCTGAGCAGTCTAGCTTCCTGACACGAAATAGTGTCAATTATCAATACTTGAACTGATACTCAGTACTAAGGATATACGTTTGTGGAGTTCCATGATTATCTACACCGGCCGGCATGGCACACGACACTGATGACAGTTAGCTCATTCGTGGCCTCGGATAACATGAGACCGGCGAGCTCAGGTAATACTTCTAAGAAAAACTGACACAATCGTCACGTAACTTCGCATTTCAGCATTTTTAGGTAAAGACTAATTTATTTTTAAAACACCACAACATGCAAAATCAGATGATATTACGTTACAAGAAATCTTTAATATTAAGGAATATCAATATTATTCAGATGATATTACGTTACAAGAAATCTTTAATATTAAGGAATATCAATATTATTCAGATGATATTACGTTACAAGAAATCTTTAATATTAAGGAATATCAATATTATTCAGATGATATTACGTTACAAGATATCTTTAATATTAAGGAATATCAATATTATTCAGATGATATTACGTTACAAGATATCTTTAATATTAAGGAATATCAATATTATTCAGATGATATTACGTTACAAGAAATCTTTAATATTAAGGAATATCAATATTATTCAGATGATATTACGTTACAAGAAATCTTTAATATTAAGGAATATTAATATTATTCAGATGATATTACGTTACAAGATATCTTTAATATTAAGGAATATCAATATTATTCAGATGATATTACGTTACAAGATATCTTTAATATTAAGGAATATCAATATTATTCAGATGATATTACGTTACAAGATATCTTTAATATTAAGGAATATCAATATTATTCAGATGATATTACGTTACAAGATATCTTTAATATTAAGGAATATCAATATTATTCAGATGATATTACGTTACAAGAAATCTTTAATATTAAGGAATATCAATATTATTCAGATGATATTACGTTACAAGAAATCTTTAATATTAAGGAATATCAATATTATTCAGATGATATTACGTTACAAGATATCTTTAATATTAAGGAATATCAATATTATTCAGATGATATTACGTTACAAGATATCTTTAATATTAAACAATATCAATATTATTCAGATGATATTACGTTACAAGATATCTTTAATATTAAGGAATATCAATATTATTCAGATGATATTACGTTACAAGATTTCTTTAATATTAAGGAATATCAATATTATTCAGATGATATTACGTTACAAGAAATCTTTAATATTAAGGAATATCAATATTATTCAGATGATATTACGTTACAAGAAATCTTTAATATTAAGGAATATCAATATTATTCAGATGATATTACGTTACAAGATATCTTTAATATTAAGGAATATCAATATTATTCAGATGATATTACGTTACAAGAAATCTTTAATATTAAGGAATATCAATATTATTCAGATGATATTACGTTACAAGAAATCTTTAATATTAAGGAATATCAATATTATTCAGATGATATTACGTTACAAGATATCTTTAATATTAAGGAATATCAATATTATTCAGATGATATTACGTTACAAGAAATCTTTAATATTAAGGAATATCAATATTATTCAGATGATATTACGTTACAAGAAATCTTTAATATTAATGAATATCAATATTATTCAGATGATATTACGTTACAAGAAATCTTTAATATTAAGGAATATCAATATTATTCATATGATATTACGTTACAAGATATCTTTAATATTAAGGAATATCAATATTATTCAGATGATATTACGTTACAAGAAATCTTTAATATTAAGGAATATCAATATTATTCAGATGATATTACGTTACAAGAAATCTTTAATATTAAGGAATATCAATATTATTCAGATGATATTACGTTACAAGAAATCTTTAATATTAAGGAATATCAATATTATTCAGATGATATTACGTTACAAGAAATCTTTAATATTAAGGAATATCAATATTATTCAGATGATATTACGTTACAAGAAATCTTTAATATTAAGGAATATCAATATTATTCAGATGATATTACGTTACAAGAAATCTTTAATATTAAGGAATATCAATATTATTCAGATGATATTACGTTACAAGATATCTTTAATATTAAGGAATATCAATATTATTCAGATGATATTACGTTACAAGATATCTTTAATATTAAGGAATATCAATATTATTCAGATGATATTACGTTACAAGATATCTTTAATATTAAGGAATATCAATATTATTCAGATGATATTACGTTACAAGATATCTTTAATATTAAGGAATATCAATATTATTCAGATGATATTACGTTACAATATATCTTTAATATTAAGGAATATCAATATTATTCAGATGATATTACGTTACAAGATATCTTTAATATTAAGGAATATCAATATTATTCAGATGATATTACGTTACAAGATATCTTTAATATTAAGGAATATCAATATTATTCAGATGATATTACGTTACAAGATATCTTTAATATTAAGGAATATCAATATTATTAACAATTTTTTCATGAATAAACAACCATGATATTCTTCTTCTTTGCGTTCGTTCTTTACGACCAATTTTAATCACTCTTTGTGATATGTTTGATCTTTACCAAGAACGTGTATACGTTGCACATTGGTTTGGTAGGCCCCTAAACGCATAGATTTCTACAAGTTTAGGACACGTGCATCCGATTTCAGCCAAACCTCCTTAGTCGCCTCTTACGACATGCATGGCAGGTAACAGTGGTTCTATTCTTTCACCCCAAATTTGGGCCCCGGTAACCACTCGGGCGAACCATGAACTCATAGACTTGAGTCACATTGCAAAAAGGTATATCAAACACTTATAAAAACCAGTCCCCATTAAACATAAATTTTGGTTTTCCCGCCTGAGCTAGTCGGCCTAAAGTTGCCGGGTTCCATGGCTTCCTTCAAAAGAAGGATAGACGGTATTAGCATGTTACACTAATAAATAACCGACCCTTATTTACCAGCTCTTGACATGATTGTTCACGTCGGTGTTCAATCTGCTTCAACAATCTCAACACATAGAATGTATTTCATTAGATCATGATCATGGTTTACTTGCTGTTTCATGTCGCTGAAGAGGTTAAGTAAGTTTATGTTCGTTTATAGAGTTGCACTTATTTAGCCCCGTGTACTTAATTACCAAATGTTATCTTTATTTAAGCTGCCAGCAGGAAAGATAAGATAGAAACTACGTGTGTGTGTATATATATATATACAAAGTGTCTAAAGGCGGAGGATTGATTGCACCAGATTTTCTATATGGCTCCGTACCTCACAGCAGAAGTGGCACGCAACATGCCGAGATTGTTGCACTAAGCACAAACTCAGTAGCTCCAGAAGCAATTTGATTAATCTCAGAAAAACAATGCACACAGAAATTAGTCCGGACCGGATTCGAGCCAACAACTATCAGAACACTATAAGAACTTCGATACGGAGACTTCTATGTGTAGATATATGCTGTTCCAACAAAACTGTATGTATGGCGCTTTCTTTAACAGTTCTGAGAGTTCACTGAGGGACTGTATATAAAGATGAATTAAGGTTGTATCTCCAAATCTGTGGTCACGCGTGTGCAGGTCATCGGTTTTATTTTACCTCAAGAGAACAAACTTTAGATGTGACTAAACATGTCAAACACGGGAGGTTACCGTCTCCCCATCACGATAAACCATTCGTTCACTCGTCCTCCATATATACTCTATATGTATGAAACAAGTCAGTGTTCATCTGTTGATGTATGTAAATCGTTGATATCTCTGAGCTAAGAATATGAACTTATGTGAGTGTTGGTTGAATTCATGAGCATGCACTTTTATAAGTTGATGTTATTGCATCGGTTTGGTTAGTTGGAAGAAATATCTATAACCGATCACAAGCCGCTAATAACACTGTTACACATCTTCCACACATTGTATACCAGTAAAGACTAATCGGGAAAGCACTCCAATAGACAGCGGGTGGGAAAGAAAGCATGGACTGCAAAAGAAAAGGTGTACAAAAAAACCTGAAAATAGAGTTGAAAAAGTATCTTCTAACGTAGAAAACAGTTAATAGAGAAAAAATGGCAGAATGGTAACAATGGAAATCTTTGGTGGAAACCGTATGTGTCAAAGAAAACATGAAGAAGATATATAAAGCTATTCTACATATAAATGTTCATAAAAGCGCTGGTGCTCACAGTATGTACATATGCAAAAGCCAAGTTGATCATCTCACATCAGACAGGAAATAGAGACTAGACTTGTTATATGTGAGAGTAAAGAGAGGAGCAGATAATGGATCGGTTCAGGATCTCATATTCTTCTTGGTTTTCTTCGCTTAACCTCCTTGAAGCTTCAAGCAACAACACGTTTCCTCCTATCAGATGTGTCTTAAGCAAACAAGTTGAACAAAGGGTTAAGCAAACAAGTTGAGTTTATTCCAGGTCTTTCTCGCATCTTCTCTTTCTCTGTCTAGAGTTCGTCACTATGTCTCTTGAGATCTTTCTCTACCCCTCTTGCATTCTAGATTACATTTTAGAGCTACATGTGAGTGTCTGATCTTCTAAGTTCGTAATGTATGTTGCTGATATTGTTGATGTCTGTACGCCCGGAGATCTCAGTATTAGAAATCATCAAAATAAAGTGGACGACCCACATATACAAATTTGTATCTTTGTAACCATTTGATGAAATAACTTCAAAACTTGCATGTGAACTACACATGTTCCCGACGCTACCAAATAATTTGTGCTATTCAAACAATCATACCATCTAGAAGTTTCCTTCTTTGTGCTATATATTTGATTAACACGTTCATTGGGATGGTTGAAGAAAACTAATGTTTACAGCCACTTAATACAATGATGACAAAAATAGCAACATTCAGGACGAATTTTGTGGTTTTTTTAACAATTCTTGCATTTTCCAAGCACCAAATGGACTCGGGCTTGAACATGCTAAACAAATGACGTCATATTGCAACACTGACGTTTAATTAAAGGCGTACATCGAAATTAGTGTGAGACTATTGGGTCATATTGTTGACTTCTCAAAGCAGACATTGATATAATATTTCTAATGAGTTTGAAGTTACAATGCAAAACGTATCATTAATACTTCACGCGCATTTCCGCAAAGAGGCATATATGGGTCATCTGTACTACAGTATACAGAACCAGAGAAAAGAGCTATTTTATTATAGTGATACCTTCCTACCACATATGTTAACACATGCACATTGTAACGAAGAAGTTGCGATTTGAAAAGAAAGTCTCCAAGTAGTTTCGCCATTGACAGTCCCAAGCCTGGACGTGAAGTGGGGGAATAGCATTATGACATGGCAGCTAACTTTAACTGTAATGTAAGTTATTTAAAACAATAATACAACTAACTCTACTTTTCTTGTTTATTTCATGACTCTATTGCAAGGACCAACATTCGCTCCCCTCCCCTCCCCCATCCATGCTGAGATGATACGCTTTTGGATGAGACTTGTCATCAAATGTCATATTGGTGTTTTCACGGTAAAAACTAAAATTTCGTTTCAGACTCGTCAAATATATCGCCAACATCAAAGGAAACCGTTATATTACAAAATACAGGTTTCCTACAGCAATTTCTTCCATCATATATTTGCGTCGGTATAATTCTAAGATTGGGTGCAAAGTTTCGCTACTGTAAAACTGATGGTTTTGCTACAATTCGCATTGGACTGTGAGCATGGGTTGTTGAACGAACTATAGAAGAAAATCCTGTACAATATCCCTAGATTGCCACCAATGAAGCAACATAACTATAATGCACCAGTATATGGCAAGAGAAGATAAAGCATTAGAAACAAGAAAAAACGAAACAGAAGTGTGAACTACTTAGAGGGGAGGATGGACGAATCAGAAGTGTGAACTACTTAGAGGGGCGGATGGACGAATCAGAAGTGTGAACTACTTAGAGGGGAGGATGGATGAAACAGAAGTGTGAACTACTTAGAGGGGAGGATGGATGAAACAGAAGTGTGAACTACTTAGAGGGGCGGATGGACGCAGACAGGTATACAAGAGTTTTACATTAGCAAGGATAACATGTAAATAACCAAATAAAAATGAACAATAATAGACAACTAAATACCGCTCGTACGTGTCAGTCTGTGTATGTTCAGGTGTATGTGGTCATGCTAATCGTTGAGACCGGTCACCAGGGACAATGTCATAGACTAGTTCAATGTTTCTCAAGATTTTTGTGTTTGTGGCTACCTCTTATAAAGTTTCACTTATCTCTGTAACACACCCCCCCACACCTTTTCACAAAATTTGTAGACAAATAAATGTAATTTTGAAGATAGTGAAAATGTTTGTAAGAATTCTATTTAAATCTTTTTGTCGAACTGGGGCCCGGATAGCGGTTTTGGCGAACCGGGCCCGAACAGCGGTTCTGCAGCCTAACCTTATCGATGTTTAAGTAAAAAATATATTACATAATCTTAACGGGACTTACGTTTTATCGTTCATCTCCGATAGGACTAGGAAGTCGATCTAACTGTATTAACCTGTTCTAAAGTGAGATCAGGAATCTCTAGGAAAATATTCATATAGCTCCATGCGGGGAATCAACCAAGTACCTTTTCAGCAAAAGGCGAGCAGATTATCTAGACGTCACAGAGACATTCCTCCACCTTCCGAATAATTTCATCATCATCAAAGTGCGTATCCTTTATAGGACGTTGCTATCTATACAACTCATCTGAAATTCGCTCTATCTCCAGCCAGTTCACCCACTTCGTCGATGGCCATATTCATGGTTTCCTTAATATCTTGTAACCATCTTCTTCTTGGTCTGCCTCTGCCTCCTGACACCCTGCCCTCTAATATTGTTCTTTCCAGGCCATCGTGACGCTTGATGTGACCAAAGTATCTAATTTTTCTGTATAGTATGTTGTTTATCAGTCAATTCTCTTTCACATTTAGTTCTTTCTGGATATCAGTGTTCTTTCTTTTTTTTGTCCATGGTATTCGTAGGATTTTTCTGCAGCATTTAGTTTCGAAGGACTGGATTTCCGATTTATTTACCTTACATTATCAACCATAGAGGCATCGCTAACAGTGACATGACATAACATTGCTAACAGTGACATGACATAGCATCGCGAACAGTGGCATGACACAACATCGCTAACAGTGACATGACATAACATCGTTAACAGTGACATGACATAACATCGCTAACAGTGGCATGACATAACATTGCTAATAGTGACATGACATAACATCGCTAACATTGGCATGGCATAACATCCCTAACAGTGGAACAAGCTATTGCATTGTCAAGTAAAGCAATGTGTTCACATATATAATTACTAACCTCTTCTGAAAATTGTCTAAGCATTGGTGTCTGTTTTAAACGTTCAAACAAAAATGTTTCTTGTCAGAGCGATGATTATTTTTCCTAAACCTTAACATACAACAGCAAAATGGCTTCATAATGGCGTAGGATGGATTCGTCGATTTGTAAAGCGTATTTGAGAACATGCATTTGTAGAAAGGAGCAGTTTTCCCTACATGATGTGTCATTTCAACAATACCTACTGACACTGATGGCTTGTTCAAATGGATGATCTGTGCAATTTTATGTGAGTTTTGTTTCATAACACTTGAAATAACAACATACGTTGCCAGCAAAATGAATGGTTGACCCTTATTACGTGGCTTGCCAGATTTAGCAATCAACTTGGAAATGTCGTAGAATGTAAGTATGTTTCTATTTTAGTTTGACCTGACAGTAATCATATGTTTAAATACTGTTTTCATGTGGAAATGATTTAAAAATATGAAAACGATAAAGTAACTTCTTTTTAAAAACTCCAGGTATAATACGGTCTTAGGTGAGTACATTTTTTTTACCGTCGGCACACGATGGATGATATGGTCAACATTATTCCGGTAACCTTTGGTTTCCAGTGCTTTTCATGTCATCCAATTGATGTTGGGTCGACCTTAGAGACCTTACGGATGGTAAAACCTTCCACGCCCATTGAGTTAGTGAGCTCACTTTTCATGTCATCCTATTGATGTTGGGTTGACCTCAGAGACTTTATGGATGGTAAAACCTTCCACGCCCATTGAGTTAGTGAGCTCACTTTTCATGTCATCCTATTGATGTTGGGTTGACCTCAGAGACTTTATGGATGGTAAAACCTTCCACGCACATTGAGTAAGTGAGTCCAGTTAAGAAACGATTTAAACTAAAAACTAAGTTACTTCTGCCTCTACAAAAACAAACAAAAATATATTGGGATTTATCCTGCCTGTCTCTATGATTGGTTTTCAAGGGATTCCACAATTGGCATCGTCGTATGCTTTCATTTAACAATGTTGCACGATACCATTGCCAAACTTGGTCTCTGTCAGCAATATGCCTCAGAATGCTCACCATGTGTGAAATGAAATGCTTGTGGAAGACGGTGTGGGTCACCAGGAAAGATAGACTGCGAAATGAGGACATCAGAAGCAGAGTGTTCATAACTTCACGCACCGAATACATTGAAAGACAACAAATGCAGTAGAGAGGACATGTAATGAGAATGGAATACAACCAACCACCAATAACAGCACACAATAAAAAAGATCAGGTACTAGAGCCAAGGGAAGACCAAGAAAAAGATGGGTAGACATTATCAAGACCACACTAAATAAACACGCAAATAACTCAATAAGGCCGACTCATCTGACCTTGGAGGCACATTAAAGCTCCCACCCCTACGCTTAACCGCAAGAGTGGACAACCAATTCCATCATTCACCTTGGGAAAGACAATAGAGAATAGTAAAATACATATTCGACAAAGTGACATTGTTTTGCAATGAAATAATTAATTACAAATCTGCGCAAGATATTCACTGAAATTATGAGAGAAAAATTGGTTACACAAAGAAGAAATGGCTTATGTGATATTCAATAAAGAATTGAAATAAAATAGCAATGTATTTGTGTGGCTATATACTTGTATATATATATATCAAATAAGTAAATACATTTCAAAATGAATATAAATATTGTTGATCATTACCTCATCTAATGTAAACATTGTGATTATGCAATTTATTACTTGACATAACAAATAAATTATATCAAGCGTAATTCTTGACATTGTTTCTATGGAAAAAATGTGTCTCATCATTGCTTTGTTTTTAGTTTATGACATTCTTCTTCTTCTTCTCTTCCAACATTTACTTCTTTATAGAAGTGTTGGGGGAGTAGTGATCTTGTGTGTGCTTGTTTTAATGCATTTTGTAAGCTGATATTCATTTTCGTAAGACTGTTCTTGATGACATTGCTCCATCTTTTGCATGGTCTTCCTCTTGCTTTGTACTGATTATACTTTTTCTGTGTGGCTCAGGTGTCCAAACCATTTAATCTGTTGTTCTTTTGTGAATTGCATGACTGGTTTCACATTCAGTCTTCTTCTGATTTCTTCATTTCTAATTTTGTCTCTTATTGTCACACCTGCAGCTTTTCTAAGACACCTCATCTCTGTCGTTATGGTTTTCCACTCATTAGTTGCTGTTATTGGCCATGTTTGACACTGGTAACATAGTGGCCACTTAATAAGAATGCATCCAAACTCCACAGTATACAGAGTCTTCTACAACAGAACATCGGGAAAGAAGGCAAGAGGAAGACCACGGAAAAGATGGTTAGATGGCGTAGCAGAATCCTGTTAAAGAGCAAAGATAACAATCACACAAGCCACCAGAACAGCACAAGACAAAAACAGAAAACCACGACACTGGGCAACAACCCAGTAGCAGTGTGACGACAAAGAAGAAGAAGAACATAGTGTTGGACAGAAAATCGTTCTTATGAGATTTGCTTTAGTTGTTAGCGGTATCTCTTTATGTGACAACAGTGGTGTTAACTGTCCTAGTACTTGGTTAGCTTTTGTGCAACGATTGCTGATTTCGCTATCGATACTTCCATCTGCTGTGAAAATTGCTCCTAAGTATTTGGCCTCAATTGTTTGTTTTATGTCTACGTACTGGAGTTTTATTGTAAGGTTTTTTTAGTTGTCTACTTATTGCCATTGTCTCTGTCTTTATTATATTTATTTTCATGTTGTACTCACCCTTGATGTTAACTAAGCTCAAATAGTTCTTGAGAGATTCTTCGTTTTCTGCAATCAGTACTTGGTCATTACATTCTGACATTACACTGTACAGTTCCAAATATTTGAGCAATAAAGACCGCTTGCACGAAACTGCATGTGCAGCTCAAATATTTTATTTTTTCAGCAAATAAAATGTTTTTTCAACATCTTTAAACTTACATTGTGGACCATCGCCGGTGCTACGGAGAGCATGGACTATCGCTGAGTCTTCTTGTGTAGAAAAGAAATCGAAGCCCAGTTAGTTATTCACGATGTGCAATAAATATGGTTATAACAATCAGTTAATCATTTGTCAACCATCTGCATCGTGGCCTTCCTTGTTTTCTCACAACACATTTTCTACTGTTGTAGTAGTTGCGAAGGTACAGTTTAATGAGTTTTTTCTCACAAGATGGACGAACAATTTATTGCATGGATCTCAACTTATTTGATACAAGATTTAATGAATATAAGTTTATGATCTCTGCTCTTCTTGTTCCTTCTGTTCCGTTAACATTGAAAGCGTTTCTCGACCACCTCATCCACACACTTTGATATTATTTTCATGTCAATATGATATGGTTTATGTTTGAAACCTTTTGTTGCTACTTTGTCATAAACTGTATATTAAACCGCTATTTATATCTTCTAATAATGCTTTCCTTATCCTACTTATTACTTTCATTAGTAATTATGTTTATTTCAAAACCTGTTCAAGACGTTATGATAATTGTGTCTATTAATAACGTCGCATTGTCGTCTATATGCATATCTACAATTCAATGTCTTGAAGTTTATAATTTTCTTTTTAGTCTAAATTCATACTATATTAACCTTGTAGCTGCTAAGAACGTATATATACGTTTTCCCATTCACTTCTGAAGACGCATTAACACGTTTGTTATTATCTCTCCTATGTGGGCTAAAGACGTGTTAACACGTTATACATTTCTATTGTCAAGACTATAGGAGTACATTCACGTTTGTGACCCAGAAACAACGAGTCGCTATTTTTAGCTCAACCTTCAGTAAGTATGTAGCAGCGAAAGGGTTAACAATGTTAGATAGCAATAGGATAAAGATAATCAAGGGAAGAACAAACATAGTATCGGTTGGAACTGAACGGAAAACAAAGATTACAAAATAAGAACATGCATATTCCCAGGAATAACGTATTGGTGTGATAAAATGAATTTAAT